>CM059266.1:21230321-21232821 GCA_030347295.1 Setipinna tenuifilis | reverse complement strand
ACGCCAGCCCTCCCTGTCCACAGTCTGATACATCAACACAACAATTATTATTATTTTATCATTGTATTTGTATTCATTATTAGAGATTCTTTTCTTGAGTATTAGTTGCAATCTCTACAGGCGTTCTACAGGCGATATCAGATTTTTCCACTCCAGAACTTGTTCTCAAAAAAGGGCACCCAGAACACCAGCGACAAGTAGACGAAAGGCCGAAGCGATAAAATACCTCAGGGTTTCGATATAAAAACATTCCCGTGTAGACAGGCACTAAGGGATCACACCGTCCCACCAGGTAGCAAGTCAGACCCACCATCCACACCAGCCCTGTCCACAACCTGATACATCAACACAACAATTATTATTATTATTATTATTATTATTATTATTATTATATCACTGTATTTTTATTCATTATTAAAGATTCTTTCCTTGAGTATTAGTCATAATCTCCTTTTTTTACTGCTCCTTGTACCATGTACAAATGTGACATGTGACAAATACAATGTCTTGATTCTTGATTCTGATTCTTTAAAAAGGCAGAGAGAATGTCACTATGTTCTGTCAGATACACAGTACAAAGTGCTGCTGCTTTTAACATTAGGTAAACTTTTTTTTACATTGGTTTTACATTACACTTAGCAGACACTTTTTTCCAAAGCGACTTACAAAAAAGGAGGACATAAGCTAACAGAGGTGTAGAGGAACACAGAGTAAGCAGACTACCTCCATACACATACACGAAGATGCATGTGTCTAAGTAAAGTTTCCCAGAGCAGGGACACTACAGACACACATACTTAATATACCTTGCTTAACATACCACATACACACATTGTTGTAGGTAGAGTGTCCTTTTTGCAGTCTGAGCCTAAGATGTTCACTCAGTGAGGAGGCAATAGGTGGTGTTAAGATGGGTTTTCTTTTTCCCAATTAGGTTTAAAACAATAACTGATAAGATGTTAAAAATATCAGTAAAATCTGTGCACAAACATTAACTGATTAGATGTTTTAAAAGATACCAGTTAGAACAAACATTAAACATTAACTGATTAGATGTTTTAAAAGATACCAGTTAGAATAAACATTAAACTTCGACTGATTAGTTGTTTCAAAGATATCAGCATAAAACACCAAGGAACTGGGTTTTAAAATGAGCCCTCGAGACTTACGTCTCATCACAAACAAGGCTAACGATTAACTGAACACAGGTACTATAAATAGGAGGCGAGGAACAGCCCCCTGATTGGCACAAGCCAATTGAAACACATTTTCAATTGAAAACAATAAACTCTAAAACCGCACTAAGCAAATGTTTAAACCCAAACAGAAATAAGGGAAAACATTAAAACCCACACGAGACCCATAAAAAGTAGCAAACTGTTCAAATAATCCTAAAACAACAATAAACAAAATCGAAGGAGAACTTCCGGCTACTCCGGAAGTCATAGCGTCTTTTTAAATCCCGGTTTTGCCAGGAGACGCTCTTTTAAACATGAAACAACGAGACCAACACGGTAAGACAAAACTAAAAATGAATGATGTGTAAACGCTAAATAAACCTTATATTTAAACGGACAAGACATTGTGTGGTGTATAATTTAGAGTGTAAAATGTGCGAGAATCTTATAAACTGTAACGGAGTGAAATGGTTGTTCCCTGTGGTACCGGTGACCGTAGTGCTGGATGTTGAATGTAGCGCTACTTGACAGCAACTACGGTGAATATTGCATGCTATGAAGAGTGATAAGACTATGGTAACTGTAACAAAACGAAATGTATAATCACAAAGTAATAAATGAACAGGACATAGAACAGTGAACAGTAAAGCAGCGTGTAGCTGCAGGGACGGTAGCTATGCGCCCCGTCACACACATACTGAACTTAACAAACCTTAATACTAAGTTAATAATTGTTGTAAAGCTATTTTAAAGCAGCAGCACTTTCTTACAGTGTAGTTTGACAACCAGCCCATCCAGACCAACCCTCACATCAACACAGGCAGGATGTGGGCACTGAGCTACTGTTCTGGGTAGACAAAGTGTTTCCGTCGTGCTGTTGACAGAAGATTGTCTGTCAGATTCTATGTGGTTTTATCCATGGCTGCATGTGGTTGAACAAATTATTTACTCTAAATGTTAAAGGGAAAATTGTTCAGGTTGTTAATTAAATTAATTCAATGTGCAGTGTGAGCGATTTAGCTGTAACCCCCCCCACCCCCCCACCTCAAAAAAGTAATATATTAAGATTGAAATCAATATTTCTGAAAGTGTTCACTTAAGGTCACTTCAAGCAATACGATACTGTTTGTTATTAAAAGTACGCTTCTTAGATTTCTGACTGCTGTTGTCAAATTAGGTGCGGTACACTTGTCCCGAGGAATCATGGGGACTTTCCCCGCGCTGGCATGTCTGTCAGGCAGGCTGAAGTATGTCTGTGCATGTGAGGGCGGCGAGGTGGAGTTACATGTCTGTTGTTGTCAACCGTCTGACAGAACCTGAGG
>CM059266.1:21205321-21217821 GCA_030347295.1 Setipinna tenuifilis | reverse complement strand
GAGAAGCACACACACATACCTTTACATCAAAATCCTGAAAAAAAATGTGAAACACCATGTATGCAACAACACGATTATGTTTTTTTTTGGGGGGGGGTGGTCTTCATGGCTGCCCTCCATTATGAGAGAACTGCAACCATCAGGAGTGCAAAAATCTGTGCCCCATCCAACCCCTACGCCATCTCCCAAGGGGGGGGGGTGGGGGGGTCAGTCTGACACGGACTGCTGGAAGAGCTCTGATATTGGTGTCAAAGGTCCTCCCCACACACAGGCAGCTAGACCCAGAGAAGCCCCTGGACTGGACGCAAAATACATGCAAGTATGCACGTGCACGCAAATATGCACATATGCAGCATATGCCGCGGAGGGAAAGCAGCTCTGAGCGGCTATACCCCCCTGTCCACGCATGCCAAAGTGGAAAACTTATAAGCATGCTGACAGACAGACACACTGGACGAAACTGTAGGACGGCTACTACACACCGAGGGAGTAGCGGTGTCCCTGTAAGCCACACACACACACACACACATACACACACACACTTACAAGAACACATGCACACACACACACAAGCACGCATGCACATGCACACACACATATAAACACACACGCACACACACACACACACACACACGCACACACACGTGCACACACACACACACATATATATAAACACACACATGGACTTTTCTCCACAATCCCGCCTCAGCGCATGTCTCTTGATAACTCCAGAAGGATAATAGACCTGTCTTTTGTGTCCCTCCACAGCATGATAGTAGTGGCCCCCACACACACCCTCTCCCCCACCGCCAACACCACCACCACCACCACCACCACCCCCCATGCCCCTCTATCCTCCCCCCCACCGCCACCCCCACCACCCCTCCACCCCTCCAGCGACTCCAGTGGGCTTTCAGCGCCTCCGACCCACAGAAAGAGGCCCTTTGTCCGGCCGGCGTTTCTGACGTCCGCCCCTGCCTCAGCCAGCGCTGGCGACGGCCGGCAGAATAAGCAGGGATTGTGACGGAGCTAATAGTCTCTGTTGGGCTGGGTGTTTGCTTTAGCAGGGGGATAGAAAACGATCCTTCCCCGGCACCCGGCACCCCCCCACACACACACACACCCCCCCACACACACACACACAACAGCACTTTTATGGCACACCCCAGTCACGGCGGGGCGGCTTTAACGGGCTCTGATTGATTGATTGATTGATTTGACGGGCTGCCGCGGAGCTCCCGAGTGTGTGTCGCCCCACTCTACACGGACGTCTGATGTGTTTGATTTATCATCAGCCTGACGGGTACATGGAGAATTTAGCCCAATGTTTTACAGATGTGCGAAAATGTGTGAGTAAATGACAAAAGAAATAAACGGGGGTCTCGTGGAGAAATGTGATTTTGAATGTTGGGGTTAAGGTGAAGAGATCTCTCATAAAGGGGGACATACGCTGTACTTCACTGCATTGATGACAGATGGATGCGAGAGAGAAAAAAAGAGACAGAGAGAGAAAAAAAAAGAGCTCACATCTGTTTCTAAGAAAGCGAGCCCATGTAATAGCCACGAACACTGTAAATCCGCTCCAAAAACAGAGCGGGCGTAAATATTCAGACCTTTCGCACCGGGGGCTCAGAAGCCGATTCATTTCTTTTAAACTCCTGCTACTCCTTTGTTATTCTGGGGCTAGGCCAGGCATTACATTCGTCTGGCAAAATAGGCTCTGTTTTCAGGCCTGTGTCACCGTGTGTATTGCTGCACCGCATGTGTTGTGTCTGAACGAGA
Organism: Setipinna tenuifilis; assembly: GCA_030347295.1. Lineage (NCBI taxonomy): Eukaryota > Metazoa > Chordata > Actinopteri > Clupeiformes > Engraulidae > Setipinna > Setipinna tenuifilis. The sequence continues at coordinate 21,216,039 of CM059266.1, read as the reverse complement.
GTCTGTTGGCTGTTGGGTCTGCGTTTTTAGACCTTCATAGGTGGCCAGTGCAGTGTGCTGAGCCCTGTAAGTTAGTGCTAGTCTTCTCACATATGTCTGAATGTAGCTAACAGGGAGCTAACGTCTGCCAGAGATGCTAGGTTTTGCTACAATAAGAGCTAGCGATGTTGACGTAGGCCTAGGCTAAAAGCCCTGATAAATGTTGTTGGGCTGTGTGAACCAGAGAATCATAGGAGGTTTATTATAATGACTATATACATACCCTAACCTTGTTATATTATATATATGAATTATTATTAATTCTAATGTTGCATCGTTTGGGCAAATCTGTAAACAACACGGAGCAAACAACAATATTAGATCAGGCTAATTCACACTAGCTTATGCTAATAGGTATTGATGTAGGCAGGCTGGCCAGCAGGCAGGCCCACGTTAAGCAGTGGTAGGAGTGATAGGCAAGGCCGGATTATCCATAAGGGCCAGGAGTGATAGGCTACGTAGTGTGTAGCCATGCTGAGCCCATGTTGAGCAGCGGTAGGCTGGGCAGTGTGTAGCCATGCTGGGCCCTGGGGTGTGTCGCCCTGCTGGTGTTCTCCACAGAGTAGGCATTGAGTTGCCCACTACGGCTCCCAGACGCCCCGGCAGACACGCTCAGCAGACAGGCTCATAGCCAATCAGGAATTTCATATTTTACAGGTCAAAAGGTGTTTTATTGCACATGTAATACAATCCTGTGCAAACATAATGAAAGGTAAACTTCGAGTTCCCCCCGAACACTGCGAGAAGGAAAAGAAAAGTGACGCTTACAGCATGGATATTACTGTTTCTATTTTTCCAGCACACTGGAGAGAGATATTCCATCGCTACGTTTCAAAATAAAGTATGCCCACGGCCAGATTATTTTGGTTGGACTCCCCGACACAGATTTCCTTATCACTGCCGTGCCGTGCTCTGACACCATCCTAATATGTCTTCCATGAGTTCAGGGCTGGCCATAGCTTCCAAATATGTCAGAGGGATATACACGGCGCCTGGTGCCAGGACTAAAAATATATGGAAAATAAAGTCAATATTCAGACATAACTTTTAAAATAAACATTTTTACTTGGTCGACATGGTTGGCAACCGCTTTGGTAGCCCGAGCGTATTTAGTGAAATTAATACAAGTGTCTCACAGAGTCCAAATGGATTATGGTGATAGTCTTGGAGCACTTGTAGCCCCACGGCGGGAGCAGAAAGTGCTGCATTGACGTGATGCCTTATTTGACTGGCTGCCAGCTCCACTATAAGGTTAATATTAAAATGATACCCACCACACTAGCACGTCTCTCTCTCTCTCTCTCCCTCTCCCTCTCTCCCACAGGTTGAGAATGAGGAACATAAATCTCTCAGTTTTAAACCGAAACATGGAAAGGTCAGACACATCACGGTTGGTGCGGCAGCACTGTTTATTTTGTGAATGAAGTTACTTATATCTCTGAAAAAAATCAGAAAATCAACCACACCATCCACCGTGCCAATAACATTTGAGTATTTATTATTTGCTGACATTAAGATTTTGAAAATGAATTCCACTTAGCTGTGCTTTGAGTATAGGTCTCAGTGTCATAGATGTATTAAATGATATCTTACTTAATTTTAACAGAATCATAGCTGTTCCATTTAAACTTAGTTTAGTTTTTTTTTTCTTTACAAAATATTCAAAGTCATGCTGTGCTGTTTGTTTCAGGTTATTAGGTATGGCAAGTAAAGAAATACCTCTGCAGTTCATTTCTGCATTCATTTTATTTGATATATCACTTGAACTAATAAACTTTAACTTTATTTCATTTTCCATATCACTTTAACTAATAAAAATAAGCGGCGGCTCTACGGCTGATGCAAACAGTGACTTGTGACCTTGCGAGGCCAGAAGACAGCGAAACAAATAAAGTGTGCCATCGTCTCACGGGAGATGAAATTACACCTTCTGCTTTTAGCTGCTCTCTTTCGTTTTAAGTGTTTTTGTGTTTACCGTTTATATTTCCATTTTTAAAACAGTATTCTACCCATGTGTTTGCAAGTCCTTGACTGGATTACCAAGGAAAACAAACAAGGAGGGAGAAGGGATTCTATTCTTACTTCGGAGCTTTAATGGAGGAATGGAGGAGACTCCTGTTTTTCTTTCAAAGAGGAAACTTATGGCTCCTTTACGGGAACTCTGGCCCCTGTGTCTCCTTTACGTTTTCACTTGTTCTTGTCAGCTGAAAACTGCACTCCTAGGGAATAAAACATTTGTGTCTGTAAGAGAACTCCTCCCCGGCTCAAGACTCTGTTTATTCATATTTTTCTTAAACCGCTATACCAGCCACGATCTCATTTTTTCTCTTTTTTTTTCTAATGGAGAGTCCCATCCCCCTCTAACTAGTGGTTCAAGCCCTGTAAAGGAAATAAACCACAAGAGACAACTTAAGTTCCACAAAAGAAAACTTCTGAGGTTTAGACACATGGTCTGCTATATTTACCAGGGTATGCCTGATACTGTGTTTTTACTAATTAGTACAACAATCACAGGCTAAAACATGAAACTCGATTGCGTTTTAAAGCCCGTACACTGTGTTTTAATGCCACATCCAATAGAGATTTATGTCGGTATAAAACCATAGCCTAAAAAACGCTCTCGCCGACTAGCGCGTATGTTGACAAAGTTACAAAACATATTCAAGGCTGTGGTTGTGCAGGCAGTAGCAGCGCTCAAGGTAGGACATGGCAGAACGGAGCCGGGTGGGGGGGCCGGTTGGGGAGGTGTGTGTGAGGGGGGGGGGGCTGTGAGGCCTGGTGGGGGGCGGGGGGTGCTGGGGAGAGCAGGCTGGGGGGGCAGAGTCTACGCAGTAGTCCAGTTTTGCGGTCTGTAATAGTGCTGACTGCAGCTTTCCCCTGGTGGGCAAGATGGCCCTCAGGTAGGGAGCAGCGAGGCTTCACGCACCCACCATCTGAACCCTCTCACTCCCCCTTGTTGCCCAGGTAATGAATGCTTGTTCTGTTAATAGAAAAAAAAAATGAGTGGTGGGGGTGGGGGGGTGGGGTGGTGGTGGTGGGGCGGCGGATTATGAACGTTGGCATCTTTATTTTGGCACAATTCAAATTCTGGATGGGTTTTAACAGACATGCCAAAAAAACCCGGGGCCGGCCTGCCACCACAGGAAATATTTTGGTTCATTCTCCTAGACCTTTCCGATAGTAAAAACCGGCTATGTTTATTTATGAGCTGCGCCTGGCTAAGTAAGAGGTGTGTCAGATGTTGAAATTAAGACTTGTGTAAGTCCAATTAAATGGGGGTTTGGAGGTCTAGCTGGGCCGCTGTGACGGGCCAGTCCCACACGCTGCGGTGTAAATCACAGGTGAGGTGCCATGGGCCCGATCAGGCCACAGGCTCAGACTCCCTCCCTCCCTCACACACACACACACACACACACACACACTGGAGTCGGACAGCTCTCCACACACATACACACATACATGCACACACACACACACCTCTCCACACACACACATACAGCTCCCCACACACACACACACACCCCACACCTCCCCACCTACACCCCCCCATACACACACACACACACGCACACACCAACCTCCCCATATACACACACACACACACCTCCCCCCACGCACACACACCTCCCTGCACACACAAGTTGGAGTCGGACAGTCCAGCGCTGTGGTCACTTTTTCCAGTCACCTCTAATTAAAAGGCCAAGGACATGAGACACACGGCGGTGGGCATTTACACACACACACACACACACACACACATACACGGCGGTGGGCATTGTAAGGTTCTGGATTTAAGGATGACTATTCTGAATCAGCGCAACAGAGGAATGAATGTTATCACAATAAAGGGTGCCTCCTCAGAGGAGCTCCCCTGATGCATGCTGTTGTGTTTAGGTAGGTGTGACCCACCTACTGTGTTCTTATCTATGCCCTAGTGTGGGACAGTGGGCTCACAGCAGCCCCTGCCCCCAAGATAACACCTCATTGTATGTTCAAGACATCCAACACCAGTGACCAAATGGCATCAGGTTGGGTACTTAAGGGGCAGTTAGGGAAAACCTCTTTGAGTTGTCTTTCTGCTATGACGCTCCCACACGCTGTGTGTATCTCTCTCTCTCCCTCTCTCTCTCTTTCTCTCTGATTTACTTTATACATCTGGTTTATTTGGTCATTACAGTGAATCTGTGTTAATTGTAACTGTTAACTTACCTCTGGTTAATAAACTGTTCATTCATTTACCATTCATATATATCTCCTTGTGTGCCATGCCATTACTGTGTTGTTCGCCCTTATGTTGTATAGTGACATTGGAGGTTATCTTATTATTTCATGGAGTCAGATAAATATTGTGTTACTCTGATGTTCGCTACTCTAATACATATGTCTATAATTATTCTATCCTGTAAGTCCAGAACATGCGTAAACCTTCGTCCACACTTAGTTCCGTCGTTGGTCTGAGAAAGTGGATCCTTACAGTTGGTGACCGACCCGACGTGATGCACATGACGTGATCTGACTTTCTGAAGGTGGTGAGTAGATCTAAACTTCTGGTAAATATACTGAGAAGACGTTAAGACCTCACCAGAACATTCAGAAACTTCAGCTCTCCGTTCCGTGTAAAATGGACTGGGATAGAAATAGTTTGGGCAAGCGCAAGCTATTGTACACAGTAAAAACGAATTTGACTGGCACTTTAGAGAAACTAGCAACCAAAGGCCTTACAGTAGAATCTACCGAAAAGGAGATATGTGTTTGGTGGTTAAACAATGGCATGCTTAAAACAAAGGCGAAGCAACGCAAGTATTCTGAAGGCATTATGTATTTACTGTTTGAAAAGCAACAGAAAATAATTGAAGAACACCAAGTGAAATTGGAAATACTTAAAGAATGCGTAGTAGTCTTAGAAAAGATTACAGATCCGAAGAAGTGTCCTAAAAAGAATGATTATGCAGACCTTTCTCACGCGAGTCCACCATGTTTACCGTGTGAAGATAAAGCAAATGGTTCAGTTAATGACTTCTCTCCAGCTGGAACGCATTGCAGCGTGACTGCCATCCGACGGACGTACACAAGTAGCCAACGTCCCAAAAGAAAGCGCATTAGGCGAAAAGTAAGCGACTACAGCAAGTCCTGTAAGTCATGCCAAAAAGCAGGCCATGAGGCGCACAAATGTTGGCAATTGGGTCTAGGAAAACCGCCGCCATACTTTCGAAAACGCAGGGCTTCATTGCAGTCTGATCAATGTAGCCCATCTGAATTATCCGACTCAGAAAGTTGCGTGGCGGACAGACGTCCGAATACGAGAAAAAGAAGAGTTCACAGTGAGATGTTAAGGCTTTTCAGACCATTGAACCATTGGCCTAATGATATGTAGTTTGTGCCTTTCTCTCAGCATTTTCAGTGTTTTCACAGGTATTCACCCCACATGTTCTGATTCATGCCATGTAAAATATGTAACATTCTTACTGAAAATGTGAAGGCTGAAGGCTACTTAATATGTGCTAGCTTTGTTGTTCGAGCTGACTAAACTCAGCGCGTAGACACTGTAGGTTGTTTGTGCGTAAAGCATCTAGGCTAGACTCCGTAGGCTGTTTGCATGTAGGCTGTGCAGTAGCTGTAGGCTGTATATGCATTGTTGTACAAAGGCTGTATGGACTCTAAAAAGCTGTTTATGCGTAAAACCACATAGGCTGTGCAGTAGCTCGTAGTATTATTGTCCTGAAAGTTAACATGTTGTGCAGAAGAATTCTCACCCAATGTAATGTCTTTTCTAAAGTTATCTACTTACAAGTTGTTGCAAGGGATCTGGTGGCACTGTTCCTAATGAAAGTAGCATTCCGCAAAGTACGGTCACTGAGCTACATGGAAGTATGGATTCCGGCCTGGAAGAGCCTTGAAAAGTGAATCCTTTATAGCCCCAGATGAGCCCATTGGCAAGTAAATAAGAGATGACACAGTTAAAAGACACACTACTGTTAATTTCTACTCTGACAATAGAACTGTAAACATACCAGTGAGGATGCTATGTGAACATGTTCCTAATTGTAAAACTGACTGAGTAACCTGGTAAATAGCTGTGAAGGTACAAATCTATGTTTCCAACTTGGTCTTGCATTTAGTTCTTAAGCAGACACAGTTCTTTTATTTCACATTATGTTATGTTGTTTGTTATGCCTTGTTTATCCATCCTGTTCTATGCAAATGCCTAAACCATCACATGCCACTGTCAAGAAAGTGAAAAAGCTCACACCTTCTTATGGACAATCCTGCTAAAATGCCTGCTGACAGAGCAACAACGACAGGACTGGCCAACAAAGAAGCAGAACTCACATCCTGCTCGACTGTCCACTCAACACCCGGTGGGACTGAGTGGGCACAGAGCATGGCCATCGCCATCGCCCTCATCTAGAAGCTGCACCAGTGCGGACACTCACCATGGACATAAGGACCACCGTCATCCTCAGTCATCCATCTCACCTTGTGCAGATTCAGCCTGCATGGATGACCCACTGGGTCTGTGACGAGTTTGTCCCAATGGGCCAAAGGGGGGTCTGTAAGGTTCTGGATTTAAGGATGACTATTCTGAATCAGCGCAACAGAGGAATGAATGTTATCACAATAAAGGGTGCCTCCTCAGAGGAGCTCCCCTGATGCATGCTGTTGTGTTTAGGTAGGTGTGACCCACCTACTGTGTTCTTATCTATGCCCTAGTGTGGGACAGTGGGCTCACAGCAGCCCCTGCCCCCAAGATAACACCTCATTGTATGTTCAAGACATCCAACACCAGTGACCAAATGGCATCAGGTTGGGTACTTAAGGGGCAGTTAGGGAAAACCTCTTTGAGTTGTCTTTCTGCTATGACGCTCCCACACGCTGTGTGTATCTCTCTCTCTCCCTCTCTCTCTCTTTCTCTCTGATTTACTTTATACATCTGGTTTATTTGGTCATTACAGTGAATCTGTGTTAATTGTAACTGTTAACTTACCTCTGGTTAATAAACTGTTCATTCATTTACCATTCATATATATCTCCTTGTGTGCCATGCCATTACTGTGTTGTTCGCCCTTATGTTGTATAGTGACATTGGAGGCTGGTTGCAGAAACCAAAGCACCAAAAGAGCCTCGAAAGACCCTAAATGGAACTCAATCTGTCACCCCGTGCCAAGGGGGGGTAAGCTGGCAGAAAAAACGAAAAATTGATGATCTCACCACTGCAACAGCCCAGCAAAGTGGCACAGGGTAACAAGGCCTGAGATTCAGGTGCATAAGACATAAGAAGGACGCAGAGCGACAAAGTGCCGCCACGCCCTAAAAAAGCACAGGCCAGACAAATGAATGTGGTTGTGTCTCGAGAAAATGGAAGCTTGAATAGTAAAATATGTCTTAATGCAAATTGATTCTGTGGCAAACAGATAACTGTGATTTACCTTGTGTTCCTAGATTAACCAGCATCACACCAAGGGCTCCAGAGGCCAGGAGAAGACCTGGACCAGGGCACTCAGCACACACACACACGCCATTCAAAGCATGGAAGATGGTGGAGATACTCAAAGGGGCCATACATACCTCACATACCTACTTCACCTAAGCAGCTAGACACATGGCCCCCCGGCGTAGTACCGGAACCAAAAATGCTTCCTTGAGAATCACTGCAAACTAGATTCCACCCATCTTCCTGCACAACACATAGCTGGACACATGCACTGATTCACCGCAGTGTGGCAGGATGTCTGCCTAACAGATATGCAGGCTCTGACATAGGCTGCACCAAGGCCATACCTCACTGACACAACAGTTGACCGGATCCTAAGAATTAATGCCGCTAACACGGGATCTGAAACACACAGTGTCACGTAGCGCCACACATATAGCATGCACTGACACAATTGTAACCTTCCCTTCCAACAGGTGTCAGCTAAAGTGTGTCCTCTTTATATCATGTAAACCCTGTCATGACATACATGAGTTCCAGTTTCCTGTCAGCACACATGGAACAGGAAAACGTAGACAGAGCTATAGGCATACAGCGATGATTGAGCTTCTGATTCAGATATTGTTCAAATAGCACTTGTATGAAGGAAAGGAGATGTAGTGGGCACACTAGACCCCTTTGACTTAGGTATTACCCCGCATACCACATACAGGTCCACTGAACATCCAGAACATTTAACACAGTTGCCAAACTAGGGGCCCCTGGTTTTCAACACTTCACACATAGCAATAAGAATGCAATCACAAAGGGGAAATCTGAAGCGCAGGCGTTTCAGATCACCCAACCATTCCACTTCCAACCAGAATCAGACCCATACCATCAGACATGCCTTGACTCTTTAGACATTATATGTAGGCCTACACAAGTCACAGGAACAGGCACCAAGTGAGTTAATCACATTCAAGAGCAAAGACTTGTGTATGAGAAAGAAGAAAAAGATTTTAGAACCAATAACAGCCTGTGAATGCATTTAAATAACCAATGCATGGGATATGGGGTTATTCACTGTCTTCCCTTGAATCCACCCAGATCAAGTCGGTCCAAATTTCCCGAGATCACAATTGGGCATACATAACTGTGAAAGGGCTGAGACCATTTGCCACTCAAGGTACTTTCATGAAACAGTAATGCTTGTTGTATGTACTGGTAATGCTGCCTTCTTCCCAAATCATGATACCAAGTCCAGTCACATTTAGCCACTGCAGGAAATGCAAATGCCACCCATGTTGGACATAAGGAAAAACCGCCTGTGAGGCAGGCAGGGACTTTGTTGTGCGGACACTCACCATGGACATAAGGACCACCGTCATCCTCAGTCATCCATCTCACCTTGTGCAGATTCAGCCTGCATGGATGACCCACTGGGTCTGTGACGAGTTTGTCCCAATGGGCCAAAGGGGGGTCTGTAAGGTTCTGGATTTAAGGATGACTATTCTGAATCAGCGCAACAGAGGAATGAATGTTATCACAATAAAGGGTGCCTCCTCAGAGGAGCTCCCCTGATGCATGCTGTTGTGTTTAGGTAGGTGTGACCCACCTACTGTGTTCTTATCTATGCCCTAGTGTGGGACAGTGGGCTCACAGCAGCCCCTGCCCCCAAGATAACACCTCATTGTATGTTCAAGACATCCAACACCAGTGACCAAATGGCATCAGGTTGGGTACTTAAGGGGCAGTTAGGGAAAACCTCTTTGAGTTGTCTTTCTGCTATGACGCTCCCACACGCTGTGTGTATCTCTCTCTCTCCCTCTCTCTCTCTTTCTCTCTGATTTACTTTATACATCTGGTTTATTTGGTCATTACAGTGAATCTGTGTTAATTGTAACTGTTAACTTACCTCTGGTTAATAAACTGTTCATTCATTTACCATTCATATATATCTCCTTGTGTGCCATGCCATTACTGTGTTGTTCGCCCTTATGTTGTATAGTGACATTGGAGGTTATCTTATTATTTCATGGAGTCAGATAAATATTGTGTTACTCTGATGTTCGCTACTCTAATACATATGTCTATAATTATTCTATCCTGTAAGTCCAGAACATGCGTAAACCTTCGTCCACACTTAGTTCCGTCGTTGGTCTGAGAAAGTGGATCCTTACAGCATTAACAGATGCCCCACACACACACACACACACACACACACACACGGCAGTGGCCATTAACAGATGCCCCCCCCCCAACACACACACACACACACACACACACAGCCTGAGTTTGTTCTGTGAGAGAGAGAGAAAGAGAGAGAGAGAATGAGGAGAGGTCTATAATGAGCCTGAGTTTGTTCTGCGTCAGACAGAGAGAGAGCAAACGAGAATGAGAGCGAAAGAGAGGAAGAGAGAGAACGAGAGAGAGAGAGAGAGAGAGAGAGAGAGAGAGAAAGAGAGAGAGAGAGGGAGAGAGAGGGAGAATGAGAGAGCCACAGAGTTCAGAAGCTGCTGAACTCTAGCCTAAACTGTCTCAAAGACACAATCCACTGTTTTTGTCACAAAATTGTCTGTCATTGTCCACTAACAGTATGAGAGAGTAGATATCCAACATCCACACCTTCAGTGTGTTACGGTGTTTCTCTCAGTGTGTGGAATCCAACTGTTGAACAGTATCACAAGAACATGAACAAGGAGACTGGTGATTCTGTATAGTTGTAATAAGAAACCAAAAATATATATGTATACAAGGTCTTAGCAGTAACAGAACTTAGCCCATTGTCAGTGTACCGAGTTTGTCCATAAGATATACTGGAAAATACTTATGAAACACTTTCTATGAAGCTTCTATTCATAATACTACATAAACACATTTGAAAAGGGGTGGGCTATAGGGCCTTCATAAAGCTTAATAAAGGTTGAAAATAGTTTTCATAATTATTTATACATACTCATGACTGCACTCATAAGCAGACAAAGCTTTATAACAAAGAATGCACTGTGTTACTTTAATGTGGAATATGGCTTAGGATATAGCATTATAATGTCTTAGGAGTACTGTCATAAGTAGTTATAAATACTTTACATACTTCATGAGTGCATTATAAGTCTTTATGAATGTGTTTGTAAAGTCATTTGAATACAAGCTTCATAGATAGTGTTACCAATCCTTGTTTGTTTGTGTACAGTCAATGGAAAACACATAACGAATCAGACCGAGCCTTAAGCAACAGCCAGGCAGTGATTGGCCAGTACAGAAA
>CM059266.1:21090321-21185321 GCA_030347295.1 Setipinna tenuifilis | reverse complement strand
CATACGTGTGCACTGCCAAAACCTAATCAATTCTCAATTCCAGCTGTCGTTGTAGGATTTAATAAAACTGAAAAATGTATAAATTCATCAGGGCCAATCAGGGCTGCCCGTCTCTGACAGGCCATGCTGCTACGGAGCGCCACGCTGCCTAATCTCTTCCTCGTCTCGTCTCCTCCTCGTGGCAGCGAACAGCACGAGATGTGTGTGTGTGTGTGTCCTTGTGTGTGTGTGAGAGAGAGTATGTGTGTGTGTGTGAGGGGGAGAGAGAGAGAATGAGTTTATGTGTGTGTCCTTATGTGTATGTGTGTGTGTGTGTGTGCGCGTGCATGTGTGTGTGTGTTCAGCTTCCTCGTCTCGTCTCCTCCTCATGGCAGCGAACAGCACGAGATGTGTGTGTGTGTGTGTGTGTGTGTGAGAATGTGTGTGTGTGTGTGTGTGAGTGAGAGAGAGAGAGAGTGTGTGTGTGTGTGTGTGTGTGTGTGTGTGTGTGTGTGTGTGAAAGAGAGAGAGAGAGTGTGTGTGTGTGTGTGTGTGTGTTGGTCTTCCTCGTCTCGTCTCCTCCTCGTGGCGGCGAACAGCACGAGCTGGAGTCACTTAGCCACTGGGCCGGCCCGCATGAGGGCTGAGACGGACTACTTCATTTCCTGCACGACCCTCCAAACTGCCTAAACACACAAAGCTCAGGCTCCAAGCCCTCTACTCCCTCTCTCCTCTCCTCTCCTCCCCTTCCCTTCCCTCCATCCCTCCCTTTCCTCCCTTCCCTCCCTCCCTACCTCCTTGATATTTGTACATCCTTTCTGACGCCAAGACCTTACCAGTATACCAGCAGCACAGGAGGCCTGCGTCTCTCTCTCTCTCTTTCTCTCTCTCTCTCTCTCTCTCTCCCTCTCTGCTGTTAAGAAAAAAAAACATAGCAGGGAGAAAATAACATGAAATTCGAAGTTTTCTCCAAAAATATATCACACGTCTTGAGAGTAAATCAAGCACGGGGTTTATGAAACATTTTGGCGAACTAAATAAACAAATGGTGTAAAATAGAAAACTGCCCTGAAAAAAAAAAGTAGGAAGTTATTAAAACTTTTTAATATTAGTTTTCCACTGAGGTGAAAGTGCGCTTAAGTATATTATTTTGACAGACTAATACACACACCCATGCGCAGACACACGCACACACACTCACACACAAGACACAGACACACACACACAAGACACACACACACACACACACACACACACACACACACACACACACACACATACACACACACATACACACACACACACACACACACACACTCACACACGGGCGCGTGGGTTGCTCCAGATGTGATTGTCTGACAGGCTGTCTCTCCTCTCCTGAGGCCTTGTCATGGTTTGCTCACCCCATTGCCAACCGTTTCCAGACAGCATGATGACCAGGCCTGCTCAGGCCGGCCAATTTTCCAGCTTAAGGCAAATTCAGTGATCCTGTGGAGTAAGAGTAACAACAATGTGATCGCAGCAAAAAAAATGGATGAATGGCCCACCCCATAAGAATTTTAAAATGGCCCCACTGTATATCAGCATATCCTGACAAATGAATGGTCAACCCCGTTAAGAATTCAAAATGGCCTACTGTATTTGCATAGCTTGACATGTTTCCATGGCTCTCGTCCTGTCCGTGAGCTTCATCATGCTCCTCCAGCACACGCTGCCCGTGTTGTCGTACAGCCACTCATGTGAGACGCATGAAGCATGGGACCACCACAGCGCTTGTCTGTAGAGATCATAGTCATCCGTCTTAGCTAAGAGAACCACCACTACGGTAGAGTGGACAAACTGAAGGTTGCTACTGCTGTTGTTGATGTCCCATCACAGGACAGATCTCCATCTCCTTTTAATGTATTACGAAGACATCTCTGAAATTAGTTACCAACCATAAAAGCAGCAGACCTTTGCCAAATACATGAATATACAGTTGCACGTATAGTACAGTGATCCTCCATCTACTGTATATGTTTCAGAACCCCCTACTATATTAGCAAGACCATATAGAAAACATTTTATTTTATAGTTTAAGCCTTAAACTGCCCCTCCCACGTGCTATTTCAAATTATTACTGCATTTTAATCAATATTTATATGTTACTGTCAAGTTATCATAAATTAGAATATTTTATATTTGCAGTTGTGCTCATAAGTTTACATACCCTGGCAGAATTGATGATTTCTTAACCATTTTTCAGAGAATATGAATGATGATATGAAAACTTTTCTTTCACTAATGGTTAGAGTTGGCTGAAGCCATTTATTGTCAAACACCTGTGTTTACTTTATTTATTATATTTAAATCATAATGACAACAGAAACTACCCAAATGACCCCCTGAAAAAAACGGTTAAGAAATCATCATTTCTGCCAGGGTACGTAAACTTATGAGCACTTACAACTGTATAATACATGCAATTTTTTCTTGATGTATGTAAAATCACGTGTAATCTGAAGGTTCAGACATATAAATGAAAAACGATATCTGATAGTGTCTCTAGCCCCCGTGGCTAACCTATTACACTTGCGTTAAACTATACATTTTTTGCAGACCATTTTTCAATAAAGCGCTGGAAATCCTGAGAGCTCCCTTAAATGTGTGGCAGACTATGATATTAAATTACGAAAAATATCGACTTATGAAACTGCACACGGGCCTGCAGTTTGATACTCTCGGGCGCTCGGAGCGCACGTCCAGAGGATGGATAAATAAGAAACGGCTCCAAGCTGTTAAATACGAAGTTGGCTTTCCGCGTTGGCTCCAATTTGTCATGTAAAAAAAAAAGGGGGGAAGGGGGGGCAAAGCACCATATTTAACGGACCCGACCAGACCCGACCCGGAGACTCTCGGTGCCTCTCGGAGAGCGCTTGTCCCTCGTCAGGATACGGGTGGACAAAGCCAAACATGACTAAAACATTAAAAGAGTGCACTTAGAGATTTAAGGCGGCGGTGGTTGTTTTATTGTTTCTGCTGGGTTGTATATGGCCGCTGCAGCCCATAACGCTAAATTAGGGGGGCTGGGGCGGCTGCTCCTTGAGGGAGGGAGGGAGGGAGGGAGGAGGGGGTTTTAACTTAAGCCTGTGTGTGTGCTCGCTGGGATTTAAGCCTGTCTGGGACTGTTCTGCTGTGAGTGTGTGTGTGTGTGTGTGTGTGTGTGTGTGTGTGTGTGTGCATGGTGGATGTGTGTGTGTGTGCCTGCATGTGTGCGCATGGTGAATGTGTGTGTGTGTGGATGTGTGTGTGTGTGTCTGAGTGAGTCTGAGTGACTACACTGACACACCAAAGATTTTAGCCTACTTATTTCTCTGGCTGCTGCCTGTTGGGAATGAGGTGACGGGGACGCGTATCTGCACTTTAACTGTACAATGGTGGACGGAGAAGAAGGGGAAGGAGAGAGTGGAGGAAAAGAGAGAAAAGACGAAAGAGAGAAACACACAAAAAAAAGAGAAGAAGAAGAAGAAAAGTGGGAGAGAGTGAAAAGCAGTTGAATGGTGTGGTTTCAAAACACCTCCACCACACCATGTCTCCACAATCACTTCCAGCTGTTACACAGCCACTAATGGCAGCCAGGGAGTGTGTGTGTGTGTGTGTATGTGTGTGTGCGTGCGTGTGTGTGTGTGTTTGAGAGTATGTGTGTGTGTGTGTGTCCTCGCTGGTGCATGCAGGCGTGTGTGTATGTGTGTGTGTATGTGTGCGTGTCTATGCGCTTGCTTGTGTTAACATGGGCAAAATCTCACCCCCTGACTATTACTGCGGCGCAATAAAGCTTTAAATGTGAAAGCCACAGCGGCTGCTGTCGAAGGATCTCGGCGCTAAACCAAAGTCCTCGTCTCGTTTCGGCTCGGCTCGGCAAGCTGGCTTTCTAGGACAAGGTTGCTCAAACCCAAAACAAACCAAATTAATTACTAAAACATTACAAATCAGCCCTTTGATTCAGGTCTAGAGCCACAAAAAAAAATGTCAGGTTACATTTTATGTTACTGTCCCTCCTACAGCAATTAGGTTGCAGTGTAACTAAGTGTGTAACAATATGTAACATTATGTACCTACACTGTACCGTAGGGTTAGAGTTAGGGTTAGATATGTACACTGTACATAATATTACATGTTGTTGCATGTAGATGCACTAAAAAAGAAACCATAAAATAAAGTGTTAGTAGGGTATTGTTAGGTATGTACAGTGTAAGTACGTAATATTACTTGTTGTAACACGTAGATACACTTTTCCTGTCTATGCTAGTGATGGTGTTTCAACTGAGAGAGGCATGTAGGAGGGTCAGGGTTAGTGTTGTAGGAGGGTTAGGGTTAGTGTTAAGTATGTATGGTGTAAGTACATGATATTACATGTATATAACATGTTCCTATCTATGCTAGCGATATTGTGGGCAAGGAGAGAGGAATGTAGTAGGGTTAGGGTTAGTGTTAAGTATGTACGGTGTAAGTACATGATATAACATGTATACTACATGTTCCTGTCTATGCTAGAGAGGCTGTCGCCACGGAGAGAGGCATGTGGGAGGTTGCAGAGGCTGATAAATCAGAGGAGGGTCGTGAGGGACGGAGGAGAGTCGGTCTGTTGGGGGGGTGGGGGTGCGGTCTCCCCCTTGGCCCTCGTAAGAGCTCTTGAGCGCGTGCTTTACGTCTGTTTGTTTAAACGCCGTCTTATCGGGCACAGACACTCTCTCCGCGCCTCTATCAGTGGCATCATCAGCCCGCGACAGCGCTGCTCGATAACCTTTGACCCCCTGGCCTAGGGCCCACAGAGGGAGGAGAGATGGATGACCCCCAAACCTTATACATATACACAAACATGCATGCATACATGCAGACACACACACACACACACACATACATAGACATACACAGACGCATGCCCACACACACATATGGACACACATACACACACACACACTCAAAGTGACATACAGGCCTACACAAGCCTACATACAAGACACTCACACAAAGCACACACACACATACACACACACACATACATACACACACACACACACACACATACTCACAGTGACATACAAGCCTACATGCATACACAAGCCTACATACAAGACACTCACACAAAGCACACACACACATACACATACACACAAGCACACCTATACACACTTAGACACACACATACACACATATCCATACCTACACACACACACACACACACCCAGGCATATGTGAAGCCCCATAGCCATGACAAATTGTAAATATTAGCCAAAGAAGACAGGATCCTATGTCAACACGAGGTGGTGGGTGGCCACCATTAAAATTTCATCCGCTTTTCGTGATTACTTACAATCTATAATGGCCGTGATCAATCAGAGACACTTTTGCCCCTCATCTACAGTATAATCACCAACACACATATTCTCTGCACACAAACACAGGACAGACAGACTCGGGCAGACTCGTTACATCTAGAATTACTGCAAGAATGAGAGATGGAGATGGCAGAGAGAATGAGTAAGTGAATGAGTAAGTGAGTAAGTAAGTGAGCGAGTGAGCAAATGAGTGACTGAGTGAGTAAATGAGTGAGTGAGTCAGTGAGTCAATGAGTGAGCAAGCGAGTGAGCAAGTAAGTGAGTGAGTGAGTGAGTGAGTGAGTGAGTGAGTGAGTGAGTGAGCAAGCGAGCGAGCAAGTGAATGAGTGAGTGAATGAAGTAGAGTGAGTAGAGAACTGAGCTGAGTTATTGGCTGTATTTTCCACATAATTGACTGGAACAGACAGCAGAAGTGAAACAGCGCCTTCAAGTGGCCACTGAGAAGAACTGTCACAGGTACTGCCAAAGGCCACTTCCTTATACTGGAAGAACTGCATACAAAGACCGATTAAAAACCATACGAGTGACTTAAATCGGTAGCAGGTACACTGGGGGGGTTGGTGACTTGGTGGTTGTTGAGAGTCTCCAAGCAACGTGTCCAGGTAAGCTGGGAGATGTCAGAAAAGGGCCTCTACCTCTCTCTCTTGGCGTCCTCCGTTACGATCACAGACATGCAGTCACCTTCTGGCAGCCTGTAGTCACACACACGCTCCCCTTTGTCCTCGTGTGCTGGCGGCTTCGGTGAAAAGGGCTAGGGGGAGGACGAAGACGGACTGGCCTGTAGTTTGGGCAGAAGCCTGGGGACAGCAGGAGGACACACAACACAACACAACACAACACCCCTGCACTGACCTCCAACGTCAGTGTGCGCATGATGTTCAGGTGAACAGCGCCCTCTTGAGGTCATAGAGAGCTGACCTGACAGGGCTCATTCTGCTCACTGGCTGTGGAATATGTCAGCTGGATTCAGATGCATCTTGAACCTATTACTCTACTGCTCTCTCTCGCTCTCGCTCTCGCTCTCTCTCTCTCACTTTCTCTCTGTCTCCTGTCTCTCTCTCTCTGTTTCTCTCTCTCTCTGTCTGTCTCTCTCTCTCTCTCTTTCTCTCTGTTACACACACACACACACACACACACACACACACACACACACACACAAATGCATGCCTTATTACACTAAATACCTATAGAATTACTAACACTACCGTTAGGGGCAACAACGCAGACACACAAACATACACTCATACATGCTTATGCTTTTGCTTTGAGATATCTCCAAAAGCAATCGACGCAAACACACATTCCCACAGAAACATGCACAGCCACACACATACAGTACACATCCACACACACACACACACAAGACAGACAACCAGCCATCAGTCAGTCAGGTCATTAATAACACATAATTTTATGTGACCTTGCTGTTATCGGTTTCTATTTAAACAAGCGCTAGTTCTATGAAATTTAAGATGCTCCGCAATTAGCCTGTATTGTTTGTCTAAGCCTTATATATACAGTTTATAAATCCATCTTATGGGACATTGTGAGTTCGAACGTCTAAATAGACTATTTTTCAAAATTAAAAAGGTACATTCTGACTCATTTACAAATGGAGCAGGTCTGACTTTTCATACAATTCATTATAAACTGATTTCTGAAACAGAGAAGTTGGGGAGGTTTTTTGGATGGTGATCTTGATTTGCCAGGAAATATTGCCCCCTTCGACAGAGGAAAAATATACACATTTTTGGTAGAAATCAGAGACAAGACACACACTCTCTCATACTAAAATACACACACACACACACACATGCACGAACACACACACACACACACACACATGCACACACACGTGCACGCACGCACACACACACACACACACACACACACACACACACACACACACTTTGGATATACATACAATCGAGTCCAGTGCACTGATTGGTGCTGGCAAGGAATGACACGCCTGGGCATCTCAGTGTGGTGCTGACAAGACCAGAGCGATCAGGCCAGAAACAACACAAGCACACAGACCTGTAGAGACAGACAGAAATACACGTGTGTGTGTGTGTGTGTGCGTGTGTGTGTGTGCGCGTGTGTGCACGCATGTGTGTCTGGGAATGTGTGTTTGTGTGTCTGTGTATGTGTGTGTGTTTGCGTGTGTGTCTGTGTGTGTGTGTATGTGTGTCTGTGTGTGTATGTGTGTTTGCATGGTTACTGAGTAACAGAAGAAAAAGAAGGACTCTTGAGTGTGTGTGCGCACTAACAATGTGTGGAACACAAAGCTGTAAGCAACAACACTATGAGGCCCTAATATGAGCAAATGCACTAAAACAACACTAAAGGACACTTTATTATTGTGTGAAAGAGATCATGGATGTTGCAGCACATTGGTAGCAGTAAAGAATGCACTCTAAAGTGATATGTCAGCCATGTTGAGAAGCTCAAATGTAAATGTCATACCTCGTCACACACACAGCATGTGCATTGCTAAGACACTGTTCTCATTTTGCAGCCTGTCTGCAAATGTTGGCCACAATGGGAATTATGTCAGCTGTTCTCTCGTGATCAGAAAACTTTCCTTCTGAGAGCGTAGACTAAATCTTCCCAAACATCTCTTGGCTTCCTTCAGTGTCATTACCTCATCCACTCAGCATTTTTAAGTGGTTGCTATGGTCACCGCAGATTCAACCATAGATCCAGATGCCTATACTGGTATTCTTTATCTAGAGGTTCCACTGCCAGAGGATAGATACAGCAGTAATAAAAGGTATATAAAAGTAAATTAAACTTTTCTACTTCTGAACTACAAAACAAATCTGACAAATAAGTACCTGTAAACATTAGTATAATCAGTGCAAGGCACCTCCCCATCTGCTAAAAGGAAATCATTGCTTTATTATTTCAAACTGATTGAGCGCTCATTCATCTTATATGCCTGGGTAATAAATACATTAGTTCTCTCGAAGTGTTGATCTTGTTAAGAATTTCCAAAAATCTAAGCTCCATGTTTCATCCCAAGCAAGTAGACAAGCTGGATGAATAACACACTGAAAGAGAAAGAGCAGAGGAGCGAGAAAAGGAACTCTGGCCTTGAGAATCCTTTGACAGTGTAATGAAAGATTTTTTACTTTTCTTTTATTCGATCCAAGTGTTTCATAAATGGCCTTGTACAAAACGCCTCACCTCTCCTTTGCTCTGACGGCGCACTTGCCTGGTGCCCCGACGAAACCCAAAGCGCTGACAGCTTGTTTTCTTTTGTGGTAGTATTCAGTCAAGATTCCCTTTCTGCTCCTGTGCTCCACAGTGCTGATGGGTGCACAAAGCTGACAGCCAGCCTGGCCCTGCTTCTCCTGCCCTTCCCCTGGCCAAACCATCCCTCAGACATAGCCGGAGGATGTGGACTGTACCTCCACACCAGACTAACAAACCTGAGCAGAGAGGCCTGTGGAGAGAGAGAGAGAGAGAGAGAAAGAGAGAGAGAGAGAGAGAGAGAGAGAGAGAGAGAGAGAGAGAGAGAGACAGAGAGACAGAGAGAGAGAGAGAGAGAGGTGTAGGTGTATGGCAAAAATGTCCAGAGACGTTCAAAGTGATCTTCAAGGGCTCCATTTTGGTCTCAAAGCATCTCCTCTCAGATATCATGCTAGCTTTAATATGAAACAGGTAGGTGGATGTGCTCAACCAACTCCAAACAATTTAGTCTTTTGGGGGCGTAAAAGGAAAAGTAACTGGATCAAAGAAAAATAAACGCAACCTCAATTTTGCACTTGCAATTTATTAAACTTACAGCAGGTCCAAGATGGACGCGTTTCAGCAAAAAGTTGAAGGACACTAGGACGGAATTAGTTTAATAAATCACAAAAAAGAGTACTTAAGAGTGCATTTATTTTTCTTTGATCCAGATTTATACAAGAGTCATAATTCCTCACGTTCAGTATGTCCATTTTTCCGTAACACTGGTGGGCAAGGTCAATAGCAGATTTGGGGGGTACCAACATATTAATGGAAAACATAAAAGGTAGTCCCCCCCACCAATTATGGAGGGGTACTTCACACCCTGAATGAGTCCATCATCACCACCTTGTCAAATTCATTCCCACAGGCCCAGGGTGGGCCCAGGTGGGCCTATCCCTAATACCATAGGCTGCTATTATGACTTAAGCAATCAATCAAACAATAGTAGCCTTCTGATTGGGTGGGGCTGATTGACAAGTGGGTGGGCACAGGCCCACCCCAGCCAACCCCGTGGCTACCCCTGTGCTTACATGTCTACAGGATTTGAGTAGTGGGGGACCTGCAGATCCTCTAAATCAACCTTCAAAGACGAATCAAGGATGCAACGTTATATTTTTGTTTTTTAATCTAGACTAAACTAAATGACCTGACCCCTTTCTTTCCTTTCTCCTGCATGGCAACATCGGCATAAGCAGCGTCCCATGTGTCCTTAGACTAATATCTATGGCCAGGGCTTGATGTTTGAACGAAAACATAAAAATGTTTTATACAGTCACATTTGAAACACTAGTCACGTCATAAGGACAATTCAGTATGTTTATTCACCACATGGAGTAAGGACCTCATCATTTCTAAAGAACTATTACTAGGGGAATTAAGGGTCTGCTTACTAACCAAAATCAGTTCTCAAAAAGCTTCTTAATTAAGCTCCAGGTACTGTCTCCAGGTACTGATCCCCGATTCTGAAACCCAAAGACTGTCATGGAGGTGCTCACAAGGACAAGATCAAGTGCACACTACAATTCATTGGAGCTCACCATCCTGCAAAGGCCCATGCTCCTTTTTTATGTCTAGTGTATGTGTGTGTGTGTGCTTGTGTTTGTGTTTGCGTGTGTTTGCTCTGGTGGAGGGAGGTGTGGATGTGTGTGTGTTTCTTTGGTAGAGGTGTGTGTGTGTGTGTATGTGTGTGTATGTGTGTGTGTGCTTGGTGGAATGGGGTAGGGGTTGTTACAAGTGGTAACAACCCTACTAGTGAAGCTAAGATTGATTAGCGACTACTGAGAAACCCAGACCACATGCACATGCAAGCATGCAAGCACACACACGCATGCACACACACATATACACACCTACACGCATGCAAGCACACATGCACACGCACAAACATACACACACGCATACATGCACAATACCAGTGCGCTAGGGCAACCATTCCAAATCATGACACTCACTGCTACTCTTTTAAGTAACAAAATGAATGTGTGTAAAGGAGGGGGTGCTGCATGGTTAGTTTATAATATATCTACTTTTGTCTAGGCAGTGTGTATTAAATACGTTATAAATATGTTAATCTGAGGGCAAAATCACAAACATCAGCTTCGAAAAAGATAACCTCGTGAAAGACCTCTGGTAAACCCACAGGTAGGCACAATCTGTCAAATAATTAGAAAAAGCAGGAAAGCTGTGCGAGAGCTTACACAAACTTAACTAATGGTGTATATCTCTTTTCCTGATTAGTGGGTTTCCTCTGGAATGAATGAGCATCAGTCGGAGTAACCATGGCTATATATCATATTACATCACTATTTAAAAACAACAATACATTGATTTAATGTTTAGAAATCTTAATTGTTCATTTAAGAGAAAAGGGGGCGCATGCATGCCATTGGCCCTAACAAACCCCATCTCTGCTTCAGCCGGGACTGCTGAAACGTGTCAGCTTTGGAAGCGCGGCCAAACCCACAGCGTTTTCAACACCCGACCAAAACCATGGGCCCGCACGGGGCCCTGCAAAGCTCTGAGGTCCAGACAGCTCTCTCTTTACACAAAACCTAATCCTGATAAATGCGCCATCTACAAGACTTCTGTCTAGGAAGTGGTGTGTGTATATACTACGTGTGTGTGTGTGTGTATATACTACGTGTGTGTGTGTGTGTATATACTACGTGTGTGTGTGTGTGTGTGTGTGTGTGTGTGTGTGTGTACGCATCAAAGAGAAAGGAAAAAGGAGCAAAAAGTGTGTGTGTTGTAAAGATCGCTTTAGCTTTGAACAAGTTATGCGGGCTTTTATTATTTCATTGTCACTCCTGCTTACTGTCCTTGTTAAGAGCCACAGACCTGGTCGACTTTAGCACCTCATCTACACTTTTCTTTTTAAACGTTACAGAGCTGCTCAGCTTTAACCGCTCATCTATGCTTTCTTTAAATATATTTAAATATATATAAATATATTTCCCATGCGTCTGGGTTTGCTAGGGCTCCTACTTCCACTGGGGCCCCGGATAATGTACGTGTATCCACACGGCCCCATTTGTTGATCAGTATGTTGCTTAGCAAAGGATATGTTTCCAATGGCCTTTATGACACTACACACTTCTATATAGTAACAATTGTGTGAGTGGCACACAAAACATCTCGAAACTACTTTGGTGATTTAAAAAAAAACACTTGAGAAATACAGCTAAATATTCAGCCTAAATTTGCTGTCCACTTTAAAAGAACAAAGAGCACTTAACTCTACAGAATCTAAAGAGTACCTCTTTAAATCACTGTGAACAGATTTAACAATTTTGCATGAGGAAATTAGTTGTATTCCCAACTCTAGTGAAGCTTGTAGATTTCTCAATTAATCACCCTTAGCTCCACACACACACACACACACACACACAAAGGCAAGGATTCAGTCATTATGTTAAAGGTCCTTCTTTCTGATTGATGCCTGACATTCAAGAATAAATAATGAATCATTGATGAATTCTGTCATCCTGCTGGATAAATAAATGCAAGAACAGACGAGGGGTCGTAGCTGGAGAGAGCTGCATGGAGGGACTATGACTTCTTTTTCTTTTTCCATGTTTTTACGCAATCGTAGCACCATTAATCATTATGTGATGAAACACACCAACACACACGCCCAGAAGGACAAGGCAGAGTCGATGCTGATTGTCTGGCAGTGGGGATGCGATTTTTCTGCATTGTTCTCAATGGTGCATACATACATTAATCCATCTTAAAATGTTTCCATGACATGCAAAGCTGAGTGGTGTGTGGTGAAACGTGCAGTAAAAATATAAGAGCCCAGAGGAGTTAGTTACAAGAGGACTGGCTGTGTTATTTTCCTTCTTTGCCAGAATCCACAGTAGCCTACAAAACCCTCCACCAACGCAACTTTACCTCTGTGTGCTGTACTGACGGCCAGCTAATCTCTGCCGGTATGTCTCCACTTCCCGCTTAATTTCTTCCTTGTGCACCGAGAAGCCACGCAGCGGAAAAGCCGCAAAGGGGACGAACGCGCTCCTTCGCCTACTTTAATTCCTCTATAATTCCCACAGTGCCAAATACCTTAGGTGCATGATAAAGACTTTGGACCGTTTTTTTTTGTCCTTTTTTTGTTTCCTCTTTTACGTTGCCTTTTCCCATTCCAGACTGAAAACAAAAAGGGGGGGGGGGGGTGGGAGTATAGTGTTTCACGATTTCTCTAGCATCGCCTGGCCTTGACCCGATGGCACATACATTTACAATGACGCCGCGATTAGGCCACACGGTTCTGCTAATCTGATAATAACGCAATAACAGCAGCGCCCAGGAGGTCTAATTTAAAGAAAATGTTTACCCAGACTGGCCACTGTAAGAGGTAATGTAACTCCCCGAGTAATCTCCTGTAGCCTTCCTTTTTTTCTTACGATTAAGATTTTCAAGTGGTAATCATTAACATGCTGTGTGCAAGGCACTGACAGGTCAGGGTGAAACCCACTGAAAGTCAGGGGGCAGACTGGGGTAAAAAAAAAAAAAAAGACTGAGAGATGAAGGTTTGAGATTTTATCCAGGCCGGTGAGGTCAGTTAAACAGTTGGGGTTCATAAGTGCACCCCTGCTCTGTAGGCCTACTACTACAGCCAAGGGCATGGGGCCTACTAGACTCATTCCATGCCCAGTAGACATACTAGATCAATCTTTGGGTAACTCCTCTTGATATTTTTGTAGCAACTCTTACCTAGAGTCATATTTTTATCATCTGTCTTGTTTCGCACTACTATTTATTTCTTCTATGTTGTAAATATTCTTCATACATGGATGCACTGGAGGAGATGCTTTCCGTTTACATGTGTGTAGTGTACATTGTACATGTGTAGTGACAATAAAGGCATTCTAGTGTATTCTATTGTATTCTATATTTTGAGACACACCGAAAAAGGCAAAGACTTGTGAATATGCATTTGTATCCTTACAAACTGCAGTAGCTTCTGCATGGCTAATGGAGTTCTGATAGACTCCAGAGAGGGTAGTAAACTCACACCACATCTGGGCTGAAATGGTTAGTCAGCCTTTTTTTTAAGGTAGCCGTAAAGGCAGACACATGTGAATTTGTGTGTGTGTGTGTGAGTGAGTGAGTGTGTGTATGCGTGTGTGTGTGTGTGTGTGTGTGTAGGGAGAGGGGTTGCTAATGACCCACTGGCAGTACACATGTGAGGGATAACATCTGCCTTTGGGTCCCATTATACCCAATTCCAAAACCTCTTACTCCAAGTTTCAACTCTGATGCTGTTGCAAACTGCCACCTAGTGGAGACGTTTGGGACTGCAGCAGCAAAAGAGAGGCTGCTAAGGTCACGGGTGTAGAAAGGGGAGAAATAAAGCATGGTGAACCCTCAGCCAAACACAGCAAAAACTGGAGAGTTAAATTCGGGAGTTGACTTTAACTTTATAAGTAGTAATTTCAACATTTTTGGATTTAAGTAGCGTCCAGAGTGGGTCATTTAACTCTGGAGAGTGTGGAGCTATGAAACAGTGTTAAAATCAACTCTGTGGGAGTTAATTTAACAGTGGTCTTTTTGCTGTGTAGTACAACAACCAACTCGGCTGTACAAATAAAATGTTTGAAAGTGTTTGTGTGTGAAGACTAAGATGATATTTAACTTTAAAAAGGCCATTTTCAAACTTCCTAAGTTCTGAGAAGGATTAGACGTTTTGTGTTCCTTCCATTCTTGTTTCCAATTTATTGAGCATAAGCTGTGTATAAAGACCACCTTTTCCTTTCAGTACATATACAGAATGACAGCTAGCAGATTCTGAAAAGACATTGACCTGATGTATGAAATGTACGGTCTTCCCATCTCTCATCCCTATCAAGAAGTAAAAGTTGAATTAATGAAAAGAGAAATTATAACTATAAAATAGTAAAAGTCAAGCACAATTAGAAAAGTATTGTAAATATTTATTTACACCGTCCCTTTTTTTTGAGGGGGGGGTCCTGTAAGTGTATCTCTTCCTGGTCAAGCCTGTACATCTTCCTGTTTTTTTCCCCTGCCTTTTGGTATTTCTGGAGAGTTTTTGTTGATCTTTAGAGACTTTGAATTTTGTGTGTGGACTGAATAAATTTACATTTTCCCTGATTTGTTTGTTTGTTGTTGTTTTTGGGTCCTATTTGACACCTGTCCTTGTCCTTATTTGAGTCCTGATCATTATTTTTCCTCGTCGACATACTCCACCGAGCTGCAGAGAAGGTAAAGAAAAATGACAATAATAGGTTTAGTAACAGACATGAATAGTTGTTAAGCTGCTCATGACCATGTAATAAAAACCAGTAAGGGAAAAGTCTGCACACTTGAAATCTTTTTATCTTATGGCATAAATGACATTTTCACTATTTTTCCTTCAAGCACAGACTGATTAGAATTCTATAGAATGCTCCTAGTTCTTTAAACATGTCATCATAAAGGACCAGAATATCATCTACAAACTATTTTCACAGTTTTACATGGGAAACTTTTTTTCCCTGTCAATGTCAGCTTGAACTTATTTTTGCAAGTACATTAATTTGATTAGCTTTGTTCTTTTGAATGCTGATGTTGTGCCTAAAGTACATGTTACTTCTGCACTTTTTTTATACGTGACATTTTTTCACAACACAGGACTCCCGATACATGTGTTCTCCCAGCAGGAGTAGCATGGGTTAATGAGCTAGCCACACCCCTGTAGGAAAGACAATCAGTTTGTGTTTGAACTGAATCTGAGGTAGACCAGACATGGTCGAATTGTCATTTATGCTATACAATAAACAAAAAAAACAAAAAAAAGATTTTAAGACTTTGCAGACTTTTTTCTTAGTAAAATACTGATCCTAAATAACAGCCTTACCTTTCATGTCCACTACTGTCTCTGTTCCCACTGGTGTTGTAGGATTCTGTTTCTGAAAACATAACAGGATAACAGCATTAGGAAAATTTCCTGCTGAACAAAAATAGCTGAGCAATGTTGAAGTGCATTTGTTACTAGTTCCTTTACTTTTGGGGAGCTAAAACGTTGAAAAGAAGGTTGTCTTACTTTGGATGCATTTAGTTTCAAGGCAGCCTCCGCCTCCCTTTCTGCCTCCCTTTCAGCCTCCCTTTCTGACAGGATGAACTCATACGTACTCATGTTTTTGCGGACTACAGACATGGAGAAACAAACCATTAGCCCATAATGCTACTTCTCCCGCTATTTGTGACCATTCTGCTGCCATTTTGACATTACACACATATCACCATGCAAATATGCCTTGTTCATACTCACATAGATGGATGTGGAAGCTTAATAAAAGCAACATCCGCACCAGTGAATTCAGGCCCATTAAGATGGTGAATCCAGCTAAAATTAGGAGGGATGTTGCTTTGACCTCTACGGGGAGGAGTGGGAGAAACAGGAGCCACCTGGAGCTCTTCACACCTGGGCAGACAGGTACAGATTGAGCCACAGCCACTGTACTGCATGGCATGCGTTTAATAGTAGTAGTATTAGTGCTTAGAGTATGTGGCAGAAGCTGTTTTCCAAAGTGTTTACACCATGTCTGGTCTTAGATTAACTTCAATCACAAACTGATTGATTGATTGAAAGTTGATGTTCAACATATCTACATCCGTTGACGTAATTTGACGTACAACACTATAAATGGCATATTATAAACAAATCTGCTAACTTATAGAAACAAAAAACAACACCTTATGTGGAAATGATCAAATCAAATCAAATCAAAGCATTTCCTCCTGAACAAAAATAGCTGAGCAATGTTGAAGTGCATTTGTTGCTAGTTCCTTTACTTTTGGGGAGCGAAAACGTTGAAAAGAAGGTTGTCTTACTTCGGCCGCATTTTGGGAGAGTTCCTTCAAGGCAGCCTCTGCCTCTCTTTCTGCCTTCCTCCCTTATGAGGATGAACTCATAAGTGGTGATGTTCTTGCAGACTACAGACATGGAGAAACAAACCATTAGCCCGTAATGCTACTTCTCCCGCTATTTGTGACCATTCTGCTGCCAGAAGTTACATGTACTTTAGGTACAATATCAGTATTCAAAAAAACACATCTAATCAAAGTCATGTACTTGCAACAATAAGTTCAAACTTACATTGGCGGGGAAAAAGTTTCCCATGTAACTATGGAAATAGCTTGTAGATGATATTCTGGTTCTTTATGATGACATATTTAAAGAACTAGGAGCATTCCATAGAATTCTCAATGAGTCCTCAGTTAGTCAGTTTGTGTTTGAAGGGAATCTAATGGGGTATTCTTTTGTCATCGGGACTCGGAAAAACCCGACCTTTGCCTCGGGAAAAGTGCAAAAGAATGGGCAATAATTCGGAGTTCCGAAACAGCAACTCGGGACAATTTGAGGTCCTCCGAGTTCTATTTACGTCGTTGTCCGAGTCAAAATGTTACCTACCTTACGCTACCAAAATGTTTTTCCCAACTGTCACAATAGAACGCATTTACATTGGATATCGGGAGAATGAACTCGGAGTTACCGACAACCGAGTTTCAAAAGAATACCCCATAAGACCAGACATGGTGAAAATGTCATTTGTGCCACTGAAATAAAAAGATTTCAATTGTGCAGACTTTTTACCTACTGACTTGTATTACATTGTCATGAGCAGCTTAGCAACTATTCATGTCTGTTACTAAACCTATTATTGTCCTTTTTCTTTGCCTTCTCTGCAGCTCAAGGGACAAAGAGAAAGAGTAAATAAATATTCAAAATTTGCTTGACTTTTACTATTTTATAGTCATTCAGAGAGATAATTTATCTTTTCATGAATTCAACTTTTCCTTCTTGATATTGATAAGAGATGGGAAGACGGTACATTTCTTACATCAGATCAATGTCTTTTCAGAATCTGCTAGCTGTGTATGCACTGAAAGGTGTACATACATAGGTGACTGTGCCTTTAAGAGACCTCAAGAGTTCTCATGAACGCGCAGGGAATTGGGGGCGAGCAGAGGCGGAGGAAGTGCGGGAGAGAAGATTGAACACCGGGGCAGAGTTAGCTGAGAGAGCTACACGGTAAACGTAAAGTGTATCGGAAGAAGAAGCGAAATGTACACAGAAGTTTAGTTACGTTTAGTGAACAGCACTAGTTACCGTACGTAGTGGAGGACTTCCATTTTGTCGCGTTGTTAGTAGTGGAATCCAGTCACTGCTAAGTGCCGCCATTTAGCGTTCTCCTCTCCTGCTAGCAGAGAGGTTTGCTTCGTCGCACGAGGTCCACGATAAGGTTTACCCTGCCATCCACCAGGCATCCTCGACGTGATCTCTACTGACTGTGGGTAATATCGGTACATGCACCCCACCATTTATACTGATTGCCACCACTGATACTGATACTGTATATATACTGTATATTTGCGCAGCCTGAACTGAACTGAACTGAACTGGACTGGCGCTGCGCTCGTACACAAGCTCACGTACACGCTCGCCTTTGAACAGGCATTGGACGTTGGCTATCGTATCGAATAATCTCTCACTCACACACACGCAGACTGACGAACTAACGCTGCATTTTTCACACACATCTACACTTTTGGGCCGAGAGAGAGAGCCCGGACTGTTTCATGTGCTATCTCTGTGCATGGTAAATTGCACCAAAGTACCTGCATAGCAACGGAGCGGTCATCTTCACTCCTGCTGGTATTGTTGAATGCCCTTTTGAGAATGTTTTTTTGTTGTTGTTTTTACTGAACTGTTACATGTCATTTAGGTTAAATGTTATGAGGAAAGAATTCATTTAGAACAGTTTGTTTTTAAGGAAATTTAATGTGTCAAGTGAATGTTCAAAATGACCGGTGTTATGGTAAATGAGAGAGGACCTAGGGTTTACTAATAAGTGCATTTAAGAGCTAAAACGTTGAAAAGAAGGTTGTCTTACTTTGGATGCATTTAGTTCCTTTAAGGCCTCCGCCTCCCTTTCTGCGAGGATGTACTCATATGTGGTGATGTTTTTGCAGACTACAGACATGGAGAAACAAAGCATTAGCCACATATCACAATGCAAATATGCCTTGTTCATACTCACATAGATGGATGTGGAAGCTTAATAAAAGCAACATCCGCACCAGCGAATTTAGGCCCATTAAGACGGTGAATCCAGCCAACACCAGGAGGGATGTTGCGTTGACCTCCACTGGGGTCAACGGCAGAAAAAGAAGCCATCTGGAGGTCTTCACACCTGGGCAGACAGGTACAGATTGAGCCACAGCCACTGTACTGCATGGCATGCGTTTAATAGTAGTAGTATTAGTGCTTAGAGTATGGGGCAGATGCTGTTTTTCAAATCGTTTACACCATGTCTGGTCTTAGATTAACTTCAATCACAAACTGATAGGATTTCGCTTAGTTTGATTTGGACAGTTACTTACACTTCGACGTCACACACTTTACAGTATTCATCGTGGAAGATATGCTCTCTCTGGCTACGCTCAATCCGTGGCAAGGCAGTACCGTAATTGTTGGCACGGACAATGGGATGCGCTGCATCTGTAGTTGTTGTTGCCACGTATGCCAAAAGATGGAAAAATACTCCACCAAACACCTACAAAGATAAAAAGTCAAGGCAAATTTGCAGACAAACTTGGGAGAGACTGACGACTGTAATGGTGAGGAAGCAAGTTAATTTGTGTAATTGTGTTAATGTGTAAGTGTTAGTAACTATCCATCTACCCCATTCATCTCTTCATCTTACTATATTTAGCCTACACATTTGTCCACCTAGCAGTCAACATAGCAACCATTAAAATACAGCAACCACATTTATGATGAATACTAATTTAAGTTTTTGTAGGATAACTGTGGCCACTGAGGGTCATCGGTAAGAATGCACAATGATGTTCTCTTCTGCAGGGTTTATTGTAATAGTAATAAAGAAACAACCACAAACTGTGTGAGTATGTGGTGCGTGTGTGTGTGTTTCTGAAAGGAAAAACAGAAATGAAATACAAATTATAATCTGTCAGATGCATAAGGCATATCAACTAGCATCCATAGCTTACAGACAATTCTACATGCTTCAGCAATAGCTTAGCACAATAACTAAGCTAAGCACATACATGCTGCATTACTAACATTTAATCTAGAAATCCTTACAGCTATATCCCTTCGGATTAACGAATACAAATGGACATGTATAGATAGGACTCAACATAAGTGTACTGTCCTCCTTGAGTGTTTCTGAACTCAATTTGACAGCCAGCCTAACTCCATTCAATAAAGTTGCGAAGTCAGGATTAGCCTCCAAGCTCCGTTTTTAATGAATAAGAGTAAAACTGAAATGATACACAATGTATAGAAATTCAAAATAACCAAAATCAGGGGTGATAGTGAAAAAAAATCCTGAGCCTGAACTTTTTTCAGGGGCAGGGGGCGGAGTCGGTTGGGGTCTGGCGATGACGTAACATAGGTCTAATTTTGACAAATTATTCAAACATTTAATAGTTTTTGTATGACCATTATAGATATGTTTTATATATGTATTATAGATATGCCTATATATTTAATGGCCTATTGTTGTTTTTGATCCAACTGTGAAGCACGTTGAGCAGCAGTCTTGTGTGAATTGTGCTATTATAGGATATACAAATGCAATAGGCCTAATACAAATAATTAGAACAAAAAAACGAATAATAATAATAATAATAACAACAATAATAATAATACTCCTACGTTATTATGAGAGATTTTTGTTAAGTTATTATTAGGCCTACTATAAATCATTATTGTTACTGATGATTTCATAACAAGAACAGAAATAATAAACTAACCTTTTCCCCCTCATCACAGCACAATTGTCAAGTAACATACTTGTCACTTGTCTCCAGTCGAGGCCGTATGTGCGCAGGACGTCATTTAACTCTGCTGTTAACGCTTCTGCATTTGCGATGTTAATTATCCTACTGGCAAGATGCTGAGTCTTCACGCTCCCAGCATCCTCGTCAAAAAAACGGACAAGGACATTCATGATCTTGTCCATGTTTTTGTCTGTTGCCTCGTCAACATTAAGGGAAAACATACAATTCTTAAGTTTCTCAGACAGCCGGCGTTTAAATTCTGAGGCAATGCTGTGGGTGAGCAGATAGCTCGTATGTTGCCTTGAAATTGCCAGGTGTGACAGAGCGGCACGGTCTTGTGCAAGCTTCTTGCACTCTTACTTCGAGCACAACGTACAATAACACGCACCTGCTTGTCGAAGCTTTTGGCACCAGCTCGAGAAGGGCTTTACATCACTCCCCACATCCTCAATCCATGCCCAACGCCATTTGTTCTTTATGGTTTTATCCAGGCCTTTAACATCTTCTCCGGGCTTCATAAACCCCGTCATACTGGAAAACTTTGCGATGGTTTGACACGCTAACTAGCAATTGCAAACTACCAAAGCAATAGCAAGGTGCATCACGCGCGGTGATATTGCGTGCTGAGTTTCATTTTGTTTTTCTAAACATCGGTTAACACTTACGACATTCTTCATATAACTTGTCTGCTTGCTGACATGTGTTAAGGTACTCATAAACAATGTTTAATAATGTATTACAATTAGAAAGCCGTGAGGCAATTTTAAGCTGCAACAGGACTGTCTCTGACCCAAACAGCTTTCCCCCCCCCCCCAACTACTACATGCCAGGAGTACTACTCGAGCAACCAACGTCTCTTATTGGCCAAGACAACCAAGGCCCGCCCCGTCCTATTTCTGATTGGATTGAAGGGTTGCGATGCGCTTTACATGGTCTGCAGCACACAGCAAATTGAGCGGGAAAGGGATTTTTCGTAACGTGGATCTGCGTTCTTTGATGGGATGGGGAAAGCTTTTTTTTTTTTTAACAGAGCCACGCTACGCCGGATTTCCGGCGCGGCGCCGGACTGCTATCACCCCTGCAAAATAAACAGATGAAAGGAATGAATGTCCTTTTTAAATCGTTTGTATGCGTTTAAATGTAGACTAGGGGCAGATGAATCCATCTAACAGCATGGTATATGTTTTATGAATTATTAAGCCTTATAACAAAATACGAGTTCTATTGTATTACATACTAATGTACTGAAAGTAAGCTATTAGTATACTTACAGACGATGGGGTGTAAGGGCTTAAATAGAACAGATGTTAATAGATTTTACTTGTGGTAAACGAGACGAGACGAGAGGCTTGTAGTGTTCTCATCAACGGAATCAAGCATGGTTACTATAGCAACGGTATAAACATTTTTGGACGAGCTATGCATGGCTCAACACTAGATGGCACTGCACTGCCTAAACTATAAAAATAACTGTCAGGGAACAATAAACATGAATCTAAACAATAATAAAAGGTTGGATACAGAAGTACAAGGTTATATGAACTCGGGGTAAATTCGCGGTAACATCGATGTATCCCTGCCCTCATTGGTCTTTTCCCTTATTAGATTCACCTGCTGTTGTATTTAAAACCCATGCCTTAACGTCTTTGCCTGATGGTCACCCAGCACAAGTCCTGTAAGTGGCTCTCTGCCTGGTCAAGCCTGTAGATCAGGCCTCTTCAAATGGCGGCCTTCATGACAAGAGAAATTATCTCTCCGAATAACTATAAAAAAAGTGTTTCTCTCTTACTGGTCAAGCCTGTAGATCTTCCTGTTTTTTCCCCCTGCCTTTTGGTATTTCTGGAGAGTTTTTGTTGATCTTTTTACATTTTGTGTGTGAACTGAATAAATTACATTTTCCCTGATTTTTTGTTTGTTTGCTTGCTTGTTTGTTGTTGTTTTTGGGTCCTATTTGACACCTGTCCTTGTCGTTATTTGAGTGCTTATTTAATTATTTTTCCTCGTTGACATACTCCACCGAGCTGCAGAGAAGGTAAAGAAAAATGACAATAATAGGTTTAGTAACAGACATGAATAGTTGTTAAGCTGCTCATGACCATGTAATAAAAAAAAGTCTGCAAACTTGAAATCATTTTATTTTATGGCATTTTCACTATTTTCCCTTCAAGCACAAACTGATTAACTGAAGACTCATTGAGAATTCTATGGAATGCTCCTAGTTCTTTAAATATGTCATCATAAATGACCAGAATATCATCTACAAGCTATTTCCATAGTTTTACATGGGAAACTTTTTTTCCCTGTCAATGTAAGTTGGAACGTATTTTTGCAAGTACATTAATTTGATGAGATTTGTTCTTTTGAATGCTGATGTTGTGCTGATGTTGTCCCCAAAAAGGGATTTTTTGGCCTGGAACCCTACAGATTACTTTGCCTTCATTGAGCCAAACAAAGGGAAAGAGTAGCCTAAATAAATATTCAAATTGTGCTTGACTTTTACTATTTTATAGTCATTTGGAGAGATAATTTCTCTTTTCATGAATTCAACTTTTCCTTCTTGATATTGATAAGAGATGGGAAGACAGTATCAATGTCTTTTCAGAATCTGCTAGCTGTGTATGCACTGAAAGAAAGCGGTGGTGTTTACATAGATAGTAGTCTGGCTAACGCGACTTATCAATGCTCTGCGAACATTGGTCTGGCCAAGCTGTGTTGTAAACCCATTTCTCAGAGGGCGGGCTTAACCCACGTGTGTGAAATGCCTGTGTTTGCTACTGGACGAAGCTTCGACCAATCACATTATTGTCAGAGAATAGTAACGTGCATATGAGTAAACAAAAACGTAACTGCACAAAAGCTCGAAATTCCATATGCTATCGCTGACAATGTAACGTGCAGCTATTTTGTCAATGAAATAGCTCCACAACTTTGCAAGATATTACTGTGTTGTTCTGCTATTTACATACTGTAAACTGGGTTGACTTGGCAACACTTACCATTTATAAGTCAGATGAACCTCGTCGACAACAATGCCAAGGAGATTTTCTTTGTAGACTTCGTTGGCTAACATGTTCACCCATCTTCCAAAACAGCAGCTACAGCTGCATTGAAATCTTGCCGTTTCTCCACGTTCGCCATGTTGACAGTGACTGAGGTAGATTTCCGGTCGCTAAACTACCGCGTCATTGCCTTTTTGAAATGCTAGATTTTCATTGGTCCCAGTTTCTCTGTTAATGTAGAAACGGTGTTGAATGAGAGCTTGGCCAGACTGACTTTGCAAGCAAAATTCAAATGCAGCGGCACAGGAAGTATGGGCGTGCCCAGGCTACATAGATAGACCTTGTTCTCAATAAATTGAAAACAAGTGTAGCGGGTGCGAATAGGTGACTGTGCCTTTAAGAGACCTCAAGAGTTCTCATGAACGCGCAGGGAATTGGGGGCGAGCAGAGGAAGCGCGGGAGAGAAGATTGAGCAACGGGCAGAGTTAGCTGAGAGAGCTACACGGTAAACGTAAAGTGTATCGGAAGAAGGGAAATCTACACAGAAGTTTAGTTACGTTTAGTGAACAGCACTAGTTACCGTACGTAGTGGAGGACTTCCATTTTGTCGCGTTGTTTGTTAGTAGTGGAATCCAGTCACTGCTAAGCGCCGCCATTTAGCGTTCTCCTCTTTTGCTAGCGGAGACGTTTGCTTCGTCGCACGAGGTCCACGATAAGGTTTACCCCTGCCATCCACCAGGCATCCTCGACGTGATCTCTGACTGTGGGTAATATCGGTACATCCACCCCACCATTTATACTGATTGCCACCACTTATACTGATACTGTGTATATACTGTATATTTGCACAGCCTGAACTGAACTGAACTGAACTTGACTGGCGCTGCGCTCATACACAAGCTCACGTACACACACACGCGCGCGCGCTCGCCTTTGGAGAGGCATTGGACGTTGGCTATCGTATCGAATACTCTCTCACTCGCACACACGCAGACTGACGAACTAAAGCTGCATTTTTCACACACGCACACACATTTACACTTTTGGGCCGAGAGAGAGAGCCCGGACTGTTTCATGTGCTTTCTCTGTGCATGGTAAATTGCACCCACCTACCTGCATAGCAACGGAGCGAACACACCGGTCATCTTCACTCCTGCTGGTATTGTTGAATGCCCTTTTGAGAATGTTTTGTTTTTATTATTATTGAACTGTTACAGTGATCTAAGTGAATGTCATTTAGGTTAAATGTTATAAGGAAAGAATTCATTTAGAGCAGTTTATTTTTAAGGAAATGTAATGTGTCAAGTGAATGTTCAAAATGACCAGTGTTATGGTAAATGAGAGAGGACCTTGAGGAGGGACGTTGCGTTTACTTATACTGGGATGAGTGGCTGAAAAAGAAGCCATCTGGAGGTTGTCTTACTTTGGAAGCATTTAGTTCGTTCAAGGCAGCCTCTGCCTCTCTTTCTTCCTTCCTTTCTGCCAACATGAACTCGTACGTGGTGATGTTTTTGCAGACTACAGACATGGAGAAACAAACCATTAGCCTATGGTTTGTTATTATTTTTTGTTTGTTTGTTTTATTGAACTGTTATAGTGATCCAAGTGACTGTCATTCAGGTTCAATGTTAAAAGGAAAGAATTCATTTAGAGCAGTTTATTTTTAAGGAAATGTAATGTGTCAAGTGAATGTTCAAAATGACCAGTGTTATAGTAAATGAGAGAGGACCTAGGGTTTACTAATAAGTTCATTTAGGTAATTAATGTTACCATTTTTTACTTATTTTACAATTCTGGGCTGCTTACCTGGGGGTAGGGCGCCTCACCTGTTTAGCTGGATCGGGGAAGTTGGGGTTGGTGCCGGGTTGGTTCAGTACTCACACCTAACGCACTGCACACACTTCTGTTATGTTAGGGCCAGATTACTGGACAGGGGACAACCTGCTCATATTCTTGAACACTGAGGCTATAGGCATTGGGCCAGAGGGACCTAGATCCTGTCCTGCTCCATCCTCCCCAGGCTTAAGTATTCAGTAACCCCTACAAGCCGGCGGCTATACCCCCGACCGCCACACACGATGACTGTCTCTGTTCCCACTGGTGTTGTAGGATTCTGTTTCTGAAAACATAACAGGATAACAGCATTAGGAAAATTTCCTGCTGAACAAAAATAGCTGAGCAATGTTGAAGTGCATTTGTTACTAGTTCCTTTACTTTTGGGGAGCTAAAACGTTGAAAAGAAGGTTGTCTTACTTTGGATGCATTTAGTTTCAAGGCAGCCTCCGCCTCCCTTTCTGCCTCCCTTTCAGCCTCCCTTTCTGACAGGATGAACTCATACGTACTCATGTTTTTGCGGACTACAGACATGGAGAAACAAACCATTAGCCCATAATGCTACTTCTCCCGCTATTTGTGACCATTCTGCTGCCATTTTGACATTACACACATATCACAATGCAAATATGCCTTGTTCATACTCACATAGATGGATGTGGAAGCTTAATAAAAGCAACATCCGCACCAGCGAATTCAGACCTATTAAGATGGTGCATCCAGCCAACACCAGGAGGGATGTTGCGTTGACCTCTACGGGGAGGAGTGGCAGAAAAAGGAGCCACCTGGAGCTCTTCACACCTGGGTAGACAGGTACAGATTGAGCCACAGCCACTGTACTGCATGGCATGTGTTTAATAGTAGTAGTATTAGTGCTTAGAGTATGTGGCAGAAGCTGTTTTCCAAAGGGTTTACACCATGTCTGGTCTTAGATTAACTTCAAACACAAACTGATTGACTGATATGTCAATGATATGATTGATACCAATATGTAACATTATATGTAACAAAGGGATCGGCCCTTCGGTGTGCATGCAGCATGTCTTTGGAACATTTTACCACTTGAACGCAGATCAGAAACATCCTGAAACATAACTGCTTTTAAATCTTCTCTCAACATATTTCTTCTGACTTGCATTTGATGGCATTGTTGGGATCTTGTATAGACTTTTTGCGATGTTTTTACTTTGTTTGTTGTTTGATGGTAATGGTGTGATGTCTTTTTACTTTGTCTCATCTGTGTATTATGGCACTTGTGTTTTAACCTTACTGATGTTGTTTAACCTTTTAACCTTGTTGTTTTGCCATTTCCTTCATATTGTGAAGCACTTTGGTTTTAAATCTGCTATGCAAATGAAACCTAGTTACTTACTTACTTATCATGTATACTTACACTGTACCATAGGGTTAGGATTTCAGTTAGTTTGATTTGGACAGTTACTTACACTTCGACATGACACTTTACAATACTCATTGTGGAAGATGTGCTCCCTCTGGCTACGCTCAATGCGTGGCAAGGCAGTATCGCTGCATCTATAGTTGTTGCTGCCACGTATGCCAGAAGATGGAACAAAAAATACTCCACCAAACACCTACGAAGATGAAAAAATCAAGGCAAAATTCGCAGACAAACTTTGGAAACACTGACGACTGTAATGGTGAGGAAGCGAGTTAATTTGTGTAATTGTGTTAATGTGTAAGTGTTAGTAACCATCCATCTACCCCATTCATCTCTCCATCTTACTATATTTAGCCTACACATTTGTCCACCTAGCAGTCAACATAGCAACCATTCAAATACAGCAACCACATTTATGATGAATACTAATTTAAGTTTTTGTAGGATAACTGTGGCCACTGAGGGTCATCGGTAAGAATGCACAATGATGTTCTCTTCTGCAGGGTTTATTGTAATAGTAATAAAGAAACAACCACAAACTGTCAGTACGTGGTGTGTGTGTGTGTGGGGGGGTTTCTGAAATGAAAAAAAGAAATGAAATACAAATTATAATCTGTCAGAGATGCATAAGGCATATCAACTAGCATCCATAGCTTACACACAATTCTACATACAATAGCATGGCACAACAACTAAGCTAAGCACATACATGCTCCATTACTAACATTCAATCTAGCAATCCCTACAGCTATATTCCTTCAGATTAACGAATACAAATGGACATATAGATAGGAATCAACATAAGTGTACTGTCCTCCTTGAGT
Source organism: Setipinna tenuifilis (assembly GCA_030347295.1). Lineage (NCBI taxonomy): Eukaryota > Metazoa > Chordata > Actinopteri > Clupeiformes > Engraulidae > Setipinna > Setipinna tenuifilis. Next base: position 21,157,861 of record CM059266.1, on the reverse strand, counting down.
GTTTCTGAACTCAATTTGACAGCCAGCCTAAGTCCGTTCAAAAAAGTTGCAAAGTCAGGATTAGCCTCCAAGCTCCGTTTTTAATAAATAAGAGTAAAACTGAAATGATACAAAATGTATAGAAATTCTTAGTACAAAATAAACAGATGAAATGAATGTCCTTTTAAAATCTTCTTTTGTGTGCGTTTGAATGTAGACTAGGGCCAGATGAATCCATCTAACAGCATGGTATATGGTTTTATGAATTATTGAGCATTATAACAAACACTACGAGTTCTATTGTATTACATACTAATGTACTGAAAGTAGGCTATTTGTACACTTACAGACGATAAGGTGTAAGGGCTTAAATAGAACAGATGTTAATAGATTTTACTTGTGGTAAACGAGACGAGAGGCTTGTAGTGTTCTCATCAACGGAATCAAGCATGGTTACTATAGCAACGGTATACACATTTTTGAACGAGCTATGCCTCAACAGTAGATGGCACTGTGCTGCCTAAACTATAATAATATCTGTCGGGGACAGAACAATAAGCATGAATCTAAACAATAATAAAAGGTTGGATAGAGAAGTACAAGGCTATATAAACTCGGGGTAAATTCGCGGTAGAATTACCTCCGCGATTTCCATGAATACGGATGATTAAATATAAAGCTACGCTCTACAAAGTGGAGTAACTGTAAACAACTGGATGTACTTACTTTTCTATACGCACACAAAGCTTAAACTAGAAGAAAACATGAAATAGATCTACTGATCTAGCAGTCCACACAATCGCAACCTTAGCCGTGTTTGGATAAGGGTAAACGTCTACAGACGGCTGTAGCCGCCTGTAGTCAGCGATGCATTGTGGGCTGAAAATGTTGCATTATGGTTAGACTTTGTGTCAGAGTTACCAGAAAGGCGTGGCGCTGTCACAAAAACGTCACAAGGTCAGATGACCTAAAAACCCATGTGATGTAGCCGCTTGTAGCCGTCTGTAGACAAAACGTGCAGCCGCTTGCAGTTGCTTTTTCCGCGGCTACAATCGTCTAACTAACGCCTCCGTGGTGACGCAACTTTGCCCTGGTTGGTTTAAAGTTCATTGACGTCTGGACACGGATGTTGTGTAGCGCTCTGTCACGGAACTTCTCATCTTATATGTACGTTATTTTAGTCCAGTTTGAAGACATATCTTTTCTCTCTCTTTTTAGCTTGTTCTGGGGCGTGTATCTGATGCTGTCAAGCTCAATCTTTTATTTATTTATGTATTTGTTAATCTCGTTTTTATTGTATTGCTTTGTGTCAGTAGGCTATACCTATTAATGATCTTTGGGTTATGGTTTTGCCGTGTTATTTTTCATCCTTGTGTTGTGCAGCACTTTGGGACATCTCTGTTGTTTTGTTTAAATGTGCTAGTAAAAAACGACTCGACTTGACTTGAAGTCTCAATGCACCCTACTACAACCGCCCGCCCCTCCTTGTCCCTCACACACAACACATGACTTCTCCGCCATCTACTACGAAGATCAGGTGGTGTAAACAAAAGACTTGTGTCCGACTTGACCGCCGCCTTTTAAACACCCGCCCATGCTGCGAGGCGGAGTTCTTGCTGACGCATGTAGCCGAAGTTAGACAGACGTAGACAGACCGGTGTGTTACTCGAACGGGCCTCTTTTTTCAAACTTGCCTAGAACAAGGGGCCTTCCCTGAATGGGGGAAGTATGCTAATTGGCTGCCACTACTGACAATCAATAGACAGCTCAGGCACCGGTCAGCCCTTCGTTTCCATAGCAACCAAGATAACCCTAGAAACAGCATGACGGTCTCAAGAACATCCTAGCAACCACATTCACAATGACAACTTAGCAAACAATATAGTTGCCCTAGCAACCAGCATATCAACTACTATAACTAACCTAGCAACACCTTAGCAACCACTTCCATATTGATAACTAAGCAACAACCTTAGCTACCAGCCTAGCAAACACCCTAGCAGGACCCCTGCCACTATCTCAGGTACTCTGACAATAACCTAGAAACCACTTCCAAAAATGACAACCTGGCAATCACCATGGCAACATCAGCTACGTCAGTCTTGTGCATGCCCAAGAATCTGAGTTGCTCACAATCCTTCCTACATCTGCTTACACACACACACAGTAAAGGATACACCGTAGGACATCAGGTCCCATGGAGAGTGCAGAAGCAGGATGAAGATGCCTAGGATCTCCTCGGCTGTACAAATAAAATGTTTGAAAGTGTTTGTGTGTGAAGACTAAGATTATATTCAACTTGAAAAACCATTTCCAAACTTCCTAAGTTCTGAAAGGATTAGATTTTTTGTGTTCCTTCCATCCTTGTTTCCAATTTATTGAGCACAAGCTGTATGTAAAGACCACCTTTTTCTTTCAGTGCATACACAGCTAGCAGATTCTGAAAAGACATTGATCTGATGTAAGAAATGTACCGTCTTCCCATCTCTTATCAATATCAAGAAGGAAAAGTTGAATTCATGAAAAGAGAAATTATCTCTCTCCGAATGACTATAAAATAGTAAAAGTCAAGCACAATTTGAGAAATGTTGTAAATATTTATTTACTCTTTTCCTTTGTTTGGCTCAAAGAAGGCAAAGTAATCTGTAGCGTTCCATGCCATAAAATCCCTTATTTGACCTTACTCTGCTGGACATTTCAGGCTGTTGCTCATATGTGTCTGTTTTGTCTTCTCTCTCCATGTGCTTTTGTTTTGCTTGTGGTCCCACCTCTTCCCTTGTCTTCCTACTCACTCCCACACATACTCTGTGTGTCTCCCACCTGAACCTGATGATTATTTTCCAGTCATTGTATCCCTGCCCTCATTGGTCTTTTCTCCTATTAGATTCACCTGCTGTTGTATATAAACCCCATGCCTTTTGTAACGTCTTTGCCTGATCGTCACCCAGCTCAGGTCCTGTAAGTGTTTCTCTTTCTGGTCAAGCCTGTAGATCTTCCTCTTTTTTCCCCTGCCTTTTGGTATTTCTGGAGAGTTTTTGTTGATCTTTAGAGACCTTGTTGAATTTTCTGTGTGAACTGAATACATTTACATTTTCCCTGATTTTTTTTTGACACCTGTCCTTGTCCTTATTTGAGTCCTGATAATTATTTTTTCTGTTTTCTTGGAAATCGTCTGTGTTATGCTCCTTGTGTATATTCTTGAAGCCTTTTTAGAGACCTTTTTGGATTTTGTGTGTGGACTGAATAAATGTACACTTTCCCTCATTTTTAGTTGTTTGTTTGTTTATTTGTTTGTTTATTGTTGTTGGGTCCTATTTAGCACCTGTCCTGTCTTATTTGAGTCCTTAGTTTTGCTCGTCGACATATTCGACCGAGGTGCTGGAAGGTAAAGAAAAACGACAATAATAAGTTTAGTAACACACATGAATAGTTGTTAAGCTGCTCATGACAGTAAGTAAAAAGTATGCACACTTGAAATCTTTTTATTTTAATGGCACAAATGACATTTTTACCATGTCTGGTCTAAGATTCCCTTCAAACACGAACTGATTAACTGAAGACTCATTGAGAATTCTATGGAATGCTTCTAGTTCTTTAAACATGTCATCATAAAGAACCAGAATATCATCTACAAGCTATTTCCATAGTTACATGGGAAACTTTTTCCCTGTCAATTGCAAGTACATTCATTTGATTAGTTTTGTTCTTTGGAATGCTGGTGTTGTGCCTAAAGTACATGTTACTTCTGCACTTTTTTCATACGTGACATTTTGTCACAACAGTGAATCTGAGGTAGACCAGACATGGTCGAATTGTTATTTATGCTATACAATAAACAAAAAACAAAAAAAACGATTAAGACTTTGCAGAGTTTTTTGTTAGTAAAATACTGATCCTAAATAACAGCCTTACCTTTCAAACGGAATGTCGATGACTGTCTCTGTTGTAGGATTCTGTTTCTGAAAACATAACAGGATAACAGCATTAGGAAAATTTCCACCTGAACAAAAATAGCTGAGCAATGTTGAAGTGCATTTGTTACTAGTTCCTTTACTTTTTGGGAGCTAAAACGTTGAAAAGAAGGTTGTCTTACTTTGGACGCATTTAATTTCTTCAAGGCCTCCGCCTCCCTTTCTGCCTCCCTTTCAGCCTCCCTTTCTGCCAGGATGAATTCATATGTACTCATGTTTTTGCACACTACAGACATGGAGAAACAAACCATTAGCCCATAATGCTACTTCTCCCGCTATTTGTGACCATTCCTGCTGCCATTTTGACATTACACACATCACAATGCAAATATGCCTTGTTCATACTCACATAGATGGATGTGGAAGCTTAATAAAAGCAACATCCGCACCAGTGAATTCAGGCCCATTAAGATGGTGAATCCAGCCAAAATTAGGAGGGATGTTGCTTTGACCTCTACGGGGAGGAGTGGCAGAAAAAGGAGCCACCTCGAGCTCTTCACACCTGGGCAGACAGGTACAGATTGAGCCACAGCCACTGTACTGCATGGCATGCGTTTAATAGTAGTAGTATTAGTGCTTAGAGTATGTGGCAGATGCTGTTTTCCAAAGCGTTTACACCATGTCTGGTCTTAGATTAACTTCAATCACAAACTGATTGATTGATTGAAAGTTGATGTTCAACATATCTACATCCGTTGACGTAATTTGACGTACAACACTATAAATGGCATATTATAAACAAATCTCCTAACTTATAGAAAGAAAAAACAACAACTTATGTGGAAATGATCAAATCATAACATACACTTATATACGTTGATACAGTCAAATGAGTAGATATCCAGAAAACCTCCGAAAAAAAAATAGCTAACATAAAATACATATTTTTCTGACTGAATTAACAATGTTATGATGTATAGGCTGTAGTATTTAGACTTGTTCAGTGATCCCTTTGATCTTATGTCAGACAGTAAGAGAGCAATCAAGAAACCCACGTACTCTGAAACTGCGGTGCAGTGCGCAGTATGGCTGGATTGAGATAGTGTTCAATGAACACAAACAGCACGATGACCACCAGCAGCAGGAGCAAGATGACCCCAGTTACCACTATGGCAAAGAAAAACCTGTAGGCCAGACCATCGGATATAAACAATTACTTTATTAGGCCATAGCTGCATAAAAAGCTGCAGAGAATGTCAATTTTATACAATTCCCTGAACTCATTATTTGTTGAGAAATAATAGTGTTACTTGGCAGATGGTGTAAAGCAAAATAAGTACAGCGTTCTCAATGCTTTAGTAGCCTAGCCTATTGTTACAAATCTCTTAACCATGCTGGTAGCAGGTTATATGACATGTAAATATAATTCAGTGTCATGCTCTGAAGCCAGGTTCCCACTCACCAGTAGTTCCTGCGTCCAACGCAGGTATTGAGCCATTCGCAGTGGTGGTCAAAGTCTACAATGCACTTATTGCATGTCCAGCAGTGCTTGGCCTTTGGTCCTCTGCAGTTAGCAGCAGCAGATGGACACAGCAACACAAAAGCAACACGTTCATGACATATATATTGGTTGCGCCTTAGTTTAGGGTCGCTGTTACATCAGTTAGGTACAGTGCAATAAAGTGTGTACCAAGACGTAACATTATATATAACAAAAGGATCGGCCCTTCGGTGTGCATGCAGCATGTCTTTGGAACAAGTTTACCACTTGAACGCAGATCAGAAACATCCTGAAACATAACTGCTTTTAAATCCTCTCTCAAAACATATTTCTTTTGACTTGCATTTGATAGCATCTGACACTGTTGGGATCTTGTATAGACTTTTTGCGATGTTTTTACTTTGTCTTGTCTGTGTATAATGGCACTCATGTGTTGTTTTAACCTTACTGATGTTGTTTGACCTTTAAACATTTTGACCTTGTTGCTTAGCCATTTCCTTTACACTTTGGTTTTAAATCTGCTATGCAAATGAAACCTAGTTACTTACTTACCATGATGTACTTACACTGTACCATAGGGTTAGGATTTCGCTTAGTTTGATTTGGACAGTTACTTACACTTCGACGTCACACACTTTACAGTACTCATTTTGGAAGACGAGCTCTCTTTGGCTCCGCTCAATTCGTGGCAAAGCAATACCATAACTGTTGGCACGCACATTTGGATGTGCTGCATCTATCGTCGTGGTTGCCACGTATGCCGTAAGGTGGAAGAAAAATACTCCACCAAACACCTACGAAGATAAAAAGTCAAGGCAAAATTTGCAGACAAACTTGGGAGAGACTGACGACTGTAATGGCGAGGAAGCAAGTTAATTTGTGTAATTTTTTGTACGGGACGGGACGATCGTTTTAGAGTTGGAACGGTGTCTCTATTTCAAAAGCCTGAGGACTAGTAGCGGAGGCAAAATCTGGGTGAACGTTTAAAAACCATTAGAAGAATAATAAACGGTGAGAGAACTATGAGTGCATTGCAGAGCAAGCACATTTAATGACAACATAGCAACAGTCATAGCAACAGCAAGCATCCATCTACCTCCATTCATCTTTTCATCACACATTTTTTCAAATAGCAGTCAACATAGCAACCATTAAAATATAGCAACCACATTAATTTCCATAGCAACAAACATAACCCTAACAACAGCCTGACCTTAAGAACCACAGCAATATCCTAGCAACCACATTCACAATGACAACTTAGCAAACAGTATGGTTGCCCTAGCAACCAGCATATCAACTACTATAACTAACCTAGCAGCACCTTAGCAACCACTTCCATATTGATAACTAAGCAACAACCTTAGCAACCAGCCTAGCAAACACCCTTACAGGACCCCTGCCACTATCTCAGGTACTCTGACAATAGCCTAGGAACCACTTCCAAAAATGACAACCTAGCAATCACCATGGCAACATCAGCTACATCAGTCTTGTGCCTGCTCAACAAATCTGCTCATAATCCTTCTTCATACATACATACACTGCTTACACACACACAGTAAAGGATACACTGTAGGACACCAGATCCCATGGAGAGGGCAGCAGCGGGATGAAGACGCCGAGGGTCACCACGCTGAAGTAGGCGTAGAACACCCACACTACAAGCTGTTTCCTCGTCGGAGGCAGGGTCCAGCCATTCCTGGTCCCATATAGCAGTGGGATGACCGGCTTGCCTTGGCCACCTGCGTGGGTCGGAGCAGTCTTTTCCCAATGCTGCGCACAGCAGCCCTTGGGGCTAGAGATGAGGTAAGGTAAGAGTGAGTATTCCATTCAGAGCGATACAATTCCAAGAATACGTAATTGGGAAGTGGGAAACAGTTTCCCACTTCCCAACTACTTGTTCTTGGAATTCCAAAGGAATACTATTTAACTAAAGACAATATGTTATAGCAAATGGAGACTCATTACTCTATGCAAAACTGCAGCTTACCAAATCATGTCTTCTATGCTTCCCAGAATCACTTGTTAATGGTTGATATAGTCCTTCCTTCTGTCCAAATGCTTGCGAAAATGAATTTATGCGCCCCAGGCCTCCTATTTATACTCACTTTGGTGGTGACGTCAGAGACACCGTTTTGCGTAACAATTAGCGTGACGTACTATGGTCACTGGCACCCAGGACCATTTACTGCGCTAGAATCGTTGCCCCGAACAACAAACCCAGTGTAAGGTCAAACAGATTGACAGGACAGTGGCTGACCTCTAGCTGAAATGTTACATATTCTATTGATATTTTCTGCAGAACTTAGAATGTGCATTTACGAAAACTGATACTGTTTTTATATTAGAGCTGACCCTATGTTAAAAGTGAAATAAAGTTAAAATAGGCCTGCCCAACTATTTTACAAATAACGTACCGTAATTGTTGGCACGAACGTCAGGATGCGCTGCAGCTGTCGACGGGGACATCCTAAAACGCTTAACGTGAAAAAGCTTAACGTAGCTTAATGTTCGAAAACAACGATCAATCATCAACAAACTTCTCCTGACCATCTATTACCATACACTCTACGACCCCACCAAATATCAAACCCGAAATCCTAATATTATGGACGTAGTCTGCGTTAAGCGTTTTCATTTACATAGGCGTCTATGGGGAGGAAAAGGCTTAACGTAGCTTAATGTCAGAAAACGGCGAGCAATCATTACCAAACTTCTCATGGACATCTGTAGTCTTACCTTCTCCCACCTCTGTGGAAATAAAAGCCGAGATCCTATTTTTGTGGACGCAATCGACAGTACGTTTTTTCTACATAGGCGCCCACTATATGGAAAGAGCTTAACGTACTTTGTTGTCAGAAAACATCGATCAATCAACGCCAAATTCAGCTCAGAAACCCCGTTTTAACAACACTGACAGCTGCCAAAATATCAAAGTCGAAGTCCCAATAGAAGCCGAGATATCATCATTAAGCTATTTATCCATTGAAGTCTATGGGAAAAGGCTTAACATAGACTTCAGGATTCCAATAGACTGTAAATTACGTTTGGTGAAGTCCTGCAGGATTCTTTAAGGAAAGTGTGGTCTTACAGGATACAGCAGGCTTATCCTGTGTTCAATAAAATCCTATAGGATTCTAAAGGGCTAAATTGAATGGTTCTATGGGATCCCATAGATGGTAAATTGCGTTTTTTTTTCTTTGTCTGTCTAAGTCCTATAGGATTCCAATAGGCCTACCCAAGAGTAGGCTACAGGCTGCGTGGTCCAATAGGATTTACATACAATGGGATACCGGTATCAATATCTAGTAGACTATAATTATATACAGTGCATGGCTGTTTAATTGTGATTTGGGTGATGTGGATTTACAGCAACATACATTTTTGTGTCATTTTACCATTATCTACATTTAATGTTAGTATTTAAATAGGCATATTATACGTTTCATTAGTCACATGTGTAAATAAAATGTTAATCTTTAAAATTAATGAAATGTTAGTCTACACAGCAAATGTGCCAGTGTTAATATTTCAGTGTTGGAGTAAATAAACAGGGGTTACTCTTAATTTTACTCAGATTTGATCAGTATCGACTCCCTAATATCAGTCGTTAGGAGAATCCTTCTGAATTTACACTGGGACTCGTTAAATTGGACACACCCACCCATAGAATCACGTGCTAGAGCATTGCCCATTCTCCTGGGACACTGTCAGTCAGCAGCAGCACTCTCCTACTAAGATGTGAAAATCTCTCCTTTCTACGGTAAGTTCATTTTCGGGCTATAACATTTTAACTATGGTATTGATATTATCACTTGGGAAACCTATTAATAGGAAAGCTGGCAGTTGTTAGCTCTAAGTTGCTAACCAATCTGGCGAGAAACTAGCTAGCCATATAAAATAGTAGCATGCATGCTCTCTGGCAAGTCTGAAGTCAGACTCTGCTCGTTGACATTCTTTGCAATGTTGCAAACGTTTTCCTTTTCCCCCACTACAAGTGTTTAGATCAGTGTCACCGATGTGTAGGTTTGCCTGTGAGTTCGCTAGAATGCAATCATAATGTCAATACATAGTACTAGCATTCTAGCGAACACCAACAACGACGAAGTGTAGCCTACTACTTGTTGCATCAACCTGTCCCTTCGACCAATTGAAGTGCTTCTTAGCCTAAAAAGCGATATAACAACAATATTCGAGATATATAGCAAGAATATTCAAACCTAGGTTAGCTGCATACTTAAATACATTATTTGACTTGGAGTTTATGCATATGACAGTGGCACTGAGGTGAATCTGATGTCCTTGCTACTTTAACGAGACATCATCGTTTGGGCTACCGTTTCTCATTGAGAGAGAGAAAAAAATATGTTGGCCTAACTTGCAGCTTTGCAGCATTTTTTAGTCAGTGTCTGTTGCCTGTTATGTGGTAGTTGTAGTGTTCAGTCCAGTCACCCTCCTCCCTCAAGTTATGCCATTTTTTCTCTCTGCAGCAACATGCTGGTCCCTGTCGAATATAATGTTATATTATATCAGCTGAAATACTCAATGTACTTGCTGTGAATGCAATATGATATGATATGCAATTGTCGTTTCAGACTATTTGGGTTGCTCTGTGTTCAAAGCCTGGTGGAAAAGAAATACTCCAAGAGTACGAGAAAACAAGCACCATCAGTGATGTTACCAGACGAAAGATGGTAAACATTCTTGTGGCTGATATGGTGGAGAGCCATGGGTAAGTGAATGCACTTGCAATAATGGATTGTGGTTGTTTAATTGTTTCTGAATTTTTTTATTTTTACTTAGCTATTTGATTTTGCTCTTCATTTTTTTTTCTTTTTTTGCTCTTTAATTGTTTGTTTTGAGGAATTCACTTGTTTTTATTCAGTCTTAGCTTTAGTTTAATTGATTTCAGTGATCCACAGAGCCCTGAGACACAATACCATCCATGAGTTTAACTGAAAAACACAAAATTGAATCTTTATGACACTTAAATACAATTTGCATAATAATTTGGAACGCAGTGTAAAGCTGCTGGGGCCTTTTTATGCAAGCCACTCAGCAGCACTAACTATAACAGTTATCCATACACTATGTAGGACACATCCTCAGCAGTGTACCTCAGGATCAACGGGTGTTTTGGGGCTTTGCTCACTGTACACCCTCCCCTGAGGCGCATGTGTCCACAGTTTAGCTACCTGCTACCCAAATTTCCAAAATGTACTTCCACAACTCACTTGCGACCACAATTTACTTCCAACATTTCCCTCCACCACACCACACAAAATATACACCCTAGTATATTCTGTGATTTTAAAACTGTTTTTGTCTATAGCATGTCTGCCAATCCTCTGTTGCCCTCACTGGGGTCTGCATTTTTTGTCTACTAGTTAGATCTCTAGTCTCTGTTTTTCTTTATCAACAGGAACATTTTTATGATCACCAGAGTGGGTCTGGCTACCTAGCGTGGAGGCTTAAAACTGTTCAGCGGAACTCTTCTCAGGACCACAAGAAATCCAAGAAAACTTTTCAAGAGGGTCCAAAGACTCCACGCAGTATCCATTCAGATGAGAAGCAGTTGACCGGTGATGAATGCAGGGAAGCCATATCGGTGATGAAGACGTGTTACCACTTCTACTACCACTTCAAACCCAGCCACACCATCATCATCACCACTTACACAAACTAGTTGGTCATCTTGTCAGTACACCTCTTCAAGCCCCCCCAGTACCACCAGCAGAAGATATGACAGATTTCATGTCCGGTTCTTTCTTTTATTAATTGTATTACAAAAAATCCAATTTTTGAAAAAGGAGAAATTATTTAAAATACTAACATTTACTTATGATTGCATCAAATCCATTTTGTCCATTGGCTCACTATTGTACAAAGTCAATCTATTTCAATGTCATTTGGCTGGAGTGATGCATACAGGACTTTCTCCATTTTCATGAACACAACTTTTCTCACAATATCAGTATATTTCACAGCAACTGTAGTTGCTGTTGCAGTAATGCATTTCAAATGCCCTACTGTCTCAGAGGCAAAAATAGCATTTTTAGAATTAAACAAATTAACAAAAAACACAGGCACTTTATCTTCTGAACTGATAATAGACATTATTTTCCCGATGTTGCCATTTTTTAATTCAACAGTGTAACTGTTATGTTTGTGTGAACATCCATACATCTCTGTGGTAAACACTTTCCCATTAATGATTGCACGATTGTAGTGCTGGGCAGCAGCTATGCCTTGACTCCCCCAGACCGGAGTAACCAAAGACTGTTGAATGTTGTTTAGTTGTTTGTGGTATGGACACCCAAGTAGCGTAATATTTTTAAACGTACAAGCTCTACTCCTTAAAGGATATCCGTTTATCCAGTCATTAACCATAAGGTTAACTCTATGCGTCATATGACTGTCCGTTGCTGAACCATCTAAAAGTATGGGAATTGATTGCATCAAAGAAAAACGAAATGCAATTTGCTGTGGTACTGATTGTGTGCCATGACAAAAATTTGTTAACTTTTGATTATGACCTTCAAAAGAAAAGGCTGAATTACACCACAATGGGCCATGTAATCGAACTGAAAACTCAAGGTGGGTTAACTGATGGATGTTGTAAGACATGTGGGTGATACCATAGAGCTGTTTTACTTGATTCACAAATTTCTGGATATTCTGGGAAGCACATGTCAAGTCTTTTTCTGATACTGAATCTTTGAGAAGGAGGAATATTGAATTTACTAGACATAGCCAATGTTTCAAATATGTGTTGGGCAGGATTGAATTTAAAACAGGTAAACTGTAAAAAAGTAGCCAGCTACGGCATTCAGCTGCTTTCCATTTAGGCGCGCTGTCCACACTGCGTGGCACTCTGGGGACATCAGATGGTGGTGTCAGGGAAAGCAATTTTTTGTCAATTTTGTGTTTCAATGTTCCAATATACCAAGGGCTTTCATGATATTTACTATTTAACCAAAGGTCCAGAAATGTCTTAGTGACACCAAGGAGTACGGCGTGCATATAATCTATTGGGAAACTTTTTACCATGTCAAAACCGAAACCATAACTGTTAAGTAATATTAAGGGGGAAATTGTTTTAACACCAAGGACATGTTTCTGGTTGTCAATGGCTTGTTCTCCACACTTGATTATGTGTTCATGAGTTCTTAACTCAGCTGGAACACTGTCATACACACGTGTGAACCCACGACCCTTGGCTACAACTAATCCCTCATTGAGACAGCACCCACAGCCATAGGACCCGTTGAACTGGTGGATACCTTGAAGCAAACATTTTGCCACTGCATCGCAGGTACAGGCAATAGGGAAAACCCTTGAAATGCTATGCTTTCCAGTGTGTGGATGTTTCCAAATTATGCCATTTAAATTTATGTTTTTTATGTCTTGAACAAATTGATGGAGGAATGTAGTCATGTCAGGTTTTCCTCGGCCAAACCAAACACCAGCAAGCAACACATGTTTAAACCTGACCTCTGCAGGCAGCTCATTAATAACACAACGAATTGGCCAAAGGGAGTTAAAAGAAGAATTAAACACAGGGACACCATCACAATTCCACAGCAAAGAAATATCCCCTGCCCTGTACTGTGTTTCCCTCAGAATATTTCCTGGTGGTTCATTGGTAAGAATTTCTCTTTGGAGGATGTTCTGTATTTGTTTCTCTATCGAAAGACTAATAAAGAAATCTCCCTGTTTAAAACAATTGTTTGTTTCACCACACTGAACACAAGGGGAGGTTTGACTGGGCACTGTTGCACCACATTTGCAAAATAAATGGACTGTGATGTTGTCTGATGTAGGGATGAGTTTTTTTAGTAGATGGAATGTGTGGGGTAAAATAGTGTTGGGAGGTAAAATGATGCTTAATAATTTTAGTAAGTCTTCAATAGCTGTGGTTGATAAACTATGTCGGAGGGAAAAAGCCAGAATTAAAATGATGCACTGCATTAGGGTTACCTCTGAACCAGGGTATAATGGGGAATCATTGGTGGTGGGTTTTGGGGGGTTGCTCATATTAAGACTTGGAAGTCCATTTTGAATACCAAGGTCCGAATTCTCAACTGAATTGTCTTGGTCTGTAGGCCTATCTTCGTCTTCATCAGGGTGTCGGTCATTTTCTTCTGTGATCAGGTTGGTCCGCCATTTACTGGTTTTTGGGACTTCAGTTAGATATTCAGGATCTAAAAATCTAAATAAAAATATGTTGTCTTGGTCAACATTACAGTTTGCTGTTTATTGGTATATAGGCTACAATCTATTTTGTACGCTTGAATAGATAATCTATTCTCTCTCACTCACTCACTCACACACACACTCAGCGTATAGCCTTATATTAATATAGCCTTATATTAATTGTCCTTAAGCATTTTACCTTTTATATCTACCCTTTTTGTATGGAGCCTTGTCTACTTCGTTTTCCATTTGAGCAAGCCTACTCCTACAAGGGAAATTGTTATGAAAATGATTGTAATTGTGTTTACATTTATAATATTGCATGGGCTAGACATAAATATCATATTGATAAATTACATGCTAGGCCTATGCGGCCCTAGAGCGCACGCATGACGCTCTCTCACCTGCGCGAGGAGCATTCAAATCCGCGTTCTGATTCGTTGGTTCTCGACTCGCAACTGTCAATGTTGAATGTCCGCCCCAAAGAAGAGCTCTACAATATACGTGTAACGCAACAGTAAGTAAACTTAATTTCTTCTTACGTTAACTTTGCCTTCTTTCTGCATTGTTATTTTACATAACGCTACAGCCACGCTGTACAGTAAGTTACAATTCAGTTGACATTAAGTAACAATTTTAGATCAGGCGCTGGTTGTCATAGAGCTGTGGTAACTTAAGCTAGCTACTATAGTAGCATTATAATGCTAGCGCACACACTAAAAGGTGTTACATTGTTACAATGGGCTTACATCCGCTAGAGTTATGACTGTTGTCAGAGGTATATTTACCCGAATTATCCGTGTAGAACTGATTTGGAATAGTTACACCAGCACAGACTGAAGCTCGTAGCCTACGCTAGATTTAATGTTAGTTTGCTCAATGTTTTTAACGGCCTCGCGAAAACTTGCTTAGCAACGCTTCCCTGGATCTCAGCAATCGCGATGGCGCCGCGAGCAGTCTTGGCTTAGCCTACTTTCTCCCCCTTCTTTCCACAGATGAATATGCATATGTTAATAGAATGGATAGAAGACCCCCCGACGTGGGATGTACTTCCAATTAAAAAAATAGTAAGGGGACAGTTGGGAGTTGGTGAAGTATGTGATGTGGAGTATTTGGAGGAGTCAAGTCCGGCAAAAATAATCCAATTAGGTTGGTATTCTATATATTCTAATATCTTGTTGTTTTGGCATATAGCCTACCGTGTTAGAGACACTATAGGAACAGCACTGCATTAGATGATGATGACAATGTTTTATCAGTGATCCCATATGACCTTATTCTAACTTGTGTTGTTGTCTTCAAGGGAGCAAAAATAAATTATTGAAGGCTCTCCAAAAAATAGAGCGAGAGAGAGAGATGCTGAAGACACCCGGGCCTACGGGTCGGGGGCAAAGAGAAAAGAGACCCGTGGCTCCTTATTCTCCTGGCTCCAGCGACAGTGAGGTAAGTTACTATGTATGAGACAGGCGTCACTAAAGAACAGCTAGCTAAGTAGTTATGATGTAGCATGCTATTATGATGTAAAGTGCTACCACTGTGAAATAATATTGTATTATAATTTACAGAAGGAATCTGTACCTACACCTTTCAAAAAACGAGATAGGGAGTCTTTTTCTAGGAAAATTTTAATGGAATACCATGTAAGTATACAAGCATTTTTTATTTCATGTACACGTGTGCGCTATGGTTCTCTTCTGCAGTGTTTGTGGGTCATGGTTATTGTCTGCAGTGCTTGCTAATGTGTGTTGGTTCTGTCCACCTCTTCACACAACAGGCTGGACAAGGAAGTGCCGCCAGTGATTCTGTAAGTAAAGTCTCATGGTTCTCATGGCTGAATGTTTGTGTCATGGTTATAGTTCCCTAATGTGTGTTGGTTCTGTCCCCCTCCTCACACAACAGGCTGGACAGGGAAACGCCGCCAGTGATTCTGTAAGTAAAGTCCCATGGTTCTCATAGCTGAATGTAAATGTTTGTGTGTCATGGTTATTGTCTGCAGTGTTTCCTAATGTGTGTTGGTTCTGTCACCCTCCTAACACAACAGGCTGGACAGGGAAGCGCCGCCGGTGATTCTGTAAGTAAAGTCATATGGTTCTCAGCTGAATGTAAATGTTTGTGTGTCATGGTTATTGTTTCCTGATTTGGTTCTGTCCCCCTCTTCACACAACAGGCCAGAGAGGGAAGTGCCACCGGTGATTCTGTAAGTAAAGTCCATTGGTTCTCAGCAGCTGAATGTAAATGTTTGTGTGTCATGGTTATTGTCTGCAGTGTTTCCTAATGTGTGCTGGACAGGGCAAATTTCTTAGACCTCAATCGGCATTTTTTACAAATACATCAGGCCAATCGTGTTTTTTTTGTTTTTTTTTTTTTTTATTATTTCAGGAGTCAGCTACAGCAGGCATCCATAAACTGTCTGAACAGTTAAAAGATGTCTACACTTTGTTGGTTGACATGAACCATAGGATCAGCAGGCTGGAGAACCACATCATTTCAAGTAAGACTAATCACACTCAAACCTATGTGGTCATGTTTTCTTCATTAGCATTTCTACAATCACTGTTGTTTTGGTCTTTCTGATCAGGCCGGTCCCAACAACAAGGACCACAGCCACCAACACCTGTGGCTCACTCACCAGTAGGCCTATGCAGGCCGCATTCACCAGCACCCAGGCCACAGCCACCAGCACCCGGGCCGCAGCCACCAACATCCGGGCCGCAGCTACCAGCACCCGGACCGCAGCTACCAGCACCCGGGCCGCAGCCACCAGCACCCGGGCCGCAGCCACCAACATTTGGGCCACAGTCTGCAGCACCCGGCGCACCATCCATAATGGTAATAGCTACTTTCTGCTGTATAAAGATATGTACAGATAATGCTGTCTAGGTCTGTGTAATTTTGTGTGATGATAAACAAGAGGTAATGGTAACCATTTTGTAACAAAAAAAAAACCAACCTGTATTCACACAGGTTCACATTGGACCATCGACAACCATTACACAGCAGCAGTTTCACAGTATAAAGTGGAGCAATCCACAAAAAGCAACGAAGGACCTGCTGTTGGCCGTGTTTGGGCGAGCTATTCTGAGGACGCATTCATACACAGGCAGGCAGTCCAACGCCTTCTTCAACAAGCCAGCAAAGCCACAACTGAATGTCGCCAACGTCAGTGACATCATAAGTGAGTTAATTTTTTTCCTCCCTCAATCACAATGTAATAGAATTTGGTTGCAATCCATGCCGGTGTTTAAAAGTTATGGGCCAAACTAAATTCAGCCATCTAAGCCCTATTAATATTCATACGCTGTTTTTTTTTCCCTTTCCCTACAGATTACATATGCCAACGATTTGGGGTGAACCAGGGCGAGGTTAGGAGGGCCATTTCCCAGAAATGTGCAGATGAAGAGAAGATGGAGAAGAGGCGCAAGCAGCAGAAAATGTAGCAAAAAAAAAAAAAAGTAATTATTTGTAATTGAAATGTAAATGTAAACTATAGTTAAATAAATGTCCTTAAATGCACTTTTGTTGTCCTCTCATTCTTGTGTGATGGCAACAAGCAGCTATTTAATGTAATTGATGTTTTATAATGTTGATTTTTTCAGTAACTTGTTTGCCATGTTATTTGTTATTAGTAAATGCACCAATACCAAGTAGTCATTCCTTTCCATCCCATTGTCTTGCGTTATAGAAAATTGGTTGGATTTCATTTAGTACCACCCTATAGAACTCCTATAGGATTCCTGTAGGATTTTGTCCCATAAAAAAAAATACATTGTTTTTTTATGGGACAAAATCCTATTGGAAATTGGACTGTTTCTATCAGATTTTGGAACCAAAATCCTACAGGAATCCTACAGAAATGCAGTGAGCAGAATCCTATTGGAATCCTATAGGAATCCTTTAGGCTGTTTCCTATTGGATTCCTGTAGGATTACGGTTCCAAAATCTGATAGAGATCCTACAGGATTCACCCTATTGGATTCCTTAAGGATTTTTTGATAAGGGTTAAGCCTTTTCCTCCCCATAGACGCCTATGTAAATGAAAACGCTTAACGCAGACTACGTCCATAATATTGGGATTTCGGTTTTGATATTTGGTGAGGTCGTAGAGTGTATGGCAAGAGATAGTCAGGAGAAGTTTGTTGATGATTGATCGTTGTTTTCGAACATTAAGCTACGTTAAGCTTTTTCACGTTAAGCGTTTTAGGATGTCCCTGTCGACGTTGTTGCCACATATGCCAGAAAGTGGAACAAAATACACCAAACACATACGAAGATAAAAAAAAAAAAAGTCAAGGCAAAATTCGCACACAAACTTGGGAGAGACTGACGACTGTAATGGTCGTCTATCTGACATACTCGATTTTTTATGGCAGGAAAATAACTGCAGCACTCCAGCAGCTAGCTTACTGTGAAGGCTAAATAAGTTTAGAGTCGAAACGTCAGTCAGCGAAACTGTCGAAGTCTTAAAGTTAACTGGTAAATAAATGTTATGTCCTCTTAAATCTACTGTTTATGTCATCTTACATCTACTGTTTTTGGGGGATGAATACATTTAAAAGAAATTATTATTTTAAAGATACCTGGCTTCACTTGGTGTTCGCTAGGTGTCGCCAGTGATATGCCAAATTATGGCTAGCCCACTACTGTTACTCCGTATGTCATCTTTTTCATGCAAAACTAAAACAACTTTTTTTTGGCAATAAATATGTGTTTTCTCTGTCGTGTGCTCCTTTACAAGTGTAAACATAGTAAGCATCATCTTTCTAAACAAACAACTTATCCGGAGGATGTACGATGCTGTCTCAGTAGGACGAGACTAGGATTGTATTTCCTGTGTCGTGGTAGTGAATGAATCGAAATATGTGAACGAGGCAGTCCGAGAACTGGTAAGATGGCGGCTGCGGCAGTGGTTGAATTTCAGAGAGCCCAGTCTCTGATCAGCACGGATCGGGACGCTTCTATTGATATCTTGCATGCGATAGGTAAGTGCATTATGCATTACGAATTGTGCTTTGTCACAGTTGCTATGTTTATTTGACCTTTAGTTTGGCGTCAGGCGTATACTGCCACAAAACAGCTAAGTTCTCAATCGTCCGTGTTGTTAGCTAGCCGGTTTTCTTGCTGCTGACTCACTGTGACAGGCGTGAGTCCTGGCTAGCATATTTAGCCAACTAGCTAGCAGACAGTGAGCTTACTTGCATATTAGAGTAGTGGCGTTGTGTGTTATTGTGGTGCATACCAAGAAATAGGATATGTGTACTTTGGTTTTCGATTGCAATTTCGTGAAGGCTTGCTAACCATCCAGCTCTCGTTAGTGTTATAATCTGAGCTAGCTAGCTCACTGTGTATGTTAGCAACGCTGCAACCAAAGCGTTCATGACAAGTAGATACTTTGTTAGTTAGCAACAAAGTCACCGGCTGCCGTTATGTTTTGCTTGGTAATTAACTATGTATAGCAAGCTTTGTGTAGGTCTTCTAACATAAGTTGTTTTCATGTTATTAACAATTGATGTGAAATATCTCTTTAGCTACTGCTTTCTTGCTGAAAGTCTTCTTTGTGCTATCAAACCTAGCCAGATAATGCTATTTCCTTACAGGTAACAGTCGGTGTGACTCTTGACCATTGTGTTTGTTACATTGGTGGTATTTCAAGCGTATAAGTCAATAACAGCTATAGTTAACACACTATATAGTTTGTATAGTTTGCGTAAAGCACCATTCATTTGCTCGAAGTGAGAGTTGTAAGCTTCCCGTTAGCTTTGACTTGATGCCATTCATTTGTCTGACTGGTTAAGGTCAGTGCCCCATGACCCGGCAAAAATAAGGTGGTATCTTTGAGATTCTTTAGTAATTAAACCGCTTTTTCCCGTTTAAAACCCCATTGCATTCTTCAGCCGACAACCGACTAAGTAATTTGAGTCATGGCTATCATATTTCCTGTATGCGAAGGGCTGTGTGAGGTTAACTCCTGTCTGAGTAAAGTTGTTGTTGGTGCTGCAGTGAAGCGGGATGTTCAAGACAGCGATGAGGAGGCTGTGCGCGTCAAAGAACAGAGCATCCTGGAACTGGGAGGTCTGCTGGCCAAAACGGGGCAGGCAGCAGGTAATTATCAGCACAGTCATGACGGAACCAAGTGGTTAACTGTTTCAACAAACTTGTTTGATGCTTTTGGGGCAAATGTCACCTATCAGCATTGTCAAGGTTGCACTGTTTTGGAGTAATTGCACTGTTGAAGAGTAGAGAAAATGGTTTGCCTAAACTGTTACTTGCATACTGTCTAACAATAAAGATCTTTTTTAACCAGTTACAGGAATATTTGTAACATAACAGGCACCATTACACACATCTTATGGGAAATGATGTACAGTTGTTGAACGTGTAAAGGTTTGTAACTTGAGCCTGGCTCACGTCTCTGTTTCTCAGAGCTCGGTGGTCTCCTGAAGTATGTGCGACCCTTTCTGAACTCCATCAGCAAAGCCAAGGCGGCGCGGCTTGTGCGCTCCCTGCTAGACCTCTTCCTGGACATGGAGGCGGCCACAGGACAGGAAGTGGAGCTGTGCCTGGAGTGCATTGAGTGGGCCAAGTCAGAGAAGAGGACGTTCCTACGCCAAGCACTGGAGGTATGTCACATGTAGCCTGACGGACCTTACATCTTGACATGGGTAGACCAGTAATGGTCAACCTGGGTTCAGAATCTACACACTACAAGGATACAACGATATTTTGTTGTCATATGCGTAGAGCTACATGGTAATAAGGTAAGACATGCAGTGAAATTGCTGTCAGCCTATACTGTGCATGGGGAGGGGTAGTAAAGTATCTAGAATGCAGTTGGGGGATGGCGGTCTGAAGAAAGTCAGGGGTGGAATAGGTGATGGTTGGGAGAGGGGGGGGGGGGTGTAAAGTGCAGTTGTGGTGGGGTTGGGAGGAAGGATTGTATGGGGCTGTGTTAGAAGATGGAGTGGGGACAGAAAATAGTAGAGGTGATAAAGTGATATGACTAGCACAGCATTTTCCAAGTTCTACCTGCCAGTCGAATTCCTTAACCGCCAGCCCATGACTGGCCCATATATAAACACCAGTGATTTCAATAATTCACTCCTCCTCTCTGAAGAGTTGTGCTCATAAGAATTGGTTGATTTAAAGAACGGCTGGAATGGCTGGCCATGCACTACTGGATTATAGCCTTTGATGCCAGGTTGCTCATCACTGACTTCTAATGCATAGACTGAGATTTATGCACAATCCCATTGGCCTCACTGCACCAGTGACAACCCCTTAGGAATGTGATGTGTATGATGAGTGAAAACAATTTGAGTGTGGTATGTGTGTGTGGAAACGTTGTGAGCATGTAACATTTTAAAACCAAAGTATTGTTTTGTGTAGACACACTTTTTGTAGCAGCAGTGCAGAAAGGGTGATTCGGCGGACTCCTGCCAGATTGTCAGAGCAGGCAATGTGAACAACACACCTATCTCTTTCTCATCTTTTATCCACATACACAGGTGGTCTCCTGAACCACCTTTGTATGTGGACCTCCTGAACCACCTTTGTATGTGGACCTCCTGAACCACCTTTGTATGTGGACCACCAGGTGGTCTCCTAATATGCTGTCTTGGCCTGGTCTGTCTACTATGATTCTAAAGCGAGATTATCTTGAGCCCACCTATTCTGTTCGTTCCACAGGCGCGCCTGGTCTCGCTGTATTTCGACACCAAGAGATACCAGGAAGCCCTGCTTCTAGGTGAGTGCATGAGCCACATGGCAGGTTTGCGTGACATGGTAGCCATTGCCATCATACGAACCCCATTTAATTAGCAGACTAAAGCACACTGGGATGGATAACAAACTGGCGTTCACACACAGTGTCGCGTAACAGAAAATGTAACCGGTGTTTTGTATTAAGCCAGGGGATGTTGCAGAGTGCAGAAATCTAAGATGGGTACATGTGTTGTCTTTCTCTATAGCTGTATATAGGTGTGTCCTAAAGGTAATCTATCCGTTTTATAGCTGTGTAGTAGCAGAGTAGAGATAGTATAGTGGAGATACTTCACTTTATTTTACAATTAAGGTGTCCAGTAACATATACACATCACATACACATTATATACACATCTACACACATCACACATACACATACACATACACATTACATGTGCACGTAATACATACACATAATCACATAATCACACAGACATAACATCCATGCACACAATCATAGATGTATAGGGATGTCCTAAAGGTAACTACCTCAGCCTGAACTACCGCTCGGCCCTTCCATCAGTTCAGTTTTTAAATTAGTACAGGTAGCAAAACACAAGGTTTGTGGCGCTGTACAGAGATCCAAGTGTGGTCCCCAGATTTTGTCATTTGAGTCATTTTACACACAGAGTGTAAACTATTATATTATTAAAATATTTTTACAGTGTTCTGCATATTTTTAATTTGTTTCATGGTGTTTAATTGAAAATTAAAAGAGCGATGTTCTCCTCTGGTATTGTCCCAGGCTCCCAGCTGTTGCAGGAGCTGAAGAAGATGGACGACAAGGCCCTTCTGGTGGAGGTGCAGCTCCTGGAGAGCAAGACGTACCACGCGCTCAGCAACCTGCCCAAGGCCCGCGCCGCCCTCACGTCCGCCCGCACCACCGCCAACGCCATCTACTGCCCGCCCAAGCTGCAGGCAGTCCTCGACATGCAGTCCGGTGAGTCCGCAGTCTAAGTGACACACCATAGCAGCCCTTAACATGTAGTCTGATGAGTCTGCAGTCTGAGTGACACAATGGGCACCCTACACATGTTCGCAGTCCAAGTGCCACACCATAGCAGCCCTCGACATGCAGTCTGAGTGACACACCATAGGCACCCCTCCACATGCAGTCCGATTAGTCCACAGTCTGAGTGATGCACCAAAGCAGCCCTCGAAATGCAGTCATGAGTGACGCCATAGGCAGCTCTCCACATGCAGTCTAAACGACACGCCATAGGCAGCCCTCCACATGCAGTCTGAGTGATGAGCCATAGGCACCCCTCCACATGCAGTCTGACTCCTGGAGGTATCATAATAACTGGAGAAATGGAGTAAGCCCTCGGCATGTAGTCCAGTGAGTCCTACATGCAGTCTGAGTGGCACACCATAGCAGGCCTCCACATGCGGTCTGAGTAAGTCCAACAGTTGGGCTTCAGAGGATCTACAGGCATCCAAACTTCTTTCTTATTGTTCTTATTTTTATTTTTTTTCTTACTCTTTTTTTTTTCCCGGTTCCCTATACAGTCAGTAGACTGTATTACATCTCAATTCCTGACGGAGGTCTTATACTGTTGTGTATATATTATGGAGTTATGTTTCTTCACAGTGGAGTTGTTGATGTCGTCTTCTCTCTGTTTCAGGCATCATCCACGCAGCAGAAGAGAAGGACTGGAAGACTGCGTACTCGTACTTCTACGAGGCGTTTGAGGGCTACGACTCCATCGACAGTCCACGGGCCATCAAGGCCCTTAAGTACATGCTGTTGTGCAAGATCATGCTCAACGCGTAAGTTAACACACACACACATGCACACAGTCACATTTTTATACTTTGTGACAAAAAAAATGTATAGAAATCTCTTCTCTGGTTGTCTTGTTTTGACAGTAAGTATAAGCATGAGGCATCAAAGGGTCACATGTTTTTTAAATGGGTTTGGTCTGGTATGTGTAAAAACTTAATCAAGAAGTAACTAAGCCAGTAGGAGTCATTGTTGAAGGTTTCAGATCGAATAGCATGCTTCTTGAGAATTTCTTACTAAAGTGATTCCATATTTACTGCAATGCTTTATGATGCAGTGGGTAAGTGTTCATTGCCTTGTTTTGCAGGCCAGAGGATGTGCAGGCGTTGATAAGCGGGAAACTTGCCCTGCGGTATGCTGGCAGACAGGTAAGCAAAGAGCTTAGATTCTACACAGGCAGGGCCACAATACGCTACTATGGGAGCAAACGTGAACAGTTCCGGCAAAGACCATAGATTCTACAAAGATAGGGCAGTAATACGTAACATGGCGTCACAGAGTTATTCTCATGCAAGGGCCAAAGTCACTTCGCGGCCTTTTTGGGGACCAACTTACCAGTAAGAGTACTTGCCGCTTGCAGTGTAGTTATTGTATTTAATTTATTGTATTTATATCCTGGTAAATTCTTCAACTGCTCAACTACACTATCTTGTAGTATTTAATATAAGCCTGTACAAACACCTGTGAATTCTGGCCATCTAGAGGTTTAAGAATCAGAAGGTCTGCATTTAAGGTCCTCTTGACTGACCGCAATAGAAATGGGACGAGGTTATGCATGAACACAAAGATGTGCATAGTTTGTGTTCATGGGTCAGACACTATTGTGGTGTTTAGGAAACGGCTATAGATGCAAAGTGAAGTTGAAAGTGGAAAAGAAGTACGTATATTGTGGAAAAGTGCTTACACACACACACACACACACACACACACTTAGACATAGGCCGTAGAGTTTGTGTTTCTGAGCATCCCTTTCCTGTGTTGACATAGACCGAGAGTTTGCATTTCTGAGCATCCCTTTCCTGTGTTTTTTCGTCCTTCAGACAGACGCACTGAAGTGTGTAGCCCAGGCCAGCAAGAACAGGTCACTAGCTGACTTTGAAAAGGTGAGACAAAGACCGATGGCAGTGTCCTGTGCAAGCAGTGTCCGTGTTTACGTTTTGTCTGCTTTTTCCTTTGCAGTTCTCTACTTTCTCTGCCCTCTGTTGTCTCATCGTCTTACTGTGCCACTAGTTTGCTTGAGCTGTGCTGCCCTACTAAGCCAAAAGGCAGTAACTGCACATTTTGTCAAATTGAGTTTAGACTGGAAATTGACTTTATAACACCTCCTTTGTCTTGTGACTAAATCTCTTATTACTTTCTATTCAGAAAGTGCATGAAAACATCTCCACTATGATGGTAATTTTTGTATACCACAGATGGTTCTGGAGACTCTAATAACTCTCCAGTTAAATGTTATGTACAATATCCATTATTATTCAGATTCCTTCAGCTATTATACCAACAATATGTTTGACTGGGCAGTGTTACAACTTTAAAGGCTTTTTTTAATTTATTTCAGTGTTCACATAGTTAGTGCACTTTGCCTTTGTAGGACAGTGTATGTGTCTGCTTTAAAAAGGGTTTGTGAGCAATTGTGAGTGTGTGACCTTCATGTGCCCTTGGCTGCCCCCTGGCAGGCGCTGACCGAGTACAGGGCAGAGCTGAGGGACGACCCCATCATCAGCACCCACCTGACCAAACTCTACGACAACCTGCTGGAGCAGAACCTCATCCGGGTCATCGAGCCCTTCTCCAGGGTCCAGGTCAGCCGCACCACTCTCTTTTAAGTGTTTTCCTTTATTTGAAGGTGCCTACATAAGGGTGACATTAGCCTGTCATATACGTGTCATGATGCATGTCATGCACGTTAATGACACTTAATTAATCTTCATGGTTGCAATAAAGTGTCATTTGGTTTTTGTAATGTCAAGTTGACATTGTTTTGAGTGTCCTCATAATGACAATGTCACATTAACCAACATGACATTTCCAGACAATGTCTTTGTCAGGACAACTTGACATTAGGCAACAAAATGCAAGCTGTTTATGTGATGTCATAGCTTGTTGTTTTTGTGATAGGCTAGTATGGTGAGTGTTTGTTTTATTAGCTATCTAGAATGTAACATGTTGAGATTTTGGAGTCTCTTAAATTTTGGTATGTTCAGAGCTTGGGTTTGGAGTATCTGAGCCTGGTACTTTACTGGCTCTTGCCCAAAATGATCTTGTACCAGTCCATAAGACAAAGTGTTTCCTGCTCAAGAAGTGTTTACCCAATATGCTTCAACTTTTTTTTAAAAATGTCTTCCATTTTAGATTGGACACATCTCCGATCTGATTAAGCTGTCGAAGGTAAGTGTTTTTTTTTATTTTTTCAAAGTCCTATACATTTTCATAGAGTGGGTCTATGTGTGAATAGTAAAGTCTGAGCCAAGACTGAAATTCTTCAAGCTTGTATGAACAGATAATAAAATCTGACCACTTGTCCCTATTCTCATGCAGGGAGATGTTGAGAGGAAGTTATCCCAGATGATTCTAGACAAAAAATTCCACGGTGAGTAACGGGAACCCAAGAAGAGGGTTAATTTTAACCCTAAAATGCTTTATTATCTCCCCTCTAAGGCTCACTCATCTGAATTCAGTCATAAGTCATGGGCTTAGTTGTCAACAGACCCTACTAAAAGGGTTTTTTTGTTGTTTGTTTTGCACTCCAGTAAGTGGAGTTGTGTATTTGTATTGCATCTTCACAATAAATTAATGGATCTTCTTCTTTGGGCTTGGGCAGGCATCTTGGACCAAGGAGAGGGCGTCCTGATCGTTTTCGACGAGCCCCCCGTCGACAAAACATACGAAGCAGCCCTGGAGACCATTCAGAACATGAGCAAAGTAGTGGACTCGCTCTACAACAAAGCCAAGAAGTTAACATAGGTCAGTCCAAACTCAAAAAAAAAATGTATTACACAGTGCAATACGATGTGGTGTGCAGCAACATGTTTATAGCAGTGTCAGGCTGTGTGACACTTTGTTGTACATGCTTTCTGTCACTGACCTGTGCGATTGTCTGTGTGTGTTCTGCAGGTGAGGACTGACGTCTGCACTGGCTCTCCAAGTGGCCACTTCTACAAAAGACTATGGGGGGGTGGGGGCAGGGGGTGCCATAGCAAGGACAAGAAGAAAAACTACACCCAGGACATGGCAAACGATTTAAACACACAAAAAAAAAGACCGGAGAAGAAAAAAGGAGAAAGCACCCCTACCTCCACCCCTTTGCAGAAAACAGAAGCAGACGACAAACATGTAACAAACTGACAGGGCTCCTCTTTAGGCCCTCCAGCTTTCAACTTGAAAGTTTTTAAAAATGTCGTCAGTGTCCCCAGCCCCCTCCCCATCCCTCCTCTAAATGGACCGTTATCAATTTAACATCCCCCCTCCCACCCCACCCAAAAAAAAAACACGTTTTGATTCTGGGTTTGTATTTGTTTTCTCTTTTTTCCTTTTTGTTTTCTGCCTTGTCCTCCGTCAAGTTCTTTTGTAACTCCGACACCCCTCAAGAGGGCTATCAGGGAATCCTTCTGATACAACAGTTACACTCACAAGAGTCATAGATATAAATATACATACACATATACAAACGCACTTACACAGACACACGCGCACACAGACACACACACACACAGACCAGTTCTATATGAAATGTACATATACAGATCTGTCCTGGAGCTCTGCAGGCAGGCCAACCCCTGGACTGAAGGTTCGACTGTGTTGCCAACACCCGCACCCGTCTCTTGGAATGTGGCCCTGGACGCAAGTCCCCTCTGCCCCTGCCCCTGCCCCTGCCCTTGCCCTCCTCTCCCTCTGGATACGTTCATGAGCTATACCAGAGGAACGGTTTCGATGCCACCTCCTCTTCCAAAATCCCATACCCCGTACCCCTCCAAACCCCAACTCCAACCCCCAATGCACCCACATCTGGCTGCTCCTGCGAGTGTGGATGGTGTGTGTGGGCGGGGTGGGGTGTACTGTTTGTTTGTATTTGGGGCGAGGGGTGGGGGGCGATGCATCAAGGAAGGATGCCATCACTGGGTGGGGCGGGGCATGAGCTAATTGCTTCCTTCCTTCCTTCCGCCCTAACTCCACTCCCACCCTTCTGTCCCCACCCCCAGCCTAGCCCTCCTAGCCCCCTGTTTGTACATAACGTTGCCAAGAGCCTCATTCCATGGCTTGTATGGCCGTCACCCTTTTTTATAACGCTAAAAACATAATAAAGTCACAATGGGAGTACTTGCCTGTCTGAGTTGTTATTGTTAGTCTTTTTAGTTATTGTGGAAATGTGCAATGTATTATTTTGATGTCTAATCCTAACTAGCATGCCGTCTAGTTTTGTACTATTAGGTTATGACTTGAGCTACAGACTTTAGCTCAAGTCATAACTGAAGCTTAAGCAACTGTTAAAAGCTCCTGTAATGCTCCTAAGGTGTTCACATTTCGTTGCCAACTGCAAGCAATGTTGGCACGCATTTAGAGCCATCAGCCTGAGGTACAGTCACGCTGGAGTTGGCTACACAGGCAGAATCTACTGCAGTCACCATCTCAAATTTAACGTCAAATACTACCGCCTACGCGAGCCAGTTAGTGAAGTGTGCTATGAATGGGAGAAAAATAAACGACTGCTGCAGTTCAAGGTGTTTCCCTGTAACCTTCCTAAACACTGATTACGCACTACATAGCGTGATTGGGGTCGGTGTTGGGACAGTTGTATTTTGACCAATCATGTTTTCAGACGTTGAATGCGGTAGTTGAAATTCCAGTGCGAGAGCAGACGTAGCTGAATAGCGCATGCGCAGTTTGTCACTGCTCCTTATGTCGCTGTCCACTACATCGGTGGTGCTGCTTTATGAATCCACATTCTGAGTTGCATATCTAAGCATCAACAAACGCGAAGATGGCGGCCAGGGTAAGATATTTTTATTAGTAATTTTCATTCGTCGCCTTCATCAATGCCTTTTGGAGCTGTATTTTACGGGACATTATGTCCTACCTCCCACCTAGGCAATAGAGGTTTGCTTCAAGTCTCAATAAGCTTAGCCACCTGCTCTGCGGGAATGCCATTCGATTTTGTCGTTCACACAGTTTAGAAGCTTTCCAAATACTTTCCAAATAATTTTAATTATAACGTCTGCTCGCATGGTTTGTTTATGTAGACATTAAAGCTAACAATTGTGCACTGTCAGGATGGATTGCTGTTGCATCTCTTTTTACGTAGCTTCTCACGCTTTTACACGGTGTCAGACGTGACGGCTTAATTTATTCAGATGCAAAAATTGGTTGTTAATGCAGTAGTCCATATAAATATGCGACAATATGCGTAACCTTGTGTGGCGCATACGCCTCGTGTTTATACACGCAGTTCTCTAGCCGTCACGGTCCATGACAAGCAGTGTTATTGGCTTTTTGACGAGCGAGCTTGCGTACTGTTCTTTTTCCAACATAGGTTATAGTTCAGGCTACTATGCAGTAACAGCCAGTCAAAAAGCATTCAATTTCACTCACTGAATGCTTGCCTTAACTCAGACCTAAGATAGATCATTTAAATGAAGACACTTAGCTTTTGTATACAAAAAATACTTTCAATGACGGTGCTGTGTTAAATCAGAATAGGGATTTAACCTTGGTAGCCCAAAGAGATTTGCTAGGCTACACTGTTCTCTGTCTAAAAGCTGTTAGCTCGCAGTTAACTACATGTTGATGGTGCTGTTCTCATTACTTTAGGCCAGCAACTGCTTGAGGCCCAACAGCCGCATCAAAATATATCATTGCATATAGCTGTTTGTTATTTAATCGTAAAGAAATCCTGTAGCCTATGCCACAGCTTTCCAACTGATGCCTAATGGCTATAACCAGCTAAAAAAACAATATGAGCAGGCTATTATATTGGCAATGCAATTTCCTGCACAAGACCAGACGCTCCATTTGTGTTTGTGCAAACATTTGACACCAGCATCGCTTCCCACTAAGACGTTAATTACAATCTCTGCTGTCTGCAGGCAACAAGTTAGTGTTATTGCAAAGAAATTGTTGGCTTGCATGATGCATAAGCAGGTGATACCACAACAGACTATGCTGTAAACTAACCAAGGGTGCTGAAACCAAGATGCTCCTCATCTATCAGACATGAAGAGAGTTACTGGACGAAGACCTTTTCTTGTGCATGTGCCATGTCAAACAAGCTCCTCGTCCAGTGCCCTCTTTCTTTCTTCCTATTAATCACCGTTATCCATTTCCCTGAACTAATATTTGGCAACAGCTGACCACCTCCCTCAGTCCTCTGTATGGAACGGAACCTTGCCTGCTGGCATCCTATTATGTTTGTGTGTGTAAGGAGAGAGAGAGAGAGAAAGAGAGGAGTTACTGCTGTGTAGAAAGGTAAGTAACGGGGGAAAACTGTCATCCCTGTAAGTAAACTAAAGAAGGTCCAGAAAAATATCTGTTTTGTTAAGGCAGTTATTACCAACAAGCCTGCGGGCTGTGACTCAGCCCTGGGTGTGTTTTATAAAATGACAGTTCTACAGCTAGCTCCCCACTCCTTCGGAGATAAGACTTGGAGAGAAATGTGACGATGACACTAAGGTTTTACTTTACATCTAAACACATCTATACAACATCTAACACATCTAAACACATCTACACTGCACTGAATCCTATGAATCCTATGAATCCACTGAATCCTATACACAGATAATGTGTGTATTATAATACATGATTTACATTTGGATAGGTGTGCATTGCCCACACAGAGTTTTTCCTGGTCCAAAGCTATGTTCTAGGACTAAGGAAGGATATTTCTTGGTCCAAAATAGTTGTTTATGAGAAAAGTTTAAGATGTCTTTCACCAGAGGGCCATGGAATTGGAAAACAATAATTGTACCTGAGTAGAGAAGCTAACAATCTCAAGGTTTTAGATTTAAAATTTGATATGCCTCTCCTGTCCTCAACCTGATACCTAAAAAAAATGCCTAAAAGATAAGAAAGTCACACAGTGTGTGCTTTTTATGAGTCTGGAATGCGCATATTGATGAACCTTAAAAATCTTTTCAATCTCCATCAAGCCTTTACTCTCATGATTAAAACCGTTGCAGGCCGGTGCTCTGACTGCTGAGTAGTGGCCAAGCCAAGCGGAATTTGGCAGCATTGCCAATCTCTCTCTGTGGGAGGACAGGTTTGCGTGGGCATACACAGACTGTCTGGCAGAGGATCGAAAGACTCTTGCTAAGGCAAGCAATACCTTTAGTGTCTGACTAAGGCCCAAGTCAAGGCTTCTGCAAGAAGTGATAAGTGATTACAGAGGAACCTGTGAGAAGATGTGCAGTCACTCTTCACCTCCCAATATCTCACTCTTCACCTCCCAATATCTCACTCGTAACCTTCCAATATCTCACTCGTAACCTTCCAATATCTCACTCTTCACCTCCCAATATCTCACTCTTCACCTCCCAATATCTCACTTGTAACCTTCCAATATTTCAGCGATGCTCTGAAAATGAGCACTAGCTGTCGACCCTGAAAGAGATTTGGTTCTGATTGGGGGTGGGGTGGGATAGTCAGCACAATACTGTAGATTACTCAGTAGTGATTTGTATCACCTGTATTCCTCTTCTGGTGTCATTGTTACTTCATTTTTAATGTCATTTGCTCACAAGTGATTTGGGAAAAAGTGCTGTTATATTAAATATGATTGTTAGCCAGTCGGATACCAAAGGGGTATGTTAGTCTGTGAGTGTGTGGTCAGGCGTGCGTGCCATAGCATTTATGCAGATGACGGTAACTATGGATATTTGAAGAACAAATGATGATTTGAATTATACCCATGCTTAATAAAACACTGAAGATTTTAATACATTTAGCTCTGATTTCATCCCTGAAGAACAACAGAGTGTGTGTGTGTGTGTGTGTGTGTGTGTGTGTGTGTGTGTGTGTGTGTGTGTGTGTGTGTGTGTGTGTGTGTTATCATTATGATTTAACAATGAATGAAGTCATTTGCCAGTAGGGAAAGGGAATTGCATAATTCTCCACTCCCTGTTGCTTCTCCCTCTCTCTCTCTTTCTCTCTCTCTCTCTCTCTCCTCCTCCTCTGTCTCTTTCCCCCTCCTCCTCCTCCTGTAATCTGTAATTCCATATCTTTGTGGGGTGGTTGTGTATGAGGTGTGGCATTGGTTGGCAGGTGTGGACTGATGATGAGAATGTATGAGAGAACACTGCCTTGCGTGTGGGCGTGTAATCTGTAATCTCTATGTGTGTGTGTGTGTGTGCATGTGTGTGTATGCGTGTGATTCTAGAGCTCGAGCTCTGAGCTACAGCTATATTTAGCAGCAAACACTCTAGTCATCCAGGCATTTGAGTGCCTGTACTCTGATGATGGGTGGAAGCCTCCCCTCTCCCTATCTCCCCTCCACCCTCTGTTCCTGAACAAAAGAAAGGAGATCATAATTTACCCGCTGCTTTCACAGGAGCCAGCATGGCCCTAATCACAAAACCCTTTCTGTGGCTGATTGAGAGATGGCTCCCTATCCTCTGACCGCAGTCAAGAAATGACCTTCACTCGGGTGTCCTCTCAGTGGCCAATAGGGGATGAGAGGGGAGGCGCTGAGATGGATGAGTAGTGATGTGATTGGTTGGTGAGACAGAACCTTACCCGGCCTCTGCTGCTGCGCACCACCAGTGATGGATCCCCAAGGATTCTTCTGAATGGATTAATTGGCTTACTTCTCTTGTTCAATTTTCCATTGCTAGAGTGACAGCATGCTTTTTTTTTTTTTTTACAAATGTTAGAGATGTAGGCCCGCCTTTCTCCATTTGTCTTTCTGAGGTCCTTTATGGTTATTCTAAATAGCCATTTGTCCTTCATTGTTTATGACCCTCTTAAAAGTTGTCATTCATACATAACTGTGTGGCTTAACTGGGAGTAGTTGTGGGATTGGTGCTCAACAAACAAATTAATTAGTCAGTAGACTTTTGGCCACAATGGTGTAGTTACTCTGCAGTGTAGGGTAAATGGTCAGTGTCTGGAAATGGCGATTGCTTTGGTCATGTCTTGGTCATGTACTAGGTGTGTGAGTGACTTCATGAAGAACAAAGGGAAACCCTTTATTGTAATGGTCCCTGTTACAGTGTATCTTGATCATGTAACAACATTATGCACCTACATTGTACCCTAGGGTAACGGTTAGTGTTAGGGTTAGAAGTACATGTGTAAGGACATCATGTTACATGTTCTTACATGTAGATTTACTGTAAAAGGGAACATTAAAGTAAGGCATTACTGAACACTTTAAATGATTTTGTGCATTTGTTTCAAGCAGTAGCAGGTTTAATAGACCAGTATTTCTCAAGGTGTGGTCCAGTTTTTCACTGGTGGTCCACAAAAAAACTCAAGTGGTCTGCGAGCATTTAGTGTATTTAAACATCTTCATGCCATTACCTAGTTAATGCTGTGATTCAGCACAAATTTGTGTATTTACATAGTCCTGTCAGCCATGAGGGGAAGGGGGGGGGGGTATTTGTCCTTGAGGCTTCTTTTTAAGGGGTGGGAAGTGGTCCTCGGTCTGAAATCCTTTCGAGAAACACTGGAATAGACAGTAGGGCACTGCAGCTCATCAACAGGCAACAAAAGTGCTTGTGATTGGCCGTCCGGAGGGTGTAGCCTATTAAAAGCCTGTATAGATTTTTCCTTCGGTTACCTGAGCAGATGCCTCCCCCGAGACCGCGGCTCATTAAAAATGGAAAAGAGGGTCTTCGGCTGGAGGTGTCTCTCTCTTCGCGCCGAGAAGAAGAAGGAGGACTCAATTGCGTGTGGTTTTCTGTGTTCCACTAGTAGTATGTAAAACCAAAATAACATCCATCATGTAGCAGAGCTCATTAGGCCAAGATTAGTATCAGCAGCAGTTACCACTTAACACAAGATACCAGTAAACAAGATATGTGGGGAAA
Organism: Setipinna tenuifilis; assembly: GCA_030347295.1. Lineage (NCBI taxonomy): Eukaryota > Metazoa > Chordata > Actinopteri > Clupeiformes > Engraulidae > Setipinna > Setipinna tenuifilis. Next base: position 21,124,711 of record CM059266.1, on the reverse strand, counting down.
GGAGCTTATATTTGCATCATTAAAAAAGGATCTGTATGTGCTCTTACTGCAAACCTGAGTCACGGTGAGTTTAGTGTTTTATCTGGATACAGAGTTCCTGGCTGTGAGACCATGGTGCACTGAGGTCAACAAGGTTTGTCTGCCGAGTCTGGCAAACGTGTGGCACACTGCAGTGTTACTAACACTGTTAGGCCACCACACACAGTTTTTGTTTTTATAGCGATCATGGGCCACATATCTTCAAGTTAAAACTAATTTCAGCCTCATTCAGTTATTGTTTGGGTTTTATGGCTTGTATGTATTGGGACAAATATATTCAGATTTAAAACCCATGTAGATGGTTGTAGATATCCAGACAGTAAACCAACAGGCATGTGGGGTCTCCCAGTAAACCACTGAAATGCCTTATTGTGATTTGTTATCTAAAGAAGTAAATTGAGAATAATAATTTATTTTGACAGAAGGCCGGACATGATTTGGATGGGGTGTGAATTTGTGGACTATTTTATATTTTGAGGCCCCAAAAAAGCAAACATGAGTTTGCATACATGATGTGAACATTCTGTTAATGTATATGAATGTTTGGGAATCATACAATGTTTCACATGCAGAGTCTGCATTCCATGGGATATTGCACTCCAATATGCATAGTGTATCACAGAGGACACAAAACACAAAACATTCATCCCACAACACAGCAATCTGTAGCAAGAGCGTTAATAGTGAAACAAACAATTAGAAAATTAGAAATCAGAAAATTAAGAGTGTTTTTTTCAGATGGATTGGCATAAAGGACACTGATCTGTTGTATCAAATCTACCAAATGTCAAACTCTGCTTTAAAAATCATCTTTGCTTTACAGTGTCTCCAAAAATGTAAACAGGTCTTACACACAAACAGAGGCTGCAACTTCTTCCTAAATCCCTCTTTAAGTGCTGTCGGAGGACTGAAGTGACTGATGGAGAGCGTTTGAAACATGTGTCGTGACAATTGTTGCATCCACCACATGCATGCGTGCCCCTTTCTTCCCTTCAGATTTGGGGTCACGGGCGTGGAGACTCGTTGGCTGGCCCTGTCCCCCCCGTGGACCACGTCCACACTGAGCCTGGACCCAGGCTAAAGGTTCAGAGACAGAGAGAGGGGAGACAGACAGATGGCCTTAGTGCCTCACATGGCCAAAATGTACAAGAGAGAGAGAGAGGCCAGAGACTGGTCAAGCTTGCCTGAAAGTTTTGTCTGTGTTCGCCCCAAAGGCTTTGACCCCAGCTCTGTCTTTCTGTGTTCACCCCAAGGCTATGACCCCAACTCTGTCTTGCATGCTTCATGCTGCATATACACTGTGCTGCTCAACTGAATGTGAATGAACCTCTTACCTTACACCCACCTCCACCTAACTGCTCTCACCCACCACCACCACCACTCCACCCACCCATACATGCCCTAACCACAGTGCTCCACCCACACATACATACTACAGTACTCCACCCATGTATACATGCACCTACATGTAAACACACAGTGCGCCACCCACACATAGATGCCCTACACACACAGGGCTCCACCCACACATACATGCCACAGTGCTTCACCCACACATAGATGCCCTCAACACAGTGTTCCACTCACACATAGATGCACCTAAACACAATGCTCCACCCACACATACATGCCACAATGCTCCACCCACACATACATGCCCTCAACACAGTGTTCCACTCACGTATACATGCACCTAAACACACAGTGCTCCACCCACTTATAGATGCAGTACACACAGTTCTCCACCCACGCATACATGTCCTCAAACCACAGTGCTTCACCTACACATAGCCTACTGTACATGCCCTGGACACAGTGCTCCACCCAGCCATACATGCCCTACACACACAGTGCTCCACCCACGCATACATGCACCCAAACACACAGCGCTCCACCCACCCATAGATGCCCTCAACACAAAGTCCTCCACCCACCCATACATGCCCTACACACACAGTGCTCCAACCATGCATACATGCACCCAAACATACAGTGCTCCACCCACGCATACATGCCCTCAACACACAGTGCTCCTGGTTGTTTCTCTTCTTTCTCTCATGTCCTCTTCCCCTCCCTTTTGCTTGCGTCCGTCGGGCCCCCAGGTCGTAATATTTTTCAAGGTATGTATCCATCCCAACACGACCAAGAGGTCAACCAAAAAAACCCTTCTCTGTTGTTCATAGCGCGCCAGACGCCTGGTTGTTGGATTGACTCGATTAGACTGTGCTCTGTATTTCGGTGTTTTTTGCTGGTTGGTTGTTTTTTTGCTCTACGGACAGTCTGCTTCTGTGACTTCTGTGGTTGCTGAGAAAGTGTCCCCCAAAGTGACCACCCATAGCTTGCAGCAGCAGCAGCACCACCACCCCACCACCACCCCAGCATCACAATACCCCAGCCCAACCCAGTCCAGACTTTGGTAGCTGTGCTCGTCAGTACAGGAGAGTCCTAGCACACACTACTGGTGCTGCAAACCCATTAAAGGCACATTTGCAGCGCCTAGATGAAGTGTAGGCTTAAGTGTAGGTTAAACATTGTTTACCCCCTGGCTGTGTGGTGTCCTAAAGTGGTGGTTGCTTTTTTTGGCTTTCTCCCCCCCCCCATTGCTCAGCAGAAAGGTGTCCCGTCTTTTCTGCCTGGCTGTAGAGTGTAGAGTCTGAGTCTGACTAGTGTGACAGAACTAGTGTGTCTCTTCTGGGCTGAGTCTGGGCCTGGTGCCAAATCTGCAGTGCCAGGGCAGCCTTTTTTGCTCATTCACTCCCACCACCTCTGTTTTCTTTCCACTCTTTCTCTCTCTCTCTCTTTTTCTCTTTCTCTCGTTTCCTTTTCATGTGTTTGTCTGCTCTTCCTGTTCCTTGCTTTTTTCAGTCTCACTCGTACGCAGTCGACTACTCTCTCTGTGTCTGTTTCTTTCTCTCTCTCTCTCTCTCTCCCTCTCTCTCTCTCTCTCTCTCTATGTATCTATCTATTTCTGGTATGTTTACAAGTTTGCACCGTCACCCTTTTTTTCTCTTTCACACATTGCCTCTTCTTCCCTTTTCCCTTCCTGTCTTTCTCATCTCCTACCATCTCTCCCATCTCTCTCTCTCTCTCTCTCTCTCTCTCTCTCTCTCTCTCTCTCTCTCTCTCTCTCTCTCTCTCTTTCTCTCTCTCAGCCTGGTTTACTGTATGATAAAAGACTCACACTGAGCACCTCATGTTTTTTTTCTTCTGGTGCAAAACACAAACGATAAAAGGTCAAGGACGTCCACAATAACACAAGCCCCGACTCTTTGACCAGTGCTGATAAACACAAACCAAAAGGAAAGGCAGTGCAGTGGCGCAGCATAAAGCAGTGCAGGTTGGCAAAGTGGACCCAGGAGGTGCCTACCATTTAATCTGCTGTGGTTGTGTAATGCACGCTGACCTCTAAAAAAAAAAAAAGGAAGACACCCAGTCAGGTATGTTGATATGTCAGGACAGAAACAGAACAGAATATTCCCTTTTCTATCAATTTTGGAAACGGTTTTTCTTTCACCCATCCTCCCCTTCTTCCCTCCTCCTGCTACCCCCACCACCAAAGAGAAACAACATATTTCAAACAATTGTATGCAGACGTTTTCATCTATCAGTCTTTTCATTTTTATTTTCTTTTTTACATATTTGTGTCTCCTCCTTCCTGTGTCCCTGCACACAGGAAAAGGAAATGTGGTGTGAGTTGTGGCTACAGCGTTGCCTCTACGCCAAATAAAAATAAATAAAAAATGAGGCAAATTAAATGCACAGTGTATTCACTGTCGTTTTTAATGCCCCTTGTCTCCTCCATCTCAGAATAATAGAGGGGAGCTGCAGAAAGGAAAAGACTGTCACCTCACTAACTATCCCTTCGAGATTACTCTGTCTGCCTCAGCCACAAACGTCTGATAGTCCCATACCGTAACAGACTGCAATGTGTGTTGTTGGGGGACTACACTGTTACTATGGCATACTCTGGGTTGGTTATTGTTTTGTTTATGAATAGTAGACTAGTAGTCTGAAAAATTCCACATGAATCACATCTGTCTGTCTCTTGTCTCACTGTCATTGTGTCACAGGTCTCATGCAGAGGTTTTTTGGCAAATGTGAATGGCTCCGAGCTGGTGCTGTGCTGTACCGTGCTGCTGTTACATGTGCCAAGCCCCTGCATAGTGTCATATCCGTCTCTGCTTTTGGTGTTTTTCAGACACGGCTGTTTCCTTCCTCTGCTGTGCTGTTGGTGTTTGTCTGTGCTTGTATGTGCTCTATCATTTTACATTCACTAATGTTTTTTTTCTCCATCTGTTATGTTGTTTAACAACACAAGTGTTACACCTCCCCCTTTCATTTTTTTGTCTATCTACCTACTGCCATGTCCAAGGTGGTTTTTTTTGTTTTTTTGTTTTGTTTTTTTGGCATGTATGTTTCTATGCACCGGAATGACCTCATGTTCCACCTGTCTATGTGCTTTTAGTGCTCTTTCTATGTTAGCTGCACGGTGCCCTGCTGCACTGTACTGTGGTGTACTGTGCTCTGCACTGCTGTGTTTTGGTCAGTGGTGTATCAGCCCTGCACAGCACCATGTAGCTAACATGCTGTGATTGGTTGACTGGACTGTGTGTTGCTGAAGCTGTGTGTTGCTGAAGCTGTGCTTGCCATGAATGTGCCTTGCCTTGCCTTGCCTTGCTGTGCTGGCTGCTTTGCTGTGCTGCTTTTGCTGTGCTGTGCTGTGCTGTGCACCCCACTGTGTGTTGGTCTGGTGCGTGCCAGCAGTGGGTGTGGGTGTGTGCGTGTGGCCAGCATCGTCTGATGCTTTGGCTCCGTCCAAGCGGCTGATTAAGGTGTGGTGCTGCCGCTGTCGCTGTTGCTGCTGCATTCCTGCATTCCTCATGCTGCTTTCATTCTCTCACTCTCTCTCTCTGCCTCCCTCTTCCTGTTTCATCCGTTGCCATGGCAACTCTCTATGCTTTAGAAAAGGATTATGACAACGTATATATAACAAAAACTAGTGTCCTTACAAAATGACAAGCTGCCTTGTCTTGTTCTATTTGAATGGCAACTTGTATTGGCGATGGTTGTACAATGCTGTGAATAGAACATTCATACCAGGTCTTGGTGCTGGAAGCACTAACTCTGTCTATAAAAGTCAATGTCATGTATTATTCACAATGAAACAATAATACCGTATTGTCCTTAAAAACTGAACATAACATTTATGCTGCCTAAATGTACAAACATAGAAAGTGGCCATAAACCACTACACTAATTCCCCTGAATAATTCTCACTGAAGCTTACTGGTTCTTTCAAGAGTCTGTGATGGCCTCTGATGTCTGTAAATGCCTTTGTGTTTTGTGTGAAAGCTAAATCAAAGAGAAGACATTCTCCCCACAGTAAAAGGGTAGGAATGAATCATCAGTATAATTCTGTAGCAGTAATCTGCTACGGAGTGATCTTCATAGTCATTATGGGACAAGTGACTTACTAACAACATAAAAGTCAGTCCTATTAAGAAGTACAAGCTAAGTGTCATGCAGAATATAGAATATATAGGCTTCATCATCTCAGCAAAACTTCCTTTAAACTAACTGTGAGTACAGTTACTAACTGTCAAACGAAACTGAAATGTAGATGGCCATCAGCTTTGATATAGAGAACATATGGCCTTACTGCATGATGACTCATTAAAAAAACAACCTGGTATTCAGGTTCTTGGTTAACATGGTTGTGTATTGGCCTAATGGTTACATTGTGGTATCCTGAAGTCTTTTCATGGGGAATGGTACTTGAAATGCCTGAAATTTGCTGTGAAAAGATGCAGAGAATGTAACTTTACCTAGCAACAGCCCTCAACTGACTACGCTCCTCTGCCTCCCCCACTGTCCCCCCATGCCCCCCTGCCCTGCCCCTCCACCAACCCCTCTGCCCCACCCCCATCCACCCCCTGCCCCCCCTTCCTGTCCCCTAGACGATGCAAGCGGCGCGATGCCCCACGGACGAGCTGTCCCTGACCAACTGCGCTGTGGTGAGCGAGAAGGACCTTCAGTCTGGACAGTAAGTCACACTCCATTTTACAGCTCCATGCCTCCATCAATGCTGCTATTTGTACAGGACATATACGGGACTGAAATGATGTTGCTCGCAGACCCGCGATGCAGCAACACAAATAGGTTACAAAACATGAACATAGACAAGTTACAGTAACATCAAGTAACATCTGTCCTTAACTGTTTGCTTATGATGACTTATCACTGTTCTCCAGTTTCTGCCACCGAGGGTTAAGCTCCCTGCTGACGTGTGACACTGATACACATCTTGCTTCACTTGGTTGCACTTGCTACTGCTACATGTCTATATGTTGAATGTATAGAGATCTAACATCTACTGTATAGAGAGCTAACATCTACCGGAGTCAAATTTTCTGGCCAAATTACTTGGCCAATAAAACTGATTCTGATTCTGATTCTGATTCTGATTGGTTCTGATCTAGCCTACGTGTGGTCCACATCTCCCTCTGGGTCAGGTCTCTTCCTGTTCTGGTAGCAAGTTCCTGTACATGTACATGTATATATATGTTCATGTACATACTACATGTCTATATGTTGAATGTATAGAGAGCTAACATCTGCTGAAGTCAAATTGGTTGTATTTGTAAGTACACTTGGCCAGTAAAACCCATTCTGATTCTGAAGGTGGAAGGTTTTTAGGGGAAAGTGAACCAAGCAATACAGATTCACTACAGAACAGCAATACACAGCAACCAATCTATACAGATTCACTAGATGGTTAGATTCCAGCTTCCCCTGGCTATGTCACAGTGTCTTTGAACCGCATATTGCTCCTGATATCCTGGTAGACACCTTGCATGACAGCCTTTCACCATTAGTGTGTAAATGTGTGCAAGTGTGTGAATGGGTGAATATGAAGTCTTCCAGGTAAAATGCTTTGGGTATTCTGAGTGTATTAAAGCAGCATATAAAGGCAGCCCATTGTCACTTCATTAGTGCCACCGGAGTGCTGGGTTTCAGCTACCGGTGATGAAACACTGCATCTCAAGAGAGAGACAGACAGAGAGTGAAAGAGAGTGAAAAAGAGAGAGAGATAGACAGAGAGAGGGAAAGAGAGTGAGAAAGAGAGAGATATAGACAGAAAGAGTGAAAGAGAGCTTTAGCTGCACGTTCACAGAGAAATCACTCCAAGAGAAACACCACAGAAAGATAGACAGAGACAATGAAAGAGAGAGATAGACAGAGAGAATGATAGAGACAGAAAGAGAGAGAGAGAAAATAAGACTCAGGCACGATGACATCATCGTCACCCTGCCACTTCATCCACTATGTTGTTTTTTTTTAGTCCCTCTCTAGCTTCAGCTGTGTGTGTGTGTGTGTGTGTGTGTGTGTGTGTGTGTGTGTGTGTGTGTGTGTGTGTGTGTGAGTGGGTGTGTGTGTGTGTGTGTGTGGGTGTGGGTGTGTGTGTGTGTGTGTGTCACATACTCTTTTGTCCTTGCTGATTCAGAGTAGACGATAACACAGACTGACAGCCTCTCCTGCAGCAGTGTCTCCTGATACACTACATGTGGAAAATATACAGAGAGACACTGTGTGTGTGTGTGTGTGTGTGTGTGTGTGTGTGTGTGTGTGTGTGTGTGTGTGTGTGTGTGTGTGTGTGTGTTTTGTATGTGTATACATCTGCAAGCATGTTTGTGTGTGTGTGTGTGTGTGTGTGTGTGTGTGTGTGTGTGTGTGTGTGTGTGTGTGTGTGTATTTGTGTGTGTTTGTTTGGGTGTCCCCCCATTTTGTGTCAATGCAGCATCCCTCTCAGCATTCCTCTCAGGTGGGGAGAGCCTGTGCCATCACTCTCTACCCCCCCACCCCCTCCTCCATCACTCTCTAGCCTGCTTACAGAGCACTCTGCCAGCCAGGGAGATGGATAAGGGCCCGGGGGCTCCAGCCTTCTCATTAATAGCAAAATAGAAAGTGAGAGCAAAGTGAGAACTTTTTTGGCTGTGCCTTTAGGAAGACTTTTACAAGTTCTGTGTCTATGCAGTCAGTTAACCGAGGGTTTGTGTGTGTGTGTGTGTGTGTGTGTGTGTGTGTGTGTGTGTGTGTGGTGTGTGTGTGTGTGTGTGTGGAGATCATACATTCCCAGCTTTTTGTTGTCTGTCACCAGCAAAACTTGCCCGGTTTCTGTATGTAAAACAAAGCAAACTGAAACATCCAAATACACATTTAATTATTGTGCACTGATCAAACGTGTGTTTTCGTGAAAAAGTGACACAGTGCAGAGGTAACTACTAAGGCAACACTAGGATCCATCCTGAGTCACAGATGCAGATGAATGGGGAGAGGTGTCTCATGCTAGGAGGTGTTTCCTCCAGAGTATAGTATAATCCCTGGCTCATCTGAGATTAGCAAAGCCCATAATCCCTTGGGGCTGTGACGAGGGTAGAGGGTTGCATCATGGACTTCCTGTTTGTCTGACTGCTCCATTCATGGCGGGCATCACTAGAATGGCATTACTAGAGCACTAAGGCTTCCCTGTCTCGCAGACACTACTTACTAAAATGGGGGAAATTTCCCACACAGCGTGCAGTTTAAACACCACTCTTGTGATAATAACATAATCAATTTGGGTTTGAACACCACTCTTCTGATAATAACATAATCAATTTGGTTTGAACACCACTTCTTTTCTGATAATAACATAATCATTTGGGTTAGCTCCAGGCCTGCTTTGGCTTCTCATTTGTATCCAGAGCATGTAGTGCCCTCGTTACTGAAATGATGAAGAGGTGCAGTCCCCAGTGCTGACTGTGTGTGTGTGTGTGTGTGTGTGTGTGGAGATCAGACATTCACCAGCAAAACTTGCCCGGTTTTTGTATTTAAAACAAAGCAAACTGAAACATCCAAATACACATTCAATTATTGTGTACTGATTAACTGTGATAAATACACTGAGTAGCAGAATTGTCTGTCTGCAATTACTCCCACCTCAAACACCAACTATAACAACTCAAGTAATTGACTGTTTTTCTCAACTATCCTTGATAGAACATGCTGTAAAATGACAATCAAGGAGGAAGGGGGAAAAAAGAGTTGTTTTAAGAACTTTGAAAAGCTCTTCTCTCTTTCCCACCCAGGCATGTGACCGTGAAGACGACACCCAACCACAAGTTTGTGTTCACCGTGAAGAGCCACCACACTGTGACACCAGGCACCATTGCCTTCAGTTTGCCCCAGGTGTGTGTGTGTGTGTGTGTGTGTGTGTGTGTGTGTGTGTGTGTGTGTGTGTGTGTGTGTGTGTGTGTGTTTGTGTGTGTGTGACTGAGTGCGTGAGTGCATGTGTATGTGTGTGCCTTGATGTAGTCAAGATGAAAGAAATTTTCATCATGTGCCATTTTGATATTGTAGCTGTACAATACATTAGTTATGCTTCTGAACCCCCTTACTGTGCTTGGGATTACTGACTAACCCATAAAAGATGCAAGCCAACTGCAACTGGATTTATTCCCTGTAGAGAGATATTGATGCAATAATCTGTAAGAGTTTTGTTTTTCCAGTCTTTCTTTTTAATATGAGTTCTCTACCTAATTTCTGTCCTCCCACAGAGAAAATGGGCTGGTCTATCCATTGGCCAAGAAGTGGAAGGTAGCCATTTCTCATGTTCTCACATTTTCCAAAATGGTTGTTAAACAGAAAAAAACAATGTTTTTTTGTTTGTTTTTTTATTCTGTTCATTTTTACTGTTATTTTTTGTCTCTGTCTGCCAGTGGCCAACTACAACTTTGACAAGTCCAAGCAGTGCATCGGTCTCATCACCATCGAGATCGACTTTCTGCAGAAGAAGAGCACTGACTCCAGTCCCTACGACTCAGACAAGATGGCCGGCGAGTTCATCCAGCAGTTCAACAACCAGGGCTTCAGCGTGAGCCAGCAGGTACCAATGACTGCAGAGACACAGCACGGAAACACAGCAGATATAGCCTGGGCCCGCCTTTACTGCTTGTGACGCTACATTGAATTTCATGTTCACCCAACCTGACTATTCTCAGAATTCTCAAAATCAGGCACCAATGAAAAATAAACACTACGCATTCATTATTGTCATCAGTGGTCTGATTGGTTGTAGCTTTGTCCAGTAGTACACAGAGGAAATTTAAAAGACGCCCGTTAATCCCACCTCTGACAACTTCCTGTCTATGTTAAGTTTGCCAGACCAATTTCTGCCTACGAGCTTGGTGCAACAGCCATGCTACAGCAGATATAGATACAGCAGAATGTTAATAGAAAAATATTGCAAAGAACCTGACTGTACAGGCCATTGCATTGTCCCTGGACATGCCAGGAATGCAAATTGGCTTCAGCCACCAGCTCAATGGTGATAACGATGTAAAACTGACAGCTAGATTTCGGACACAAAATAGTAATTTACTGTTGAGTGGCTGGTGAATTTTACCATGTTTATCATATCAGTGGATGGTAAACGTCTGCAAAAAGTACCAGTTGTTTGTGTACACCTTGCCATTACATTTTGTTTTTTTACCTTTGATGGATGATAAGTGGTTTTAATGAAATGTGCAACAAAAAGATATTGCCTTACCCAGTGTTGTCAGATAAAAGCTTAATAGAAAATGGGACATAATTTGAGTCAGTTGGTGTATCATGTTACAGCCTGTGTAAAATCTTTCCTGAGACTCTAAATATATTTTAGATAGATGACTGGTGGGGTTTGCGATGGCCATCTTAAATAAGTGGTGCTGTTAAAGACTGCATTATTCAACTAAGTATGAATATTTGGTTACGCTTTATTTTACTGTCCTGGTTACAGTGTGTCTACATCATTAGATACAGTGTAACAAAGTGGGTAATAACATGTGACATTATGTATTTACACTGTACTTTAGGGTTAGGGTTAGGATTAGGGTTAAGGTTAGGGTTGGGATAAGGGTTAGGGTTAGGGTTGGGATTAGGTGAAGGTTTGGGTTGGGATTAGGGTTGGGGTTAGGGTTGGGATTAGGGTTACAGTGTACTTAGGGTTAGGGTTAGGGTTACACAAAGTTAGATGCTGTAGTGTAACACTTAATGTAGTGGTTTCTTTTTTTAGTGTAACAACATGTCATTTTATGTACTTACACTGTAAATACCTAACCCTAACCCTAACCCTGAGGTACAGTGCAAGTACTAATAATGTATAATGTTAAGTATTGTTACACACTTTGTTACCCTGTACCTAATTGATGTAACAGGAACACTAAAATAAGGTGTCAGCGAATGTTTAAACCCTCTTGTGTCAGGCATGTGTCGTACAGGCAGTTTGTCTAGTCCTCTGATTGACACTGTGTGATCTATGCCCTCCCCACAGCTGGTGTTCAGTTTCTGTGACAAGCTGTTTGGCCTGGTCATCAAGGACATCGAGGCCATGGACCCCAGCATCCTGAAAGGCGAACCCGCCTCTGGGAAGAAGCAAAAGGTACCTGAGGTCACATGACTGGATGTGATGTAATAGTGCATTCCATTTGCCTCGGGAGACGGGCCTTAACTCCAGAGGTGTCAATCCCAGGTTCAGAAAGGAAAAACCCTACCACAAATTTGATCCAACCAGCTCTGAATCAGCTGATTGTAATGAGCCCCCAAGAGGGGTAGATTAGCTACTCAGTGAAGTCACCTGTGTTGGAAGAAAATTGTGGCCGGGTTTTTACTTTCTGGACCTGGGACTGACACCTCTGTTTAACTCCTTAGATGACGTTACATCTGTTAAAAAAACATGGTGTTTGCATTCCATTATTCCATTATTCCATTATTTTGGGCCAACTCAGGGTTCAATGGGTTGGCCTGGGATGTTTACTTCAGTCAGCAAGTAACAGTGGCGTGCATTTTGTCACTTCTGGGTTTTGTGCACAAAAAAAAAAAAATCGGCAAATGGAATGCACTATTAATTCACTTTTTGAAACCGATAGTTCCGACCCTTGATTGTGATTGGCTGAATCACATTCGATGCCGTTGTAAAATCCACAATATACTGGCCGCATTTCGTTTTGTATTCATACAATAATTGGTGATATCCAGATAAATCTAAACCAACACCCTTAATGTGAGGCGGTGTGGCACTGCATACACAGTTTGTTTTGTTGGCCTTGGAGCTCTGCACTCTGCTGTGCTTGCGTCCAGCGTTACATAGCAACCATTTCTCTTGAACAACTATATTCATTAGCGAAAGAATGACTGTTCATCAATAAATTATTGATTCTCTCCTTACTTTGCCTTGATTTTATAAAATTATTAATCTTCTGCGGTAACAGTTTTAGAAAAGCAATAAACCACTTGAGGCCGCGGGTTATGCTGGCTTTACCACAGCTAAGGGGATTCTAGCGTAGCCTAGCAAACACCCCTTAGCTGTGGTAAAACCAGCATAACTCCTGGCCTCTCGTGGTATATTGCTTACGTTAGCATTGTTTGCCAATAGCAGTGACCCATTTCCTCCTCTGTACAGATTGAGATCGGCCTATTGGTGGGAAACAGTCAGGTGATTTTCGAGAAGGCAGAGAGCTCATCCCTCACTCTAGTGGGTAGGTTTTACACATGTGCTTTCTTCAGATAACCCAGATGTCTTCTTTTTCACATTACCACCATAGTATCTGTTGTAACATGCAACGCATAAATGTTTATGCCACTGTATCATGGATGTGAAATGTTTTTAGAAACCCTTTAAAATGTCTTTAAAAGATATAAGGGATATTGTTGCATATTTTTACACACATCATTATTTTTTTAATATCCCACAGGGAAGGCTAAAGCCAAAGAGGCCCGTCAGACCATCATTAACCCTGACTGGAACTTTGAGCGCATGGGCATCGGTGGTCTGGACAAGGAGTTTTCCGACATCTTCCGTAGGGCCTTCGCCTCCCGTGTCTTCCCCCCAGACATCGTGGAACAGATGGGTGAGATTCCGAGTGTCATCCTTTATTCTCTTAGTATCAGCTTGCGTTAGCTGGTACTGAGAGGGTCTCTTGTTTTCTCACTGTTCCTCTATCAGTCTTGTAGCTCCAATTGGGGATGGGGGGCAGTGTGTGATGGATTAATAAATGTTTTCATTTGTTGACTAATCCACTGTATTGTGCTGGAGGGTCGGGACGGCTGGTTAAATGGCTTACTTATTTATAAAAAAAAATGTAATTCCAATAAATATCAGTATCAGTATTGCCATAGTAAAGGCAGGCTGCCTTCTGTCTCTTGCTCATGGTCTCTCTTCTGTCTCTCCATCTTTCTCTCTCTCTTTCTCCATCCTTCTTTCTCACACATCCTCCCTCCACCTTCATCTCTCTTCATCCCGCTCCTTCTCTCCCTCTTTCTTTCTCCATCCTTCTTTCTCACACATCCTCCCCTCCACCTTCATCTCTCTTCATCCCTTTCTCCCTCTCTCCTCCTCCCATCCGCCGCCTGTCCTCCAGGCTGTAAGCACGTGAAGGGCATCCTGCTCTTCGGGCCTCCTGGTTGTGGTAAGACCCTGATGGCCAGGCAGATTGGCAAGATGCTGAACGCCCGTGAGCCCAAGGTGGTCAACGGCCCGGAGATCCTCAACAAGTATGTGGGAGAGTCAGAGGCCAACATCAGGAAGCTGTTCGCAGACGCAGAGGAAGAGCAGAAGAGGGTGAGACATTTTTACATTAGATTAGATTGGATTAGATTAGATTTTGAGATTAGATTAGATGTTTAGATTACATTAGATTAAACTTTATTGTCATTGCACATGTATAAATACAAGGTAACAAAATGTGGTTTAGCATCTTATCACAAGTGCAAGGAGCAGCAAGTGTGAGATATACAGCTATACAGTATAGCACAGTATACAGTATAGTACAGTGTAGTTTGTACCAACTTATGTACAATAAATAGGACAGTATGAGTAGGTGGGAATATATAGACATTTAGGATTTTGTTGCAGGATTTTCTTATAGCAGCCATGCTGTCAGTTGAGAAACATTGTTAACCTGTGTTAACTATGCCTGGGTGGATATTTTTAAATCTGAAAATAACCCCATAAAATGGTGACTTCTGGCAACTTCTGAGTTAGAACATGAACAGATTGAGACTGAAAAGTAACCTTTTGCCAAAAACATTTAATGTACAGTACACTTTAATGTATAGTATTCGTAAGTTACATTACATTTAGCAGACGCTTTTATCCAAAGCCAACAACAAAAAGGAGGACATAAGCTAGCATTGCATTGCAGTAATGCGTGATGTGTCAAGCCCTCCTGTCCTATGTGTGTGCCCCTGGTAGCTGGGTGCCAATAGCGGGCTGCACATTATCATCTTTGACGAGCTGGACGCCATCTGCAAGCAGAGAGGCACCGGGGCCAGCAGCACGGGCGTGCACGACACTGTGGTCAACCAGCTGCTCTCCAAGATCGACGGAGTGGAGCAGCTCAACAACATCCTGGTCATTGGTATGTGTGTGTGTGTGTGTGTGTGTGTGTGTGTGTGTGTGTGCATGTGTGTGTGAGTTAGTGTGAGTGTCCAGCTGTGGTCAACCAGCTGCTATCAAAGATCGACGGAGTGGAGCAGCTCAACAACATCCTGATCATTGGTATGTGTGTGTGTGTGTATTAGGGTTAGGGTCAACAACATCCTGATCATTGGTACGTGTGTGTGTATGTGTGTGTGTGCATATGTGTGTGAGTTAGTGTGTGTGTGTGTGTGTATTAGGGTTAGGGTCAACAACATCCTGGTCATTGGTACGTGTGTGTGTTTTTGTGTGTGTGTGTGTGTGTGTGTGTGTGTGTGTGGGCCCTATTTTGCCGCGGCGCATTGTGCATTCGCAACATGCGCATGCTGTCATTGCTATTCTGTGCCAGCGCAACGTGCATTTTTTCAGGCAAAAAATCACGTTGTCAAGACAGCAGATGACATTGCGCCGTGACGGGCGGGTCAGCGAAAAGAAGAGGTGTGGTCTGGCGCAAAGCGCACCAGATGCTATTATGAGGACGTATAAACCATTTGCGCTTTTGATTAATGAAAAGGTGCTTTTTCGTCACTGGCGCATTGTTGAAAAGCTATTTTAGAGGCGCACAACGCTTTGAACCCCGATGTACCTGCTGCTGCGCCAGAGAGGCGAGCTGAACTGGCAGAAAAGTTGCAACGTATAGCCTGTATAGCTGTATTTGTATGTTTTAGTAAGCAAACATGCACAAATAATGAGAATATAGCAATGTTGTGCAGTTTATAACAATGTTCTGCAGTTTATTTACAATTTCTTTTGTCGTTTTAAATAAACAGCGATTGCAATGTTCTGCAGTTTATTTACGATTTCTTTTGTCGTTTTAAATAAACAGCGTGGCAAGTTGTAAGAAATAATATGGACAAATCATCAAAAAGAAAACTAGTGGACTAATGGTTTGATGGACCTATACCTTCCGTTTATTTCTGATGTTTCCTTTAAGTTTAAGGCTTTGTTTCCCGTCTTCTAACGTTATTGTACCGATTTCGGTGCACAGCGCGTTGAACCCCAATGTACCTGCTGCTGCCCCAGAGAGGCGAGCTGAACTGGTAGAAAAGTTGCAACGTGTATAGCCTGTATAGCCATGTATTTTTATGTTTTAATAAGCAAACAGGCACAAATAATAAGAGTATAGCAATGTTTTGCAGTTTATAGCAATGTTCTGCAGTTTCTTTTGTCTTTCAAATAAACAGCGATTGCAATGCTCTGCAGTTTATTTAATAAACAGCGTGGCAAGTTGTAAGAAATGAAATGGACTAATCATCAAAAAGAAAACTAGTGGACTAATGGTTTGATGGACCTCCAGCTTTTATTTTTGATGTTTCCTTTGAGTTTAAAGCTTTTGTTTCACGTCTTCTAACGTTGCCGCTGTGGGCACTGTTCAAAAGTTCTCTTCTTGCCAAAGGAGGACACAATTATTGAAGATATTTCCTCCCATACTTCTATGACCCGGAGGTTTGGGAGGATTCTTTCCATCCCCGAATATTAACTACTCACGCGCTTTTACTTCAAGCACGAGCAGATCAGTCTCCTCCACCGAAAAGCTCCTCCCGTCCAGGTAAATCCGCCATCGTAATAGCAACAGGCTATGGATAATGCGCCCGCTGACTCTTAAAGGGAATGAGAGTATAAATTCTCATTGGTTAATTGTATGTTACGCCCAAAACACACCCATGACTAATGAAGTAACTTAACCCAACCCTTTTGAACGATGCGCCTGGCGCAATGTTCGCTTTTTCCGCCGTGAAAATACCAAATTGTGTCGGGAACGCCCCCAAAGCAACTTGCGCGACAGACTTTAGACAATGCGCTTATGATCGGGAAAATAGAGCCCTGTGTGTTTGTGTGTGTGTGTGTGTGTGTGTGTGTGTGTGTATTAAGGTTAGGGTTAGGGGTTAATCAGCTGTGGTCAACCAGCTGCTCTTTAAGATTGACAGAGTGGAGTAGCTCAACAACACCCTGGTCATTGGTACGTGTGTGTGTATGTGTGTGTGCATGTGTGTGTGAGTTAGTGTGTGTGTTAGGGTTAGGGTCAACAACATCCTGATCATTGGTATGTGTGTGTGTTTGTGTGTGTGTGTGTGTGTGTGTGTATGTGTATGTGTGTGTGTGTGTGTGTGTGTGTGTGTGTGTGCCTGTGTGCCTGCGTGCGTGCGTACTTGTGTGTCCATGTACATGTGTGTATGTGTGTGTGTTGATTACTTCAGTCAACCCCTAACAGCATGAAATGCAGTCAGTGGTATCACAATGGGCTCAGTTGACTGTGTGTTAATGCACAAGTGTGTAATTAGCATTCCTTCGTTCACCGCAGTGCTTCTGTCTGCTAAATTACTTTTCCTGCCCTTCTTACATTTCTCTCATTTGGACCCAAGTGCACTCAGCTTTCTCTGTTTCTGCCTCTCCTAGGCATGACAAACAGACCAGACCTGATTGATGACGCTCTTATGCGACCTGGCAGGTTTGAGGTGAAGATGGAGATCGGTAAGTCTACCACAATGGTTTCTAACTTTTGTGCATTAGAGCTAAGATACAGCACCTCTGTGCAGGTCCATATAACACATCATACAATACAGTATAAAATGTTGTTGTACACATGTGTAGTGGCAATAAAAGGCATTCTATTTATATTCTATTCTATTCAATAGAATAAAATGTCATTGTACATGTGTATAGTGGCAATGAAAGGCATTCTTCTTCTTCTTCTTCTTCTTCTTCTTCTTCTTCTTCTTCTTCTTCTATTTTATTCTCTCTTCCAAAGGCCTTCCTGATGAGAAGGGCCGTTACCAGATCCTGAACATCCACACGAAGAAGATGGTGGAGTTCAAGCTGCTATCCGTTGACGTGAACCTGAAGGAGCTCGCCACAGAGACCAAGAACTACAGCGGTGCTGAGCTGGAGGGCCTCGTCAGGGCCGCCCAGTCCACCGCCATGAACCGCCACATCAAGGTCACACACCGCCACACAAACCCATAGCTGCCCAAACCCATACCTATCCAAACCCATAGCTACCCAAACCTCTAGCACAATACAGTTGATTCCTCCAGTATCAATAAAGTATCTATCTAATCTAATCTGATCGAATCAGTCAACAAATGAAAGTTTTTTTTTTGTTTGTTTTTTTCTTCAGTTATTCAGTAACCTAGCCTTTTATCTGATAAATAAATGATTGATACACTTTAAATTCTTCTTCTCAAATCCAGAAGTTGATAGATCTATTCAGGTTACTTCATTGGTAGGCATATCAGGGCAGTGTTTTAAAAATGCATGCCAATCACAGATGCTTTTGCTTGCGTGAGTAGAGCTGATACTTTGGTGGCTCCTCCTGCAGGCCACATCCACAGTGGAGGTGGACATGGAGCGGGCGGAGAAGCTGCAAGTCAACCGGGACGACTTTATGGGCTCCCTCAACAACGACATCAAGCCCGTAAGCTCTCATTAATTAATTAATTCATGCATTCATTCCAGAGTTGTATAAAGTAGAAGTAGAAGTACTGTTTTGGATGTAATTACAACACAAGTAGTATGGTACTACGCAGTTGCAAGTACTTCTACTTCTACAACTCTGATTCATTCATTCATTCATTCATTCATTCATTCATTCATTCATTCATTCATTCATTAAGAGAGTAAGTCCTCCCCAGTGACTGAGGTGCCCTGAGCATGGCACCGTCCCCATACACACTGCTGCCCAGACACTGTTGTCATGGCTGCCCCCTTCTCTCACACGTGATTGGTTAAATGTAGAGGATGAATTCTGTTGTGTGCACTGTGTGCAATTGGCGAAGTACAATAGCGGTGAGAATAAACCCCATGAAACTCCATTGTGAAAATTCATTCAATTCACTAGCCTAGCATTTCCTATTTTGGGACTTCCCTCCCTCCCTTTCACCAGTTATTATAATGCCTCCATGATTATCTTTCAGTGTAATGCTTTGACTGATGGTCAGGCACCCTTTGCCCAAAAGGGTGACAACTGTTTTGCCCTTTAAGGTTACGGGGGATGGTAGGAAATAAAAATGAAAGCTATAAACTTTGCAGATAGATCGATAGATGTTTTATTATACCCACCTGTTGTAATATACGAATTCATACATGACGCAAATACAGATCATAAATTGAGGCCTTTTTTTGGCCAGTTTTCTTTGCATAGACTGCAAAGAACACACACACACACACACACACACACACACACACACACACACACACACACACACACACACACACACACACACCAATAGCCACGCCCCTGTTTGCCAACCCCTGCTTGTTTGTGCTGCAGGCCTTTGGTACGAACCAGGAGGACTACTCCAGCTACATCATGAACGGCATCATCAAGTGGGGAGACCCAGTGACCCGCGTGCTGGATGACGGGGAGCTGCTGGTGCAGCAGACCAAGAACAGCGACCGCACACCCCTCGTCACCGTCCTGCTGGAGGGTGTGTACCCACACACACACACACACACACACGCACACACACATCCCTCATCACCGTCCTGCTGGAGGGTACACACACACACATACAGACACACACACACACACACACACACATACAGACACACACACACACACACACACACCTCATCACCGTCCTCCTGGAGGGTACACACACACACACACACATACACACTTAGACACACAAACAGAGACACATACTCACACTCTGTCTCTCTCTCACACACACACACACATACACACACCCCCACACACACCCACACCGTCAGACACACAAATACACACACGTGCATGTGACACATATCGTCGCTGTCGGGCGGAAACCTCGTATGTCCAAAACGGCTACTTTTCAGGGACACACCAAAAACCTTATATTTTTCTAAATAAATAAATAAATGTTGTAATGTCAAAATTGGCACAACGACTCAAAATATGACCATGTAATCATGTGTTATGCTATTTAGTGACAATTTCCCTGAACCCGTAGTTGAATGGACTTACGAGATTTCTGACCGGCAGATTTAGCAGTAAAATGCGACATAGAAGGTTTGCGCAGCATTGACTAGCGCTTCGCGCAGCGTAACCAGAGTCTTGTAACATCCCCTCACTATATTGAAAGTAAAATAAACACTTATACAGCAACTACAGCGTATCTAACCTGATTGATAAGCTCCCATTAACTCAAAAAGTAGTATTGTTAAAACCTGTAAGTAAACTTACCCGTGTAGGCTACTCACTCCTCTCCACCTATGATTTACCTCGATCTCATGGTTAAACTAACATTAAATCAGCTGTGTAGTCTACCCCACAGGTCCACTAAGTTCAAAATCTCAGAAATGGAGATACGAGGTTTCCGCCCGACAGCGACGATATATGAATATACACATACATTCGAACACACACACACATTCTTGGTTTCATTTATTTATTTTTTCTGCGAATGACACTGTGTTTCCCTCTCCATGCTCCACCAACAGGTCCTCCCCACTGTGGCAAGACTGCCCTGGCTGCCAAGATCGCAGAGGACTCTGAGTTCCCCTTCATCAAGATCTGCTCTCCAGACAAGATGATCGGCCACTCCGAGATCTCTAAGTGCCAGGCCATCAAGAAAGTAAGCCATACGTCATATATGCAGGATGAGGAGCTAAGTTATGACACTTACTGAAGTCTGGAAGCAAAACAAGAGCCCAAAACAATTGACTACAACGCTTGAAAAATATTATTTTTTTCCCGATAGCTGTAAATGGAGCATACAATGACAATGTTTTCCCCTAAAGACAAATGATTCAGTCAAAGTTGAGTTTAGTATGTGCTTGTGTCTGTAGCTGTGTCAGATGTTTAAATGCATAACTGTTTTGTTTTCACAGGTTTTTGATGACGCGTGCAAGTCACAGCTGAGCTGTGTGGTGGTGGATGACATTGAGCGCCTGCTGGGTAAGCTTATATGCTTTAGCGCACACACACACACACACACACACACACACACACCCCTCGTCACCGTCCTGCTGGAGGGTATACACGCATACACACACACACGCACACGCACACACACACACACACACACACACACACACACACACACACACACACACACACACACACACACACACACACAATGTTATGCTTTAGCATTGTTTACATTGTAAAGGAATACAGAGTATATCTGGTGGCTGGCTGCCACATCCCAATCAACTAGGCCTGAATTTAAGGGATGCTATTGAGTTAGAGACTGTAAATGTTTTATTGCATTTGAACAGAAATAAAAATGCAAGCTTCAGAAAGTTTAAAAAAATCTTGCATTCCTTCTGGCTGTGTACTTGACAAAGATGGTTGGTTTCACCAATTTATCCAATCTACCTGTCTTATGATTTGAGTGCTCATCAAGATCAGCTGGTTCAGAAAATGGTTACATCAAATATCTGGCAGGATGTTTACTGCCTGAAGAAGGGATGTCCACCTCAGCATTTGAAATGTCTTTCGAAGCAAGTCAAACTAGAAAGACCTTGAGTTCTCCATGCAGCGCCTAATTACATACAGTAACAAACTGCTAAGTGTGCCGCCACATCCCCCATGGGGGAGGCCTGGCCTGGTTAGCCCTATCTACTGGGAGCTCTGGATAGGGACCTCCATGACCTCTATTTGACCCCCCAAGTACCGAGAATGTACATTTACATCCCTCTATGTCGCGGTTCACCTTTCAAGGTCTCGCTGTATTGTGGATCTTTTTCATTAGTGTAGTATATGTCACCATGCATGCTAAAGAACAGTTCATCAGAACACTATTACAATTTATGATAACTATACTGTAACATATATATATAGATTTAAAGTAAACATGTAATAATACATACAGTACATGTATTAAAACATCACATGAAAGGGGTATTTTAAGGTTTTAGCTATAAAATAAAATGTTTTCTATATGGTCTCGCTATATTGCGGATTTTCACCTATCGCTGTCTAAAAAGAGAGAGTGAGGGTTTTTTAAGTTTAACACTTGATTTGGTTTTTGACTCACACCCGAAGAAACAACTTATCTTAGGAGGGGAGTGCGTCTGTTGTTCTTAACTAATATACGTAACTGTCTCCCTACAGACTACGTGCCCATTGGTCCACGCTTTTCCAACCTGGTTCTACAAGCCCTATTGGTCCTGCTTAAGAAGCCACCCCCTAAAGTGCGTATACGACATAATGCACACAACCTAGCCCTCTTGTTAAATGTATATATGTATCCTCTTGTAAGTGTGTGTGTGTGTGTGTGTGTGTGTGTGTGTGTGTGTGTGTGTGTTTGTGTGTGTTTGTGTGTGTGTGTGTGAGTGAGTGTGTGTGTACAGATTTGTGTGTGTGTGTGTTTGTGTGTGTGTTTGTGTGTACAGGTGCATGAGTGCAGGAATGCATGCTTATGTGTGTGCGTATGTGTGTGGGTGTATTTTGTGTGGCATATGTTGTGCATGTGTGTTCATGTGTGCGTGCATATACGCATAATTTCTGTGTGTTCTCATACTGGTGTTCCCTGCTGTCTGTCTGTCCATCTGTCTGTCTGCCTGTCTTGTCTGTCTGTCTGTCTGCCTGTCTCTCTCAGGGTCGTAAGCTGCTGGTGATCGGCACGACCAGTCGCAAGGACGTCCTGCAGGAGATGGAGATGCTAGATGCCTTCAGCACCTCCATCCACGTCCACAACATCTCCACCGGAGAGCACCTCGTGGAGGCCCTGGAGGTCAGACATGCTCTCTTTCTTTTTTCCTTTTTCATTTTCATTTTTCCTCTCTTCCTGCAGGCTTTGGTTTTATTGTCTTTCTCTCTCCCCTTTTCTGCTCTTTTTGGCTCTATTCAAAGTTCACGATTCTGGGTTAAATATAATCAATCACAAGTCAATGCAGAAATGCCATGACTGTATTTTTCATGGTAAAATTGCTATGATCAGACATTTCAACCAGCAACTGTGGAAAATTCTTAGATTTTGCATAGATTTAATTTTGTATAAAAAGATACCCAGATCAAATAAATTAATTCATTTAAAATTTTGGCCAAATCTTCCACTTCTCCAAAGAACGAATGCATATTCTTAAGTTTTATAAAAACGCAGCTTGCGACAGGCAAGATGTTATTTTAGCCATGTTCTGCACAGGCAACAACAGATCGGAGATGAAAATTCACACTAGCCAACAGCCAAATACTGGTAAAATATCAAAGTGGCTGGTAGATTTCAGGCATAAAATAATAATTTAATGTTGAGTGGTTGGTGAATGTTGCCATTTATTTGTCAGTGGCTGGTAAAGGTTTACATTTTGTAAAGCTAATCTCCACCCCTGCAACAGATCAACATTTATATTGCCCCTGCCTGTGTTCTGTGTATAGTAATGAATCTTCTTGGGTAACACTTTACTTAAAGGTTTCTACATGTAACAACGTGTAATACTATTTACTTACACTACATACCTAACACCAGAGTTTAAATTGGACCAGAGCCACCTGGAGCTTAGCTCCTCCTTCCCACCTCAGCACTACAGCCAGCCTGAGCTGAGCTCCCGCCGCTACAGTATTAACAGTAAATTGTTGAGTAAAGACGGGCTCGGCTCCTTACAAAAGCCAATTTAACCGCTGCCTAATACCAACCCTAACCATGACCCTATGGTACACTGTAAGCACATAACGTTACATATTGTTACACTGTACATAGTACCTAATTGGTGCAACCAATTTATAGTATAATAAAATGCGACCTCCTCCTCTTCCTGTTTTTCTCTGCAGCTCCTGGGCAGTTTCTCCGAGTCTGAGCGAGCCACCATAGGCCAGCAGGTGAAGGGCAAGAGGGTGTGGATCGGCATCAAGAAGCTGCTCATGCTCATTGAGATGTCTCTACAGGTCAGAATCAGAATCAGTTTTACTGGCCAAGTATACTTACACGTACAAGGAATTTGACTCCGGTAGATGTTAGCTCTCTATGCATTCAACATATACACATGTAGTAGTATACATAGAATTCAAAATACAATACAGTACAATAAAATGCAATTCAATAGACAAATAGAAATATATAGACTCATACTGTACAATTAAGACAACAATATACCTAATATAGGCAATAACATACATATAGGCACACAATATAAAAGTGGGACAAAATATACTAGCAGGACAATATACAAGTGGGACATAATATGCAAGACAAGTACACATGGAGTGGGATATAGGTAAGTAACTGGTTGGCCTTGACAAGGCCCAGCTGAACTGCATCAAACCAAATCAATAGACCTTCAAGGATTTGCAGTCGTGAGCTTTGTAAAGGCAGTTATGAAAGAAGGATTCTTCTGAGCGTAGGAGGATCATTCTCTGCATTGGTACGGATATTTGATTTGAAAAGCATTACAGCAGTCAATCATCACCACTCTAACCACTGTACACCTCATAACTACACAGAGTCCCTCATAGACTAGTACGTCATTAATGTGTATTTATCATACAGTGTAAAAGATGTGAAATTATCCATATTTGTATTTGAGAGAATTAAGAATTATACTAGAATTACAATCTGAATATGCACCTCCATTGTATTCTGTTGGGTCTCGGAGGACATTTTGTGAGTGCATAGTTATATGTATTACTTATGAACCCATATCTAGAATTGGTTAAGCAGTTGCCAGTTAGAAATTGACAGCAGCTTGATTTGTTTCTTAGAAAATCTGCAATTCATTTAGCAAAGTAATTATTTTTCTGTCTCTCTTTCTCTCTCCCTCTCTTACCATCCCTCTTTTTTGTTCTCCCTCTCTCCTCTTCTCCCTCTCTCTCTCTCAATCTCTCTCTACCTCTTTTTTTACCTCTCTCTCACCCCATAGATGGAGCAGGAGTACAGAGTCAGCAAGTTCCTGTCGTTGCTAAGAGACGAGGGAGCGTAAGTGTCATTATTTAGCCTGTTTATTATTTACCTGACTTCTCATCGTCTCGTCCAATCAAGCGTCATTATTTAGCTATTATTTAGCCGACTCATCATGCTCTCGTTCAATCAAGTCTCATTATTTATCTATTATTTAGCTGACTCATCACGCTCTCGTCCAATCAATTGTCATTATTTACTTATTATTAAGATGACTCATCACTTTCTTGTCCAACCAAGTGTCATTACTTAGCCTGTTTATGCCAATTTAGCCTGTTTATTCCCGGGCCGATCAGTACCTCTGTCACCCCCAACTGCTGTAGTGACTCAGCAGGTTATTGATCCTGGTTTATAGATGGCTCTTCGTGACCAGGTACAGCACACTGATATATCTAGGGCTGGGCTATTATCTCCACAGCGCCCTCTGACTGGGTTCTCTGGCGCTACTGGACTATAACAAAGCATGTCATGTGTATCTCTGTCCTGTGTTCCTTTGTTAAGCTGTGAAGCAAATTGAGCTACATCCTTTGTATGAAATGTGCTGTACAAATGCAGATTATTGTTGTTATTTATTATCATTAGTTTTTATGTATTTATTATCATTATTATTATTATTATTATTATTATTATTATTATTATTATTATCATATCTATGGTAGCATCAGTGCATAATCAAGTTCATGCAATCAGGTGTTCCAGTGCATCTGATTTTAAAACTGCAGTTGTCCACTCTACTCCACTCCACTCCACTGCAGTGAAACTGTGGGTGCCAGCTAGGTCAAAGTGACCCTTTTATTCTGTCCCACTAGGATGGACGATGGCAATCAGATCCGAGTATAAGTGCTGTTCTCTGGCAGCACCGTCCATCCAAATCTGTCTTGTGTGGTAAGAGAGTGAGCTAATCCTCACGGATTCACTCTTGCAGTAGCGCTAGTGCCAACATTAACTGTAGCTCTACAGTAGTCTACAGTAGTGACCACGTAGCAGCGTATAGGTGCCCTTGTACTCTTCCTATAGTCATAATAGTCACAAATAGCTCTAGTTTCCAAAGGTACTCTATGTCAGTCCTATTGACTTTTAAATTGTGTCTTCTAATTGGATAGCGTGTGCAAAGGCGTGAAATAGGACCCTTTGCTCCTTTATGTTCTTCCTGCAGTTGTAATGTGATGGATGTAGTGTAGCTGTAGTATTCATGTAGGCCTCCGAGGGTCCCATCAGACTCCATCTTGTGTCTCCCACCATGTGGCTACCATGTGCAATGGCAGCTGGAGCAGTGGTGTGCACATCCACACTGGTGAGGTGCAGGCCAGAAAGGGCTGAGCACAACTAAAACACCAAGATGCCCACACACTGCTTAATTGTCCATAGATGTAATAATATAGAGTAGAGTTGAAATGCACATTAAATCTATGGGGTATTAAGCAGTGTGCGGGCATCTTGTACTTTTTAGTACCATATTTAACAGCCTGTAGGTTATTAACAGGTCTTCGTGTTCATATCTATCATTTTAAAAATGTGTTGTTCCAGGCTTTTTTTTTGTAGTATCTTGGTTTGAGTAGTAGTGATACTACGGTAACCATGGATACAGTGGTAACTCTTGGCAACTCAGCTTGGTTCGAAGCTATTTTTTACCTGCTTCTTTTTGCCACAATGAACCTCCACTAACACACATGCACACGCACACATACACAGTATACATGTACACACAAACACACACACACACACACACACCACGAAATAAATACATGGGCCCATATGCAGTAGCACTTACAAAAAAAAGACAGGACAGAACAGGAAATATTTATTTATACATTTCTGGCAAGATTTTGATTTCTAGCCACACAAAAGGATAAAAAAGGATAATCATGCCTGCAACACCCACTGTCTTCTGCATGCGGCCACAAGAGGGAGTACTTCAGTGACCAGAGAGGTCTGCCTGAAGGGGCCAGTCAGCTACAGCACGTGGGCTTACAGCTGAAACATTTTTTTGTCACATTCAGCGAACATCTCATGAACCCTCTTGCTGCTCACTCTATAACTATCCTGTAACAAAAACCAGGCTCAGAAACCAACCAGGCTCTAAAAACTTCAAACAGACCCAGACAAACACAAAGGGGGTGCAGCCTGCCCCCCCCCCCCCCCCCCCCCCCCCCCCCACACACACACCATAACAAACAGCAGAGGGAGGGGGAGGGGAGACTAGTTCTCTGGTTCATAATATACAGTCTGTGTTTCATACAAATGAAAACAGAGGTGATGTCACCATCGATTGCTGACTGTCCCTTCATGGCAGGGTCAGATTACAGTTTTTTTTGTTTTACACGATTGTCTTAAAATACCCCTCCTACACACTGTTTTAATTTGAATTGAATTTATATGTTACAATATGGTTATCATGAATGATAATATTGTTCTGATAAACTTTTTTAGCATGCATAGTGACACAGCATGCATATATCAATGAAACAAATGCACAATATAGTGGGAAAAAGGGAAAAAAAAACGCAATATAGTGGGGTTTCATTGTGAAGGCGGAGGGGGTTTGAGTATGGGGACTCACTGGGGTTTAAGGTAGCCTGGTAAACCAGCCCCATTTCATTTTATACAGAGGATCTGGCTGAGGTTCCATTGACATGGTTGTCTTAGGTAGAATCTTGCCTAACCAATCAGTGAACAGAGAGAGTGTTCATGAACGATGACGTCGACATTGTGTGCTACATTTGAATTATAGTGCGTAGGCAGGCTTATAGCTATGTCACGACCAAACGTTAGTGATTGGGTACAGGCAGATCCAATCATTTTAAACTTAAGCAGAGTCTACACCTCCAGGAAGAAAAACGTTTCTGCAAACAGCACAGCCACACCCTCTGTACAAAATGAAATGAAGGGTTTGAGTGTGGGTACTCACTGGGCTCATCTTCCCAGGTGGCGAGGCAAATGCAAAGGCAAAGCCCCCCTGTGGTGCTGTGCCCGGGCCTGTGTGTAGGGGCCTGAGGGGCCGCAACCCCACCTGGGGCTCGCTGGGATGGGTAGACTAGGTGCGGGCAGGCTAGGTGAGGGCAGGCACACACACACACACACATGAACACACACACACACACATGAACACACACACACACAAATACATACACAAACATGCACACACACACACACACACACACACACACACACACACACACACACACACACACACACGTACTAGCTTTGCAGTGCCTAAGTTTGAGTAGTATTCCCCAAGAGACAACATAGACATTTGCAACTCCTCTTACCTTGGCTATTCCACACACTCACATACACACACACACACACACACACACACACGTGCACACACACACTGTACTCTGCACACTTTCAAATTCCATACCCCTCTTGCATCCCCCTGCAGTGATATTGGCTACTAAGAGTAAGGAGAGATGAAGAGGAAGATGGAGAGAGGAAGAGGAAGATGGAGAGAAGAAGAGGAAGATGGAGAAAGCGGACAAGGCGAGGCCATCGACTTCCATCGGACCAGAGGGGCGTCCTGTCCTGCTGTGCATGTTAATGGTGATGACCAGTCGAGATTGTTTCTGCTGTTAGTCCAGTACCACCTACCCAGCACCTACTCAACAACCAACAACCACCCCCCCCACCACCACCACAGACATACAGACAGACACGTTCCGGCAGAGAGCAACTCTACTACTCTATGTCGTCGGTATTAATGCAATTAATTACAATCTCCAAGTGTCGTCTTGTGCGTTAGTGTGCTGTGTCTATTGCTAATGTATGTTTCTATCTATAGTCCAAGAATAAAATAACTAATGGCACAGTCCCTTTCTGTGAACGCTGAGCCTAGGAGACGTGTAACAGTATAACAAAGTACACCATATATGTACAGACATACATGTACTGTACATATATATACGTTATGCATATATGAAGTCTTAAAATAATGATATCTAGAGAAGAAGAAATGCAGTCTGAGAAGGCCTGTAGTCTGTGTGAAGTGCAAATGTATTTTGCTGTCTGTGCTGTGTGTAAATGCATATGATTCGTCGATATGAAGTTTCTTTTCTGTATTTATTTATTAATTTATTTTATTTTATTTTATTTTTTGTACATAGGAGAAAATGCGGTAATTCCATAGTATATCATTTCTTTATGTATTACTACAGTATACATATCAGACCTATAGGTTTTGCTCCTGTGTAGATTCTGATTGTGGGTGGCAGTCAGGTGAAGTGTTTGTATACAGTGGGCCCTCTGTATAATGTATATGTCAGAGATCAGTGTTTGAAAAAAAAAATACAGCACTTTTTAAAAAAAAACATATATGAATGAAATTTAGTCAAAGAACAACCTTTAGTGTACCATAGGGTGAATTAGTTCTACACTGGATTTCAATCTTGTATTTATGTATTGTGGAAGAATGTTCAAATGTGTGTGTGTGTGTGTGGGTGTGTGTGTGTATGTGTGTATGCACGTGCGCGCTTTGGGATGAGTGTAGTAGATGGAAACTCAAGAAGTGACTATGTCTGTCTGTTTTCAGTGTATATGTGTGTGTGTGAATGTGAGTGTGTATGTACACTTTGAGTAATTTTATCCATGTTTTTGCCTGCCTAATATCCTCATGTTCTTAATTCGTTATCTTTTTATTTCTTTACTTCTTTGTTTGGTGACAAGTGTTTGTTGTCCATAAATCTTTATGGTGACCATTAAAGATGTATGGCAAGGATGCAGATGTATTATTGCAATAAAAGCACAGGCACACACACACACGGGGGACAAGAGAGTTCTTTTGCACTCAGTCGACACTCCTGAGACACCCCTTAACTGTGTTACATACGTGTTAGCAATTCTAGGCTCATCTCTTTGTATGTACAGTGCTAGTATTTGTATTGTAGTCTTCGTAGTGGTTCCCAAAATTATTGACAGACCTAAAATGTAAATGGTATAGTATCTGAGATACACTTAAAATGCTGCACTTTTGAAATTGTTCCAGTGGAACCTAACACAGGCATAAAATGACTTGCCATGAAGTATATTTAAACAAATTCAAGATAAAATTATTCGCGTTACTCAGTTGGTACCTAGTGGAGCTAGCTGATGGCCGCTTGAAGTCTTTGCCTGTTGTGTTTGACGAGGTTAATGCGCTCATCTGGAAGGACTGGACCACTGGACTCATCCTCTGTGCAGATGCTTTCATGGCCCTTCATGGTTTTGTGGAACTGAAGAAGCCTTTTGGATGAAAGGTGAAACATCTTCAAGCTCCAAAAGAAGTCCAGTTACTTACAACTTAGCCTTTTTGACTACCATGACCTGGATGAATGAGAATCTTCACAGGCATTTTATACTTATCAGTTGCTATTTCCATAATGACCCACATGTTTGTGATGGGGGCGAGGCAGAGGAAAATAGTGGTGTGTGAAACTAAAGTATATTAATTGAAAAAAGGCATTTTTGAAGGATAAAGTCATTGGGGCAGCTGTGACCTAATGGTTAGGGAGTTGGTCTTGGGATTAGAAGGTGGCAGGTTTGAATCCTGAAGCAATGGGAATAATGTTGATGGGGGAGTAAATAACTAATAGTCTACTGCACACTCCTCAAAGTGCCCCTAAGCAAGGCATCTAACCCCATATTACTCCAGGGACTGTACTCTGTACCTAAATAACTGTAAGACACTCTGTGTAAGAGTGTCAGCTATTTTGTAAAAGGAGGAGGAGAAGGCTGCTTCAAAGAGGGTAGACAGGCAGAGCAAGATCCTTTCTGACAAGCCACTTCCTGGAGCCACGATCACACAAAAGGGGGGGGCCCTAGTCCCCCTTTATACAATGCAGAGTCATAATCCCAAATCCCAAAATCCCAAAGCCAAATCCCCCTGCCCATTTAAGGAATATGTTGTGATAGTATAACTTTCCAAAATCAACTTTAATTCAGGTGTGCAGCAAGTTTATTCTTAGTGCACAGTACTAGCTACTACAGCCAAGCATGTCAATGCCTACAGTATATATGCAGCCCGGAACTGATCCCCACTTTGCTCCCATAAACATGAACTACCATGAAGTATCTTGCTCTGCCATCTTTGGTACTACCACTGTCAATCAGATACTTATCACTACCATGAAGCATATCTACCATCTTTGGCTGCTTGATTGGTTCAACTGAAAATACACTGCAAAAGAGATGGCTGAAGAGAGAAGGATGGTACAGCCACACAGGCCACAACAGACAATAAGACAGTAGAGTCCTGAGGCAATGAGGGAGCAGTCAAGCAGGGGCGTAGCCAGAAATCATAAAATGGGTGGGCACAGCATAACATCAGGTGGGCCTAGCCCAAAACACATAGGTTGTCATTATTAATGAAACAATCAATCAAACAAAGGGAGCCTTTTAATTGGGTAGGCCCAATTGACAAGTGGGTGGGCACAGGCACACCCCAGCCCACCCGTGGCTACGCTTGTGCAGTCAAGCCATTACACATCCAGACAACATCAGGAAGAAACTTGGCTCAAATATCAAGAGCACTCAAATAGAGTAAATGAATACATAGTTACACACACTACATAACATATATTACATTTATATTTTTATGTTCAATAAAAGATATTAATGTAAACAATAAAAATGTTCAGAAAGAAGCAAAACCAACCACTACACCATATTCGCCTTTAACCAGTAGAGGGCACTGTATACTTACAAATAGCCATCTCCATACAAAGACAAATGCATCTCCATACAAAGACAAATGCAATTTGACAAACACAGCTTTTCCTGGTATAATGGAATATATTCAAGATGTGCATAATGGACCGAATATATAACTGTATAATTTTTTCTTTCAAAACCTACCAACTAACCAACTCAATAAGGCCTTTATCCAGATATATGTTTTAAATAAACATGAAAATCCCCCCCTCTAAAGGGGGGAAAGTTTTGTCTGGCAGGCATGACGGACCTAAATGGACTGATGTGTTATTGGTGTTATAGCGGTGGTGGTGTTGAAGAAGGCCAAGTCCCACTCTAGGGCCCCTGGGAGCTGAACTCAAGGACAGGCAGACAGGATTGTGAGGAGAATGGTGAAAAGAGTCTTAGTTGTGGAAACCGCTTGTCCTGTTGAATGGCTATCCTCAGGATATACAGTTGCGCGGCCAATAAGTAGGCTAACCACATTTTGTTCGCTAACAACCAGGACAAAAACTAGGACCAGCTTTACCTTAATAATTATGTTATCTTGTTTCAGGATACCTGCATAATACAAATGAAATGAAAAAAAAAAAAAAAAAAAGAAAACCATGAGGTTTTCATCACTTTTTAATAAAACAACTAGGCCTATAACGGCCAGGACAGGACGTGAAAACAGGAGATGTTCCGAGAAAACAGGACGTTTGGTCACCCTAGCCAATAGCCTATAGGCTACAACGTGATTTGGTAACACGTTGTTTGTGCATGTCTCTGCAAAGCCATGTTTCTCCACTGATGTTACTCAAACCCCAAAACTAGGACTGAAACCTTAGGTGCAGTCAGACAGAATTAATTCTGCTTTCTTCAATATCTGTTTCTGTGTCTGGGATTTACTGTTTATTATATCGCTATACTTTCGCCTCTGGGTTATTAAAGCTGTATACAAAAAGGGTAAAGCGACTTTAAAGATTTGTGGAACAAGGTCGGTAGAGACCTGTCAACACAACACAAAAGTTTTTTCTTCAAATCTTAACTTGTTTTTAAGCATGATGCCCGAGTAGGCCTACTCCTGTTACAGTAATAATCAATTTTGATGTCCTCTCCATTAATTTGAGTTTTAACAGGGCTGCTATCTAAAATCAATACTGGTGTTTACAGTTCCCTGAGGGACCTATTTCAAAAGGACCTGATGTCGGTTTTGAACATTCACAACAGAGCAAAAGAGGTAGCTGGGAATTGATACTGTATTTATCCCCTGGTGAGTGTTTTGTGTGTGAGAGAGAGAGAGAGAGAGAGAAAGAGAGAGAGAGTATGTGTATTAGGTGAGTAGCTTATTTGTGGTTGCTTTTTTCAATTTTGTAAAGACTGTTTCGAAAAAACCCTAAATTACTTTTGAGAGGCACAAAGAGTACAAAGAGGACGCACTGTTTGTTTTGTTGACATCTGGTGGTTTACATTTGAATGTACCCTCTTGAGTTGGAGCAGATGACACTTCTACAACATGCCACAATTGCCTTACCCTGGAATAAAGCATGAACATCAAACATTTTAGTGTAATTGGTCTGACTTGCCTTAGCATTTCTATATATATTCTTCTATCTACAACAAGACAGTGGTCCCAAAGTGTGCCATATTTTTATCCATTGCAACCTCAGCACCTATAATCTCAGGGCAGCAGGAAGATCACAACATGTTATTTTTACATGTATGTATATTCATGTGCTGTATACGTTACATTTGATATTTTTGTCTTTTAAAATTTCATTGTGCCTTGCTTTATGAATGACCAGTGGGAGGTATGACGCGCACACACACATAAGCACACACAAACACACACACATGCACACGCAGACACATGCACATACGCCCACACCCACGCAGACATGAACACACATACGCACACACAGTCATGCGCACACGCACACACACACACACACACACACACACACAAGTGAGACCTTCCTGTTCACTGTCTGAAAAGAGAGAGGACACAGCAGGCGCTGTGGTGATGTGATTGTGTGTGTGTGTAGCAGCAGCAGCAGCAGGTTCTTGCAGCTGGATTTGGAACTGGGTCAAGCATGAACTCTCTTCTGAAGTGTGTGTGTGCAGTGCAAAGCCTCCGTCCTAATTAGCTTCCTCTCCACTTCATGCTATGCCTTCTGAAGCAGCCTTCTGAAGAACCTCCAGCTGCCTATCACAGACTCATCACTCAATCCCCTCCAGTAATACTCTTTTGATCTCTCCTCCTTTTCTTTTCTCTCTCTCCCTTCTCTCTTTCTCTCTCCCTCCCTCTCTCTTTCTCTCTCACTCACTCTCTCTCACTCTCCCTCTCTCTCCTTGTGGCTCCACTGAACCATTACATTTAATTTGACATTTTTACCTCTTTGAAATATAGTCATGTTAGGTCAAATCGCTAAAAACAGAATTTATCGGAAAAGGCATATATAAAAAATATTTTTTCCCCCCAACATATATTTATATATATATTTCTCAATTTGAAATAAAATATAACAAAAACGGAACAAAAGCGGTACACTTTTGTAAACAAACAAAAACTGCTATCTTTTACAGTGGTATGTTTTGTTTTTAGTGGAGTGTTTTAGTGTGACATGGAAGGACAGAAACATTTCTGTCTCTATCTCTTTCTTTGTGTGAGCTTGTCTAATTCTATATCCCTTTGTCATTTTCCCTCCTTTTTAATATCCCCTCTTCCTCTCCTTCTGTCACAATCTGCCACACACACACACACACACACACACACACACACACTCCTGTATACTCACCATCTCTTGGTTTCCTGCTTTTTTTCACAGATTCTGTCACCCTCACAAACACACATTCTCTCCCTCCCTCTGGTTCATTCTCTCTTTCTCTCTCTCTCTCTCTCTCTCTCTCTCTTCTATCTCTCTCTCTGTCTCTCTGTCTCTCTCTCTCTCTCTTCTTCTCTCTCTCTCTGTCTCTCTCTGTCCCTCTTTCTCTCTCCCCCCCCCTCTCTCTTCTTCTCTCTCTGTCCCTCTCTCTCTCTCTCTCTCTCTCTCTTCTCCCTCTCTCTCTGTCTCTCCGTGTCTCTATCCCTCTCTGTCTCCCACACACATCCATACAGATTAATGTATATACATTCCCTGTGTCTCTCTCTGTCTCTCTCTCCCTCCTCTGCAGCCCCCCCCTCACCCCCCACCTCCCTTCCCGCGGTTGCTGTCAGCTATGAATATAAATTCCATAGATGTGCACAATGTGGGAAAGTGTCTTTGGGAAATCCCCTGCCAGCCTAGGCACCACTTGGCAGCTCAGATTCTCCCGCACGCGCGGACATGCGTGCGTATGTGTGTGTGTATGTGTGTGTGTGTGAGTGTGTGTGCGCACACATGTTAGTGTGTGT
>CM059266.1:21077821-21085321 GCA_030347295.1 Setipinna tenuifilis | reverse complement strand
TTTGTCACGCAGAAGAAGCACACAGATTAAAAAGCGAACACCCTCCATCAACACACACACACACACACACACACACACACAAGCACACACACACCTACGCACAGACACAAGCACACACACACACGAACCTACACACAGACACACACACACACGCACAGACACAAGCACACACACACACACACACACACAAACACACAACGCCAACAAAACACTACATCAAGCTCAAGCAGAGGAAAAACACAAAGAATGCAACTTGTAGAGTGACCAGAATAACAATAATGTGACCTCCAAGAGAGAGGCACTGGCGTCCAGACAGGTCACCTCTCTGGCCAGCAACCTGGTGTGTGGTCGTTCTGCTGAGTCCGCTCTGCTCTCCTTCCACTTACGGTTCTGGCCCAGATCCAGATCCAGGGCCGCTCCAGACATCCGCTTGCACGGCTGGGCAACTCTCTCTCTCTCTAGCGGGTCAGCCTGCTGGACAACTCTCTTTTTTATTCTCTTCTCTTTTCGTATAATGAGATAGTCCTCACTAACATCAGACCACAGAAGTGGTAAACAGAAAGATGCATGCATTTATCAGGCCTGGGTTTGTAAGGGAAAAAGCAGCAGCAGCAGCATTCCTGCTTGGCTTTTCTTCTTGGCAGAAGTGAAAATATTCTTTGTTGAATCAATCTGGTTTGTGTGTGTGTGTGTGTGTGTGTGTGTGTGTGTGTTTGTAAGTGAGCGTGTGTGTTTGTGTGTGTGTGTGTGTGTGTGTGCGTGTGTGTGTGTGTGTGTGTATGTGTGTGTGTGAGTGTGTGTGTGTGTGTGTGTGTGAGTGAGCGTGTGTGTGTGTGGTGGGCCTGCCATGTAGTGCTCTCTCTCTCTCTATATATATATACACCTCTGCACCAACATGAAAATCCTGCATGTCTATGCCTTTCTGTTTTTAACTTCACCCTGTGATCATTGTACCTTGGGGGCCTAAGCGCATTGCATTCGGCTTGGAAGACAGCACTCCACTGCAGCTAACAACATTTTTTACTTTGGCTTTAAAGTCTACGTGGGAGAAATTTAATCATATCCAAGAAATGGATAGAAATACTCATTTCTGCAAGGCTATCATCCTACAAGTGTTGGCTAATGTCAGTTGCCAAGTTAAATCTTTGGGGGAAGCTAATTCTCAATCAACAAATCGTGACCCTAACTGTTTTGCCATATTTGCTATATTTTGTAAAATTATTCCCTTAAACCGACTAGGTATATTTTTCAAATAATCCCCAACTCTTCAAAAAACAGAGATTGAACATACTGAAACAGGTCATACAAATAGCAAAAGCCTGCTTAGTTTTCAAAGCCTGCGTAGTGTTTTATTATCCATCTCAAAAGCAAATAATCGCTTAATTTTGTCCATGTTAATACAAGCTGTTTTGTTATATTTTGTGAACCTGGCAATCAAAATGTCCAGCTATGTCGCTAATCTAAAAAAAATATGATGTCCTGGAAGTGTATTAATTATTTCCAAGCGAGCATTTTACACTCCCAGTGATTTACTACCCATTCCACACTGTTGCTTATCTTGAATGACCTGAGTATTATTGGTGATTAATGACTGCTATTTCTGTCGTTTGGCAGTCGTTGTGTCAGTGTTTGCTCGTGAATGTCATGGCAGGATACAGAAAAAGGCACTCAAGTGGCGGCACAGGTGGGGCAAACACAGCCTCTTGAGGAACAATGGCCAAGTGTCAAATTGCCCTCATTACAAGCCGTTTGGTGCCGCCCGAATACTAATCACCTGCCGCAGACGCAGACACAGGCGTGGACACAGAGACGTTCACATCTTAGCCAACTCACACTGAAGCCATTTACGCAAGTTGATATCCTCATGTTGCTATCTTGTACTGTGGTGGTTATGTCATGAAAATTTATGTTCACATTAGCACGGTGTTTTGTGCTCCTGTTTGTATTACTGTCCTGTCTCTAATGCCACAGGGCACTTCTAAAGGTTGAACAAATAAAAGTTTGACAATTAAAAATTCTGATCTGAGTAAAGTACCTAAAGAACTGTGAAGGAGTTAGACTGAGTAAATATTTGGTCAGGGTGGATATGACGCCCACAATGCCAAAGGTCAATTCTGAGATCAAGAGACTGACACAGTAAACCAGCCTTCTGAATGAGACACTGACACATAAACCAGAGTTCATAGCTTGTTTATGTTCTCGTTTGTTGTAAGTCGCTTTGGATAAAAGCGTCTGCGAAGTGTAGTGTAATGTAATGAGTACGACAATGACACAGTAAACCAACATTATGAGTAAGACACTAATACACTAAACCATAGGCGTAGCCATGGATGGGCTGGGCTTAATTTGTGCCCACGCACTTGTCAGTCAGGC
Source organism: Setipinna tenuifilis (assembly GCA_030347295.1). Lineage (NCBI taxonomy): Eukaryota > Metazoa > Chordata > Actinopteri > Clupeiformes > Engraulidae > Setipinna > Setipinna tenuifilis. Next base: position 21,082,948 of record CM059266.1, on the reverse strand, counting down.
CCACCCAATCAGAAGGCTCTATACATTTGATTGACTGTTTTAGTAATAAAAATAACCTATGTGTTTTTGTCTAGACCGAAACTGATTTTTTTTCTGTGGCCACCCATTTTATGATTTCTGGCTACGCCCCTGCACTAAAGCAGAGTTATTAATAACATTGGGTTTAGGATAAAGCTGGGAATGGGTTAAAGCTGCTTACCAAAGCTCATTTGTCAAAAAAAAGAAAACATTTAAGATTAAAGGTAGCAAAAAACCCTAAAGATAGCTTAGGTCCCAGAAGGTTAGAATTGCTTCCAAGAGAGCCCAGGCAAGGATACACATGAGCAGGTGGAACACAAAACAAGGGCGTATTGCAAGCAGGCAGCCGGTTATAGTGACCAGGCCAGCTAAGGTAACTTAAGGTAAATCTCCTAATAGAAGAGTCTTATAGATTCATTTTCCTAATAAAACAAAGCCACAGGCTCTTCTTTAAGTAGATTTACCACTTGCTTTGGGGGAACGTAACTTGTGACAGGTAAATGACTACACCTGCTTTCTGAAATTACCCCCAATTGAACAGGGAGGGATCTCACAGATCAGGTAGGCAGATAAAATAGTTTATTTTAATTAACATTACAAACAAATAAGTAATTGAAAAATACAAAAAAAAAATTATCAAAATCTCAAACACTAAACCAAAGCAGATGCCCAGAACCAGAAGTTTCAAAGTATGGGAGAAGTGGAAATAAATAGCCAGGGCTGCAATGGTAGTAAGGCCCCAATTGCAGTTGGGCCCCAATGGTAATAGGGCCTCAATGGTAGTAGGCTCCTAGCAAGCCATATGTAGGAGAAATATACAACTTTCTATACTAAGTGCTATTAGGTGCACTTTACTTCTGACTCCATGTGTACTTGTCTTATATGGCATGTCATATTTGTATATTACAGGTGCTGGTCATATAATTAGAATATTGTGAAAAAATTGATTTATATTCTCAAAGGACATGAAAAATTTACTTTCATCAGATAACATAACTTTGGACCACTCAGCAGCAATCCAGTCCTTTTTGTCTTTAACCCAGGTGAGAAGCTTTTGACGCTGTCTCTTGTTCAAGGGTGGCTTGACACAAGGAATGCGGCAGCTGAAACCCATGTCTTGCATACATCTGTGCATGGTGGTTCTTGAAGCACTGACTCCAGCTGCAGTCCACTCTTTGTGAATCTCCCCCACATTTTAAAATGGGTTTTGTTTCACAATCCTCTCCAGGGTGCGGATATCCCTACTGCTTGTACACTTTTTTCTACCACATCTTTTCCTTCCCTTTGCCTCTCTATTAATGTGCTTGGACACAGAGCTCTGTGAACAGCCAGCCTCTTTAGCAATGACCTTTTGTGTCTTGGCCTCCTTGTGCAAGGTGTCAATGGTCGTCTTTTGGACAACTGTCATGTCAAGCCAGCAGTCTTCCCCATGATTGTGTAGCCTACAGATCTAGACTGAGAGACCATTTAAAGGCCTTTGCAGGTGTTTTGAGTTAATTAGCTGATTAGAGTGCAGCACCAGGTGTCTTCAATATTGAACCTTTCCACAATATTCTAAATTTCTGAGATACTGAATTTGGGGTTTTCTTAGTTGTCAGTTATAATCATAAATATTAAAAGAAATAAACACTTGAAATACGTCAGTCTGTGTAAAATGTATGTATACATTATACAAGTTTCGCTTTTTGAATGAAAATTTTGAAATAAATCCATTTTTTTAATGATATTCTATTTATATGACCAGCATCTGTATATTACGTACATAGGTGCCTATATGTATACTAGGTGCTATCAAGTGCACTTTATGTCCCACTCCATGTGTACTTGTCTTGTATATTATGTCCCACTTGTACGGTATATGATGTACATAGGTGCCTATATGTATATTGCTGTCTCTATTGTACAGTATGTGTCTATATATTTCTATTTGTCCATTGAATGTAATGTATACTACTACATGTCTGTATGTTAAAGGTATAGAGGGCTAACATCTACTGGAGTCAAATTCTTTGTATATGTAAGCATACTTGGCCAATAAAACTGATTCTAATTCTGATTCTGATTTTGAATCTGATTCTGATTCTGAGGAAGAGGGCTCATGCACAAAGACTGCTTGTGTAATGGGACCAACATCCCTGTGAAGAACATGGTGCCTAGACCTCCACGGCAGATGATCCAGATGATCCAGCAGTGACTGCATCCTAGGCCAGGGCAGGGTCTGACTGCTGAGGCCAACAAGGTAAAATGGCAAGCAGCTCATTAGCAGCGGTCAGAGAGCAGGAAGTGAAGGGACCGGGCTGGGGACAAAAAAAAAAAAACATGGCACAAACAAACCAAGAACACAGCACACAACACAGCACCCACACAAAACACAAAATGGCAAGACATAAGAAAACGAGGGATCAGCCTGGATCCTGGAGGATGGGCCATATCGTGACAGTTACTTAATATCCTTGCTGTTTTACATCTGCCATAATTGCCCGTTACTGTTAGCGGTAATATGATCCCCCCCCCCGTACATATAGTTTGGAGTGTGATTGTTTCCAGTGAACACTGCGTCAGTAACAATTGCCAGATTTTCTTCCACCACCGCAGGTTTTCAATAGCTTCTCATAACAAACAGGCCTTCTGTGGTTTCCCTGGTCCAGGAGGCAGCTCTGTGACATGAGTATGAGAGCATCTGATGTGCCCTGTGTCTGTCTCTGCGTGCTGACTTTGGCGCCTGCTACGCTACCCCAGGGACACACTGGGCTTTAGGGCCCAGTGGATGATCACTGCTATTAAGCATGTTTCCCCCTCCATCTTAGCTTAGCACTCAATCATAGCCACCTCAGTACTGCCACTCTCTCTCTTTCTCTTTCTCTCTCTCTCTCTCTCCCCCGCCTTCTCTCTCTTTCTTTCTCTCTCTCTCTTTCTCTCTCACACACACACACACACACACACAAACACACACACCCATGAGAACATGCTAAATATATACAATGTGACACATGGAAGCTTACATTATAAAAGGTCACACACACACACACACACACACACACACACACACGTCACACATGGAGGAGGGGTAGTTCCTCTTTCTCTCTCTCACTTGATTTTTCCTTGTTATTACTCTGTCTTTTCCCCTCAGTATTTACAGAATATGGTTTATACAACATCATGTACCCTTCCCCCCTCCAACATTGGATACAAGCTACAAGAGAGGTTTTTAAAAACAAAAACCCAAATAGTGCCCCCTCTGCCCCTCAGCTGAGCAAACCCATTGTTTTGCTCACTATTTCACCAGTGTGTGTACTGTAATATTAGACCTTATACTACACATATATTAGGCCTGCACAAACATGCATTACGCAATAGGCACCATTAAATGTTGCAATGGCTTGCAGTAAATAAGAAAATAACTTAAATATGCAGCTTTAATGTCCTTCAGCTTTGTGTTCTCGGCTAGCTGGCTGACACTGGGCAGCCTGAGCTATGGGAAAGGTCATCAAGGGCTCAATGTGATTTGCCAAATATTTTGAAACAAACGAACAAACAAACATTTAATTACCAACAAATATTTTGATATGTGGAAGAATGTGAAAGAATGGCGTACAGAAATGTACTACTTATTGCAGCTCCGCATAGCTTTGTGAGGGGGCAAAGAAGGAGGGAGGGAGTGTGAGAGACAGAGAAATAATTAGAGTGCTGTGCTGTGTGTGTGTGTGTGTGTGTGTGTGTCTGTGTGTGTGTGTGTGTGTGCAGGTTGGCCATTGTATGTGTATGAATATGTAATTGCAGAGAAGCAGAAGGAATGGGCTTTGTGTTTTGTTTTGGCGCGGGCACGCGTGTGTGTGTGTATGTGAGTGCGTGTGTGTGCACATATGTGTGAGTGTGCATGTGTTTGAGTGTGTCTGTGTGTGTGTGTGTGTGTGTTTGTGTATGCATGTGTGTGTGTGTGTATGTGTTTGTGTGTATGTGTGTCTATTTCTCTCTCTTGCTTTGTGTGTGTGTGTGTGTGTATGTGTGCGTCTCTCCCTTTCTCGCTCTGCATGTGTGTGTGTGTGTCTAAATAGGTGCATGTGTACAGGTAGCGCACCCTATTCTGTGCTCCATGATTGCACACTGTTGCCAAAGCCTGCCATCAGAGAGCTATGTTCTCTCTCTTGGCCCTGTCCTGCTTTCTCCTCTCCTCTCCTTCCTGTTCCAAACCCACCAGGTGTGAGAGGAAACAACATTCCCCCAAAAAGACACACACACACACACACACACACACACACACACACACACACACACACACACACACACACACACACATACACACACAAACACACACACACACACACACACACACACACACACACGCAGACACACACACACACACACACACACATGCCTGCACATTTACTCACTCACTCCCACACACACATGCACACACACAAACCACACAGTAAATATGTCCAAACATACATTTGGATCAGTGCCTGCAGCCAAATAGGATAAGGCCATTTAGTCTAGAGACTGGCCGCTATTAATTGCCACCTACTTGGACATGCTTAGACATTCCAGTGTGTATTTGCCCTTCTACCGCACCACACCAGACTCCTGCCCTACATTTCTGTTCCAGTTTAGTGTTACCGATCACAAATTTCAGATTATGTGTTACTGAGCAACAGCCATTTTTTGTTAGCTCCTAACTCCTCGGCCATATGGGGATATTGAGCAACAGGCAGCTAGTTGTTCAGCTAAGAGTTCTGCTGTTATGCTGTTGCTCGCTGCTTATGTTGTCAGTTGGCTTCACAGGAAATAGGCGTTTCCCACGGGCCAAACAGCATCATGACATACACCTACATGGCATGTGCTGGCATGGCGTCTGCATGTTTGTGGGTTCTTATGTTGAGGTGCAGATTCCAGCTGCAGAGAGTAAACACTTTTTTGCTACATACATTTGGTATTTCATCCAACCATTTTCTAAACGACCTGCTGATCCTAACGAGGCCCCAAGTCATTAGACAGATCAGATACATCAGCTAATTAGTAAAATCGCTGGTGTTAAGAGCATGACAAGGTTGTTCCATTTTGAAGCCAGAATCTGCACCTCTGTTTACATGTTATTTGTTTTTATTGGAA
>CM059266.1:21035321-21072821 GCA_030347295.1 Setipinna tenuifilis | reverse complement strand
ACTAATTTATCGGCGAATCAGCTTTGTGTTGTTGACACTGAGTCAAGCCTGTACCGCGTAGGCTTATGTTAAACTCCCCACATTCAGCTCTGCTTCGTCTCATCTGACCGACCGAATCAGCCATGGGGATATTTCGTTAACAGCCCCACTCTCACTCGTGTCATATTGCCCGAGTAGGTTACTTAGACTTAGATATGATTATTGGCACAGTGGGGTGTTTCGTGTGGTTCAAGTTCACCGTCAGGAAGATGTGGTCGTAAACCGATAGCTCAGGATTCGTAAACGTACCAAGGCTGCTTAACACCATTTGAATGCTCACTAGCAAACTCCACGATTAAATAAACTTAATATGTTGTTGCACAATTTTAAATTAATGCCTAATATCTTTGCACCTTTGATTGTAAGGGACATGCATAAAGAAATTGATAACGTTACTGAATTAATATTTTACCTTAGCTACAAAGACCTGAAATGTCCTACATTGCATAGACCAAACTTAACTTACATTGGACACGTGGAGCAAAGGCTTAACGTTAATCAAATGGTTGCTATTTTTCCTAACTTTAAACTCGATTCTTAGGTTAAAATAATTACGATATCTGCCACTTTCTTCCATGAATGCTTTCAAAGTGATCAGATACTGTTTCAGTCTTTACAAAATAATCAAAGAGACTGTTCAGCAGGTAAGCTAAAACTATTGAGTGATTTAACTTTATAGGCTAGAAAGAGAATAGACGCATGTTTAAAGAGGCATTTTCTGGAATTAGACTGCTGTCATCCATGAAAACATTGACCTTGGACGTGAAAGGTTTGTTATGCTAATTTATTTGATCAGGTCCACTAAACAGGCCTTGCCGACATAAACCGATTTTCTGACCCGAATACAAACCGAGCTGGCAATGAACGGATTCGTTTACGTGAGAGGGCCGTACAGAATGAAAATGCCCTCTCCAAGTGACGTCTTCACTCGGTCGTGTAGTCGGAATTGTGGAATTTCGCCGTTGTCTACCGACTTGATGTTTGATAGTCTGTCGGTTCGATACGCGTGTGACCTCACATGGCGCTTGCCGGCGACGCGCCTCTGTCCTGCCTTCAGAGGTGAAAGCGGTTGGGTGGTTACCAGGACGAGTGTGAGAGAGATAGAGGGAAGGGGGGAGAGAGTTCAGTTACATAACCCAGCTGTGCAGCCGATGTCCTGATTTGAATCCACTGTACGATGACGTCAGGGGCTGACCCACCGAAGTAGAAACCGGACTTAACCCCGTGTGTTTATCATATCGGAGCCCTTCTCAGTTCCGTAAATAAAGACGTAGAGTACCATACTAAGTCATTTTGACTTCAGGAAGGCAGGGGCAGAGATTTCATTAAAGTGAAGTCCAGCGATATGCTATTGGTGATGACAGACAACCGAATCCTTCGGACGTCTGCTATTTGTCCCTACAAAGCAAAGGACCCCCCCCCCCTCCCTTACTCCCCAACACCCCACCCTTTTCCATTTCCTTCCCTATCTAGCACCACCCTTTGCCTTATATCGAGACTGTATAGAGGCGGCTGTTGAGAGCTGATTAAAATCTCTCCTCCTGAAATCAACAACCTAGAGTGTATAGCTATAGGGTGGCCCAAAGACAGTCTTACATAGGGTAGAGAGAGGTTCAGTCTGATAGGAATGGTAAAGGCTAAGGCTATTAGAAAAGGAAGAGTAGGCTAAAAACAAGCCTTTTATGTACGACTGTGGAAGATTGTGGGGTTGCCTTCAGGCATCAACTGTGCTGCTGTGCAAATAAATTTCACCTCCAGTGGGCTACCTAGAGATTTACATTTTAAATTAAACTTCTAAATTAATATTGTCTTTTAGCATCCTGTTTCTCTTAAGGCCTTCCCACAGCCTTATTATTAGTCTGTCTAAGACTAAATGTAATTTCGGTTTCCTGTGGTACCTCTGAAAATTGTTTGTATGAAAAATAATTTGCACGCTTTTCATGTTGATTATTATTCATTTGTTACAATAGTAGTAGTTAAGTGAGCTTGATCATGAGTGGCTCTCCCAGGAGAGTTACTGTGTCACGTAGCTTTTTTATAAAGACTTATGTGCCCTTTATGCTTGCGAGTGCATGGGCTGATCGCAATGAGCATTGAGAGCTCTGCTGGAGCACAGGGAGTCCCAATTAAAAAGAACACAAACAGGAAGTTCAATGCAAGGTAACCATAAGAGGTTTCCAAACAAGGAACTGGTCTTACATCACAGTCATCACAGTTGCATATGGCCCTGGGAAAACATTTAAGGGCAGATGTACGTACATTGCTTGCATCTTTGGGTGTGGCGGCTGCATTGCCCTTTGGTATTTAGCTTTGTACCCATATGAACTGGTTAGTGAATTCATAGTGCATTCATAGTGCCTATGTGATATACATGTTTAAGGTGTGGCTGGTTGTTCATTACCTTCACTGGAAATTAAGATGGTCCGTTGACTGTTGTTTCTGCTATACACATGCAGCACAGGCAGTTTGGCCCAGGGCTTAGGCTTTGTGTCTATTCCACCTTAAAAAGAATACAGGAAACTATGAAGGTCTGGAATAGTGATGTGGAGGTTTGTCTCTAGCGGCCTAGTTTTTTTTTAAGTTTCAATATGTTTTTATTAGTGCTTTTATGTGCAATGCCAGCCTTGTGATAGGACTGTTGTGATATTGATGTGTATGTATGTCTAAAGTGCAAAGTGTCTAGGTTATGTGTCTCATGGTACGGACATGGCAGCAGGAAACATGTTTGCTGACTGAGAAATGATTTCCCTAAGGGGATACTAAAGGATAAAGTAAAGGTTGCCAAAAGTGGGCTTTATAAGTACTGTATTGCTCTGAGAAAGCATGTATACCTTAGCTAAAGACATTCAGCGGTGCTTTGAAACACTAAGTCGTGTTAAGAGTAAAACTAGGTTATGGGAAGCATACCTCTGAATTTTAATTCTGTTGCATAAAATTGGATCATGTGTGAAGGCTGTTTAGAAGCATTGAGAGCTTGTGATGCCAGCAGATCCATTGCCTTTTTGGAACAGAGCGCATGTGTGTGTGTGTGTGTGTGTGGTGTGTGTGTGTGTGAGAGAGAGAGAGAGAGAGAGAGAGAGAGAGAGCTAGCCACAGATGGCTGCATAGCCATTTGACTGCTGCTGGAGCAGTTCCTGAAAAGCACTGGTTCAATATGAGAGCTCATCTAGGATAAAAACAACACCTGTTCAATATGGCCTGTTGGATCAGAGATCCACCCCAGATGTACCCCTGGTTCCCTTGGTGGTTGTATCATAAAGTGTTACATCTGGATCAGGTCCCGAGCCTACCTGGAGAGCCAAGTCGTTTTGGCTCTTTTTTTTTTTAGTGCGAAAGTGCCCCACTCCGCTTCACGCAGGCACACTTTTTAGCCTTGACATTCTTATCAGGTTTGTTTGCAGAGGTGGAGATTAGAGGCTTTAGAAAGTTAAAAAAAAAAACAAAAAAAAAACCTTGTCACATATTTGATTTAACAGTTTTCTGAACTAGCTGATCCTTATTAGACAAACCACCATCAGACAGGTAGATAAGTTAACCAGTGAAATCCTCTGTGTTTCCAGTGCACAGGAAAAAAATGTAGCCTCATAGACTGTATATCATGAATCAATGGGTAGCCTACACATGTCGAGGCAAGCCAACATTATTTGTATAGACTAGTGCATTTTATACACAAAATAGTTCAGTGTGCTTAACAAAAATCAAAGCAAAGAACAATATGTAAAAGCATAACAGATAAAATAAGTGTAAAATAAGTATAGGGTTAATAAAATACATATTGAATAAACACAAAGAACAGTATGTAAAAGAACAACATGTAAGGTTTGAACGTTCTGAAGCTGGGATCGCTACAGTACCTCTCTCTGTGTGTTTTCACTTAAGTGGAACACTACTGGTCTGGTTTACCTCACATGATGCAGCCTGGCCCATCATATCTGGGTCCTCCTACACCATCAGGATTTAGATGTAGCCAGGGCCTGCAGGGACTACAAGCTGACGGCTCACGCCTCACATGCAGCAGCGCTGCTGGAACGATGTTATAAAATCAGGAGCAATGCATTGAGTAGGCTAACATATTGCATGCAAAGCAATGTGTGTTGAATGTGTGCTCAAGTGAAGTGTTCTTAACTAAATCCTTAAAATCTCATATTTGTTTACTGTAAAAAAAAACTGTTGTGAATAGAAATTAAGCAGGTGAAGCGTTAAAAAGTGTTTTTAAGTTAGGTTTTAAGTTGTTTTAAAGGGCTTGTAGCTGACAGCATTCATCAGCATTTTATATGTGTAGTATTACATATAATCCAAAGCAAACGAGAGCGGCCTTCTCTCCGCAGTCACCCGTCCATAAAATCAGTGGAGCAAAGCTTACAAGCTGAAGTGTAGGGTTAATGGCTGTGTAAAACTCACTCCATACCTCAGCGCCTCACTAACACGCTACACATTCTCTAAAAAACACAACATTACCGTATTACTGTGGGATGTAATTATTTTTACGGTGACGTTTACAGGGGGAGTCCTTTTGATTTTTGTGTCAGATTCGGGCTCTCATTTTTCATCTTCACTAATTTTGGTTGTGTTGTTAAAGGCAGTGTGTGAGCACTGATAGTGTTTTTTGTTATGTTTAGTCCCTTTTCACGTGTTGTATTACAGTCTTGAATGAAGTTTAAGGGTTTCAGGATGACTTATCCAGTTTTGGCTTTTATTGACTTTTATTGAATTTTATTTTTGCACTGGTTCGTTCAGCTGACAGGAGAAATGTTTATAAGTTTCCACTGGCGTGGTACTGTGATGCTGAGGCTCCTAAAGCAGTGCATATCAGCTTGGCATCTGTGTTACTGTCGCCTGGTATGGAAGTGGAGCCTATAATTTACGTTTAACAGTGAAGTGAACTTAATGGACTGCCTCTTCCTTACATGTTGGACTCATTGGAGGATATGAGCTAGCCTATATTTCTTGATGACAGCCCTGGCTCTGCATCAGTCGCCGGGACATCTGCTAGCTCGCATGTCTGCTGGAGATGTTCATTAGAGCAATGCTAAATGAAATTAATCATTTGGGTTTTTTACTAGACTGCCGTATGGGAGCTGACACTGATATCAGTGTGAGATGAAAATATAGGCTAGTTTTTGGCATGTCGAGATGAGAGCTCTTTTACGCCTGACCAGCATGACATAGAAGTAGTAGCAGAGTAGAGATACTTTAAAAAAAAAAAAAAAAAAAGGAATTAAGATAAAAACATAGGCTAGTTTTTGGCATGTCTGGGTGAGAGCTCTTTTAAGTAGTGTGAGATAAAAACATAGGCTAGTTTTTGTCATGTCTAGCTTGAGAGCTCTTTTAAGTAGTGCTAGGCTAGTTTTTGTCATGTCTAGGTTGAGAGCTCTTTTAAGTAGTTCTAGGCTAGTTTTTGTCATGTCTAGGTTGAGAGCTCTTTTAAGTAGTTCTAGGCTAGTTTTTGTCATGTCTAGGTTGAGAGCTCTTTTAAGTAGTTCTAGGCTAGTTTTTGTCATGTCTAGGTTGAGAGCTCTTTTAATCCTGAGCAGGGTGGAGGACAAGAAGCCCCCCCTCATCTGTCAGCACTGTGCTCAGTCAGGACTCATTTCATGTGCCCTTGTTCACGAGGTCTGTTGATGTGTTGACCAAGCGGGCGTGGTGAGAGCCCGCGTCCACTCGCGGCCTGTAGGGGTGAGGCGTGCTAATGGCCAGGTTAATGGATTGGTTTCCGGTGCAGGAAGGGGAAATGTGTTGTTTGGCTTCCCCAGCAGGCTGCCTGGACTCTGTAGGGCCCTTTCACACTGCAGGGCGCTCTGGGGATAGGAGCATGTTCAGTGCATGTTCATGTGTAATGGTCTAGTGTGTGTGTGTGTGTGTGTGTATACCGATATATATATATATATATATATATATGTTTATATATGTTTCCTATGTTTATGTTTTTCAATTTGTTTTTGTTTGTAGTGTGGTGTTTCAGTATTCTATGTTGTTTGGGGGAAAAAAACAACCTGCCAAGAATCATAAACATAAATATAACATACAACATGAACATAAATGTTGTGTCTGCAACTCCGCTGAAAAGTTGTTGTTGTGGTGTGTTTAAGCCCGACAGCCAATCAAACCCTTCCTTTGGTGCTTTTGAAACGATGGGTTGACTGTTACCGTTTTAATCCGAGACACTATCTTGTGCGCTGGGCACTGGGCAGTTTGTGACACGTGCACACTGGATGACTAGAAAACTGTGCAAAGCAGATAATAACAATAATAATCTCTACTTGTAAAGCACATTTCACACAAAGGATGTAGATCAAAGTGCTTTAACAGTTTGGCAAATGGTCACAAGACAGAAATACACATGACAAGCTTTGTTATCGTCCGTTAGCACCAGAAGAAATTGTAGATAGCAGAATTTGGGAAAAAGAGGCGCGTCTAGGACAGCTATTAGATTAGAATCGTGCAGTACACTTTAATATTCTCACCATCATCACAAGTTACGCTTCAAAGCTGGGTGGACTTAGACGAGTTTTAAAGAGAATGAGGACAAATGCCTTGTGAAGATTAAGAGTAATTCTTAGCCGATTATATGCAATAGAGTCTTTTTTTTTTTTTTTTTTTTTTTTTTCCTTTTGTGCAGGAGCAGAGAACAGAGGAGATTATTGTCAGATACCAGCTGTCTAGAGTGCGGGGATCTGATGCAAGGGATGGGAATTGGCACCAGCAACCAGCCAAATGCTGGGGAAATATGAAAGTGGCTGGTAGATTTCGGTCAGAAAATAATGATTAACTGTTGAGTGGCTGGTGAAATTTTACCATTTATTTGTCAGGGGCTGGTAAAGGTTGACATTTTGCCAAGTGAATTTCCTCATGATCTGATCCAAAGCTAGCAGCTACAGTTACCTGTGTGACCCACCCCAGATCCAGGCCAGACCGACCCCAGATCCAGGCCAGAATGGTGCCAGGGTCAGTGGTGTCTGTGTTAGCGGAAGTGATCCTGTCATTGTCATAGTGCCTATTATCAACAATTTCTCTTGCTGTTTCACCTCAAATGAGGCCTTACCTGGTGAAAAAGAAGTTATCCTCGTTAAAAAAAAAATAGACAAATTCAGCTTTCCGTAAACCTTTGGTTTGAGTAAATGAACTTGTAGCGTTTATTTTAAACTGATATAGGTGGAAGAATCTGGGCTAGAATGCCCACGGTCCCCCTGATAAAGTCATGGGAATCTGCACAACAACTCGGGGCTGGCTGCTCTGATCATATAGACAAACTAGCCCTGTGGGAACGCAAGAAGAAGCAAGCCTTTGATTAAAGAGAAATGGGGAAAGGAGAAAAAAAAAAGTAAAGTCAGCAAACAAAAAAACGTTAGCGAGTAGCCCCAAAATTAAACTGGGACGGAGAGTCCAAAGCACAGACATGTTTTCATTAATGATCTCATGGGCCGTAGAAGCATGAAATGCCGGCTGTCTCTGCAAGGGATTATTTTAGACTTCTTTACTGCAGTCATCTAACTCAATTTAATACCTGGTCTTAAATGTATGTACCGTGCAAGATTTTAGCGCAGTAATGTGCTCTTTTCAGCATTGTTCTGTGGTTTTATAAATTCTCCACTTAACAGTTGGAGACTCAGGTATGTCGAGTGCTCTGACTCTCCAACAAAATTAGATTCTCTCCTTAACTGGAGGAGCTTGTCTTCACACAGACGGCCCTGCTTGTAAGCGGCCTGATTGCAAGATTTACTGTTTGTCGAGTCGTAATTTTTCGTAATGGCATGCCATTAGCACTTAAATGTGTTACCAGAACATCGGAGTTATGGTCCTCAGAGTAGGGACTAGGTGGATAACTAACATAGCGGGGCTCGATCAAGGGGTGGAAGATGTGATCTTTTTGATCATAACCTTTTAAGCAGTAGTTAAATGTTCAAATGAAAAGAAAGCGTCCATTACAGCAATTTGTTAGATGGTATTAGGAGGCCCCGTCATAAAGACAGGACTTTTTTATGGGAGAACAAGAAGCGCAACATACCGACCCACCCACTCCAGACAGCTATACAACACAGACATTAGCAAACAGGTATTAAAAGAAATATTATAATGACATTAAAATAAGTAAAGATGACAAATGGGAAGGAAAACTAATTAACAATAAAAAAATAAATAGATCAAATAAACAGGTTTTAAAATAAATGTTGTAATGACATTAAAATAAGTAAAGATAAAAAATGGGAAGGAAAACTTAATAACAATAAAAAAATTAAAAAAATTAAATAAATACATAATATGAAGTGTGTAGTTTGTTACAGGAGTTAGCTTCAGGTTGCAGTGTGCTCTGCAATACTGAGTCAATCAGTAGCAAGCAGCGCAGCCTCTAGTTACACCTGTTTATCATTAGGGACAACTGCACTCTCTTTAGCATTTATACAAAGAACAAGTTTGTATCAGTATAAGTGTATCTTTGGCTAAGAATTACTGACTTGGCCTTTGTCCTCATTCTCTTTGAAACTCAACTAAGTCTGTGCAGCCTGAGACTGGTGTCATAGCCATTTCACTCACAGCAGCTGACTTTGGTTCAACACATCTTACAATCCTATGTATTTTTTTTACATTTGTACGATTTTTTTTTTGTAAATGTCTTCTAAGTTGAGTTTTGTATCGAATAGAATATAAGTTGCTGCCCCACCCACGTTGCTTATATGTCTAAATGCCAGTTTGAATGCTGTCCTGTTTTCTGCAAACAGTGTCTCCTATAGAGTGATGTGCAACTCTGTGTGGCGGAGATTTACATTCAACACAGAAAAAGTGCAACCTTTGCATTTTATGTTATGTGCAGGCTGTGCATTTTCAGATGCTGTATGGTGTACAGAAACTCCCCCATAGTTTACATGAGGAGGTACAGAGCGCTCTGTTGACACCATGACTAAACACTTCAATTATCTAGTTTATAAACACAATCATTTGTCACTCTTACGGCTCAGTGACAAGTCTTAAACTTCTGAGGGATATAGGAAGATTTTATTTTTATTTTTAAGAACTTACAGACTTGTGCAAACGGTAATGACGAAATCAGAATCAAAATCACAATCAGTTTTATTGGCCAAGCATACTTACATGCACATGAAATTTGACTGTAGTAGATGTTAGCTCTCTATACATTCAACATATAGACAGGTATACATTCAAATCGAGAAATGTATCAAAAGTGATTGCAGTGCCTATTGTGATAACATAACATGATGACAAAATATGAGTCTCTTGTGGCTCCGTGGTAAGAGTTTGGAGATGGAGTAATGTGATAGGGGAGTTTTAAAGACTTAGATGACAGCATATAGCCAGACACTCTTTGGGAAGCATGGCACAATACTGTTTTCTTTAAAAAAAGAAATAGAACACTGCAAAGCATGTAGGATAGTGCAGTTTGGCTTTAAACAAAATAGGCTATAGAATGTAAGAAGCATTCTTTCACATGTTGCTGTTCAAGATAGCGTATAGGCCACAACTTGTTGTCCTGCCACACTCTGACCCGGCTGTTTGTTAGCGCACCACTGCCCTGCGCGTAAGAGCTGGCCTGAAGGCATTAATTAGGTCAGTAGTCTGGTAGGATCTCACTAACACTGCAGGGTCATCGACCTTTTAATTCTGCGTCCACAGTTTCGACAGTTAGCCCGCCCCCTTTATCATGACATGCATTTTCATTGGTCAGGGTGTCTGTTAATCAGGCCACGATTCAGTTGTTATTGTGCAGAGCTTTTTTTTTCTGTGTCTGTTTGCGTTTGTGCTTATATTTAGACTTTTACTGTGTGCAGTATACCTCTTTATACCCCTGGGAGGATATTTTTTGCAAGGATGCTTGAGTTAGTATCAGCGTGAAATGGGATTATTTGAAAAAGTCCCACAAATATTTTTTCTTAAATGACTTAACACCACTGTAGAGCAGTTTTATTTTGGAGCATTTCGTGCAGACACATCCAGCTTGAAGGGGAAGAGGAAATTGACTGTGACACTTTACATGAGGTGCTGACTTTTATGCTCTTGTGTATTAAAAACCCTCAGTGAAGGTAAGCGTAAGGTAATCTCACACACACACACACACACACACACACACACACACACACACACATACACACACACACACACACACAGACACACACACGCACACACACAGACACACACACACACACACAGACTTGATGCATCACTCCCCATCCAGAAGAAGTCGTATTCAAATATTTGTTAAGCCGTCCAAGGATCCAGGATTTTCAGCACTTTATCTTTGGCCCGACAGAACGCCACACATGCCAGGTGAAAGCTGAGTTGTATAAAGGCTGAAGATTAAATATTACCCGTTTCAGATCGGACTCTAAGTTATACATTTGCCATAGTGTTTGGACTTCGGTGCAGGGACGTATTTATCCACGGTGGCGCATGGGAACATGTTAAAATATTCTCCAAGCACACGCAGGCGTACGAGGTCGGATAGGTTACAGCTCCTACATGCTGCGCGTGAAATGATTCTAAATTTAGCCGTTATAATTATTAAAAAGATTGGAGTTATTAGCCAAGGCTTATCCTATCAGTCACGGGACTGGGGCTGGGCGATTAATTGATCCCAAATTAAGATCAAATTGTTGAGAAAATTAAGCTCAATCACGATGATCAGCCTTGGGCATATTTAATCGATCACATGGCAGATACCCGAAGGTGATGTCGTTGTTCACAGAAAAAGGTTTTAACAATGTCAGTTGTGTGGAGATGGTCAGGTTATGACCAAAGTGACATGGAGCAAATAAAGCCAAAATTTGATACATGTCAGTGCCTTAAAAATGTACCTGAGCGATGGGAAAAAGGGAAACGATATGACGTCCTTCGTGGTGAAACTGCTGAGCTGAAAGAGTTAGATATTAAAAAGTCCCATCCAATGCCTCGGGGCACTGAAGGAATAGGTACGACACCCCTGAGGTATAATATTTTGAGAGCAGCATTTTCAGGTCAAGAGGTCAAGACTCTCAAGGCCAGCAGGCAGCACCAAACTCAGGATGCAGATACAGGAGGAGAGGAGGAGACATGGAGGAGAGCAAGTATCAGTATTATCCCCTGACACATCGGTGCAAGTACGAAGGAATAGAGATGCATTTAGGTCTTTTATGGGAATGGTTGCATAACTTAAATATTACAACTCATATTAAATATCCAGCAGTTTTGCTTGTAATGTATGGAGATGAGGAGGTGAGGTTCTCGACTCCACCACAAGGAGCAGAGGCAGAACTGAGCAAAAGTTCAGCCAGAAAAACTCAGAGAGAGAGGAGTACAATTTCAGCAATTTAATATAAACAGAGTTTAACAATAGTTCAGCAGGAAAGATATTCTTTGGCGTAGGTCCAGTCGTCAGCCTGGGTCAGCCTTGCCGTATGTCAGGGACCAGAATCCCGCCCCTCCCCCCGGGTGTATGGGTAGGCTAGGGACCAACTGGTGGTGGTGGGGGTATGGAGGAGGAGACTGGGTTACGTTAGCACCTGAAGCAGCGGAAGAGGTGAGTTAGACAAGTTGCTATAAAGCGGGTGGAAGCTGCTGATTGGCCAGGGGCGCTTCCGTGATATTAGAGTCTCCCTGGCGGAACTTGCGCAGGCTTACAATAACCGGCAATCAGGAATGAGACTGCCCAGGCCTAATGAACACTGACCAGACCTAATGAACAGAATGCTGAAGATAACAGTAAGCAACGATTGTGTGGACATAATTTTTCTGTGAATGGAGATGGTAATCTTAAAAACAGGAGAAAAACAATTGCTAGAAAAGCTATATACAGTAGCTGCTTGACTGGAGAACAAGTGGGCAGCTATTCACGACAAAAGATATATAGCGACTGAAATAAGGATCTTAGTATTACTGATTCAAATATAAAAGGAATAATATCATAATACTGTCTAATAAAATGAAACTAATAATATCAACACTAATGAAAACCTGCCCTCATACAATATAAACTTATGATAAGAATATATTAGGCTACACTAGATCCAAAATACACAAATTGGACCCTTCCTCCTCTGCTGTGTGTGAAATGTGGTACACAGGAACACATGATAATACATGCTTTCTGGTAGTGTGCAAGAGTCAGTGAGGTTTGGTTGGAAATTCAAAACTAATAATAATAAAATTATTGTCAGATTCACAGCACTTTAGTGCATTGTCCAGAACGTAGATCAATTAAGGTACCCGATAGGCTGGAAAGTTTGTTTTTGCTCTTTGATTTATAAAAAAAGTTTATTTTAAAACATTGGAAGGATGCACACATCACTGCAGGAATGGAAGAGACTGATGAAACACTATTAGAGACTGATGAAACACTATTACACTATATATATATATATATATATATATATATGAAGACCATAATAGACACAACAATAAACAACAGTTTATTGCAGTCTGGAAAGATCTAGGGAGACGAGGGAGGACGAGATGTGATAAACAAATGACTGGAAGCCTTGTATAGATTTGTGTGTGTGTGTGTGTGTGTGTGTGTGTGTGTGTGTGTGTATGTGTGTGTGATCTTCCATGGTGAATTTGTGTTGTTTTAGTGAGTGGGCTTAGCTGTTAAGTGAACACACACACACACACACACACACACACACACACACAAAGAAAAAATACCTCCCATGCTCAGTGAGTGTTGAATGCACAGGTATGTTTGGGAAAGGAGTTGTTGTGTGTAGGGATGAATGTAAGTATGGATGTATATGTAAATGTGATGTTGTGCATAAAAGATGCGTGTGTCTGTGTGTGTGTGTCTGTGGGCGTGTTGAATTTAATTATGTTTGGGAAAGAGATTGTGTGTTAGGGATGACTGTAAGTGTGTGGATGTATATGTAAATGTGATGTTGTGCATAAGGCTAAGGTCTGTAGACTTGTGTTACGTGGATTCGTGTTGTAAAGTAGTGTGATTGTTTAGTTAGGGGTGCCATTCCTGGTGTACAAAGTTTCTTTGTTGTAAATTGTAAGTTTGGACAATATGTGCTGGTCTAAGCAGGTTATCTACGATTTAAATATAAACGTAAATAAACAAGGAAAAAATCCACCAAGCTATATGAATAGCAGGGCTTTAAATATCCACACAGCACAGCACAGCACAGCACAGGGTAGCACAGCGCAGCGCAGCGGGGTCAAGTTTGTCCAAGCGCCCGGGCTGCTCTTGGCCCCCGTTCAAAATGCTGTCGGGCCTGTCATGCCCAGCTCTGTAGCTGGGGGCCGCTTCACCGCTCACAATCAGTGCGTGTTTGTCTTTCTTTTAAGGAGCTTGTTTGTGTCTAGTCTGGCTTTTGTCCTGGGCTTTGGGATATATATCTCCAGCCCCAGCCCCACTGCTGCTGCTAATGGCATGCCTGTTTGATAATACCTACAGTACCCCTCGCTGGTCTGGTCAGCACGCAAGCGACGGTCAGGAAGAATGAATGAACCTGACGAGTGAACCTGACGACGCAAGAGCGAAACACGCTGTTCGGCTAAATAAAAAAATGAAAAAAAAAACAAAACAAAAAACAGCAGAAACCAACCAGTGTGCTGTGATTTCGCTGAGAGGCTTTATTTATACTTTTGCTTTTGCACATCATCAGCATCTGGGGCACAAGGCTGTGGGTGCACAGGGTGTTTATTTTTGAGTTTTCACGAAGTTAAGGAAGGTTCAGCTTTGATTTGACCGACATTTTCTAACTTCTCTTCGCTTCTGACATTCACAGTCTGCCAAGTCTCCCTCTCTTTCTTGTACAACCCATTTTTAGATAAATAATTTACTTGCTGGATGCAAGGACAAGATTCTTATTTATATCTGCAGTACATTTAGAGTTCCAGTATGTCCTGGGAAAAAAAATGGGAAAAATATGTAGTTCACCAGTTTTCCAGTCATTGGAAATGCATGAAAAAATTGCAGAAAAAGGTAAAATGTCATGAGTAAATACTGGACTGGGCTGGCCTGGAAAATTAATTCAGCTATTCTCAAATTTTCCCCTCAACCCGAGAAACAAATACTAGGCTGTCTTGAGCTGGCCAAAATGGGTAGCATTACCACGGGAAAAGGTCTAAATTATGTTCTCGTATTATCATTCAAATGATAATGATTATTAATCTTGAGAAAGTTGTGGGGGAAAAAAAACATTGTCAGGCCAAGCCAAACGTCTACTACTAGAGGTTTGAGGAAAAAGCTTTTATTGTAATAGTGGCAACGGGCAAAATGGTGTGGCTTGCTGCATTATGCAGTTTTTTTTTGCAATGATGCGATTATTGTCACATGCATTCATGGGAGTGTGCCTCCCCCTCCCCAAACTAGTGCCAAAATCCAGTTTGTGCCTACGACGCTTTCAAGGATTTTGAAGTCACCTGTTTTATCTTTTCTTTTCTTTTCTTTTCTTTTCTTTTTTTTATTTCGCAAAGCCCACTCAAATTTCTAGCAGCTGATCACATTGTAGGATTACTGTGGATTGTTTTGGTCACGGCAGCATAGTGTTTTAAAACAATGGAATTTAGTGGGCGGAGTGAATCAAAGAGAAGTTTAAAAATGTATGTTTTAGTTTTAACATTACACTTACTTGAATAGTTTGCAGTGGAGCAGATACATGTTTCTGACTAGTATGAACCTACGCAAATGATGTTTATATTTATTTCAAAAAATGTTTTGTTGTGTTTTAAACCTTAGCCCGGTTTTGTTCATATTGCGGTATTTTTTTTTTTAGTATAGTACATGACAGTGGGGAAAAAAAGGCTTCTGCCAAGTATGATAAGGATAGACATGAACATAAAGAGGGATGGTTGTAAAGAGCACACACTCCATCCCCAGGAGAATAAAAACACCCCCGCCCCCCCACCGCATTGTTTACAGATGGCCTCCAGCAGCAGAGAGTCTCTCGCAGCGGCCGTGTGAGTTGGTGAACTATTGATGTGCTCGACATCAAACACCAACCTCTCGGACCACAGGAAGACAGATGGCCGATGAACCCTGAAGGTGCTGTGTGTGTGTGTGTGTGTGTGTGTGTGTGTACTGTCGAAACCCAAGCGCACCTTTAAATCCTACTTTAGTCCTACTACAGTCATCCCTCACTATACCGCAGTTCACCTTTCGCGCCCCCATAACCCCCCCCATATCGCAGATTTTTCTGATTAATATATGCATGCTGTGTCACTCTGCATGCTAAAGGAAAGTCTGTCAGAACAATATTATACTTTATGATAACTATCCTGTCACATAAATATTGCAGTAATGCAGAAATGCAGTAATAACTCAATAATACATACAGTAAATGTATTAAAACAGCATGTGGGAGGGGTATTTTAAAGCTTAAAGTAATTGTATATGGTCTCTCTATATCGCAGGTCTTCAGCTATTGTTGGGGGGGATTCTGGAACGTAACTGCTGGGGTAGACGGGATATCGGTGTATTATATTTTGTTGCAGGAAAACACACAGACTTTCTGTTTGTCCCTATAGTAGGGCAACTGTAGTGGACTGGTTCAGGTCTGTTGATGCAGAAAATGTTAGTGTAGTTGCCGATTTAAGTTTCATCAAAGCGGTTAATAGCAGAACTAGCAGGAAGTCTTGCTATGGGCATCTGAGGTCTTAACATGTAAGTAAAAGCGTCTGAGGCAGTGAAAGCAGGGTCTGGTCTGGCTATCGACTCTGTGAATATGAGGGAGTGTGTGTGTGTGTGTGTGTGTGTGTGTGTGTGTGGAGGGGCCCGAGCGTGATGCGGTGTGCTGCTGCTCTTGCTGTATGCAGATTACTGCAGGGACATTAGCCTTCTGGGGATGAGATAGAGCTGTAGCAATCTCACATCCTTATTTCACATGTGCTCCCCCTCCGCGCAGGGCTCATGAAATTAAAGGCAAAGCAGCAACTCAGCACTGCTAGCACTCTAGCTGCACGTCGGTCGTCTCTTTAAACTATTACTAAAACCCCACTGCAGGTTAACCCTCCACAACACCCCAACCCACCCCCTGCCCCATCCTATCAGTGCAGAATAGGGCAAAATAATAGGGAAAATTGTAAAAGATAAAATGTGTAAATGGGGATACATGAAAAGGGAAAACAATTCAAAACACAAATCCAAGCATTCATCCAAATGTCGTTGGTGGGTGTTGTCCTGTCCCCATCCTTATGGCGTGACTTATAGCTTATAGCTTATAGCTTCGCCCTTGTTGTTGACCGGAGAGGTTTGCCAAATTGCGCTGATCTCCCCCCCGCCCTTCTATCCTCTATCCTCCCTGGCGTGCGGTGGTATGCCATGGCACCCCGTGACTGCTTTATCATATTTCTGGAGCTGCCTGGGGGCCTGGCGGCAGCCGCCACTGCTGCTACTGCTGCTGCTACCGCTGCTGTTGCTGCCTCAATGCATAGGCCATATAGAGACGGCTCTTGGCATGGGGACTTTATAAACCCTATGCCCCCACAAAGCCTTTATAAACCCTATGCCCCCATAATGCTGGGATCAGCTCTCTGGCTCTCTGGCTCTCTGGCTCTCTCTCTCTCTCTCTCTCTCTATACCACTCTGCCAGGTGCCAATGTCATGTCTGACACTTCTCTGATCCCCAGTCACACGCACATCCAAGGTATATATATATATATATATATGTGTGTGTGTATCTCTATATATATACATCTACACATCCAAGGTCATGCTGACACTATGAAAAAACAGGTTCTTTTTTCCACGTTTTTTTCCATTAATTGAGCCTGTACCACAGCTGTCTTACGATAAGACAACGAATGGAAATGTAGCCTACTTAAAAAAAAAAAAGCTGTTATGAGAGGTAAAATGCTTACCGTAGCACTTTCCAGTCTTGGAAATATAGTGCAGGAACATGTTGCTTTTTTATGTTCCTTTTATAGGCGCTGTTATCTAATGTACTAGCGTAGCTAAAGTCTGTAGTATAAGGTGAGGTGGGGTCTGTGTAGGTGAGGTCTGTATTATTATATATATATATATATTTATATATCTCCGTGGCCGAGACACATCTTAGCCTGTCTAATGCCTTCTACAGACGGTGTGTGATTTGAGCCACCGCATAACACCATACCGGATCACGCGAAGTGTGAGCGTTAACTGAGGACGGGCGTAAAGTGTGATGTATATGGAGCCTGCCTGGGCGATGACACCTCATTAACCGTAAGGCTTTGACGCAAGTTTTCCATCTACTTGGTTGTGTGTGTGTGTGTGTGTGTGTGTGTGTATATATATGTGTCCCAGTCACATCTTCCATTCTTATAGCCTAGTCAGTAGACAACAAATACGCTGAGCTGGCTAAACCCTAAATTATTGACTCTGGTGTTTGTGGCCTGGCTTTGGTCACACGCCCACATGACTTATACATTACCTTTTACTGTCGTAAAAAAGCACACTAACTGACTGACTGACTACTGCTTGATCCAAATGCTATAGAAATAACTGGCATGATTAGCTTGAAGATGTTTTCTGTGCCCTTACAAAAAAAATCAGCCTTCTGGCAAACAGTTGTGGTGAACCTTTGGCAACATTGCCGCAAGTTTGCGGCAAGGTCATATTTTCACATGCAAAATAGTTTTGTGGCAAACTTATGGTGGCGCCTTCTGGCAGACTTGTGGCAACAATGGCTTTAGAATGCAAACTTATAGCTTTAGAATGGTTGTTTTTTGCGGCAAGTTTGCAGCACTTACATTTTACAATACTGGCAAATTGCTCTGGCAATTCAATGGCAAATTCATTCGCTGCTACTGGCAAATTTACCATTGTTGCCAGAGCTTGTCG
This sequence comes from Setipinna tenuifilis, assembly GCA_030347295.1. Taxonomy (NCBI): domain Eukaryota; kingdom Metazoa; phylum Chordata; class Actinopteri; order Clupeiformes; family Engraulidae; genus Setipinna; species Setipinna tenuifilis. Next base: position 21,055,036 of record CM059266.1, on the reverse strand, counting down.
CTACTGGCTGATCATAGCAAACCTGCGGCAACATATTCTGGCAAACTTAAACTGTTCGCCACAAATTTGCCATAAGAAACAGGCCTGTTTTAGCCCTTTAGGACAAATTGTAATATATATATATGTATATATATTTAATATTATGCAGTGAAACACTAGTAAATGAAAACCCAGTTTATACATGGCATCACACAAACGTAAGGAAGGAACTTGTAAGATGCCATATGATTTTGTACCTTTACTTGTGACCTTTCTGTCTTTACTTCTGACCTTTCTGTACCAGTCAATGTTGCAAGACTGGTCAGTGTTGCAAGACCGGTATCTACTAGGCTATGCGGTGTGGCCAGTGGCCATAGGCTTCCTGCACTCCTCCGAGGTCAGCACCACCATCAGGCGGCCATAGCATGGACACTTTCTCCATTAGCATTAATTAGCAGCTCATGGTTTGCCTCATGTGGACGCCGTGAGCTCCATTTTGTCTTTATTTTCATACCGCATGTCAGGCAAACAGGGTGCATACATCCCTGTGTGTGTGTGCCGTGACACGCCGTTTAACTGGCTAATGTGACAGTGGCACCAGGCTCCGGCGGGGCGGGTGGGGCGCGGCTGAGAAGGACACATTGTCACACTGTCGCCCCCCCCACCCCCACCCTCCCCCCTCGCGTGGCCCGTCTGTGGGGAGTGATTGGGCAGGATTGATATTTATGTCCCCTCTCCGTCCTCCGGCGATGCTGAGCGGAGAGCATTGTCTCGGCTCGAGGCGGAATGGCAGACACGGTGCTGCGTGTGTGTGTGTGTGTGTGTGGGTGTGTGTGTGTGTGTGTGTGGATGGGTTGTTTGGTGGGATGCTTCATTAAACACGGACATGTGCGATGCATAACACCCAAGCAGTAATCTCACAATGGTGTCTGCTGTTCGGGGGCATTGTATTTCCCTTCAATACTAGCGGAGAAATTGAGATGGGGGTGGGGTGGTGTGGGGGGGGGGGGGGGGGGGGGGGGGGGGGATAAGACCTCTCTTTTTTTTTTGTCCTCACATGAACGTGTGGACTGTTTCTGAAAAACTACATTGCTAGTGCCCCAACATTTTGTTGGTTAGTTGTTATGGATACCAGCGAGCCAAACAGACTCCCTAAGCAGCTTAGCTCAGCTTTAGCCTCAGTCCTGGAATGACACAACATAAGTTGATATACTTTATCCTCTGTGTTTAAAACATTGCGCGGATCGCCATGGGGATGTGGAGTGTTCTCTGGTGAAGAATGTCAGGAGCAGAAGTGGTCGGTGTCATGCAAAGCACAGACACAGACTAAGACATTACGCTGGAGAGAAGAGTATGTAAAACAAAGTTTAATACTAAGAGTTCCCTGCTTTCCCAGGAAGTATACTGTCCCATCTGTGTCAAAATGTTGTATCTGTGCTGAAAGCGGTTTTTGGATGTGTATATGTATGTTGGACGTTATGTATGTATGTATGTATGCATGCAGAGTTTAAATTGGGCTGGAGCCCTCCAGAGTTCAGCTCCCGCTCCTGACCTCGACAATACAGCCAGCCGGAGCTGAGCTCCCTCTGCTACAGTATTTATAGTAATACAATAGAGTGAATATAAAAAATACAGTAAATATAGTAGGCTACTACACAACAAAATACAGTAAATATAGTAGGCTACTACACAACAAGAGTGTCATGAGTCAAAATTCAGTGGCGATGATGCATCCATAAATCTGAGCACTATCCTTTTTGGGGGTTAGCCCTACATATTAGTAATATAGAGCATACTTTACAGACTTTACAGACTCAGGTTTCCCCCTGTCAGAATCAGAACTTATTGGTTTCTGTGGGCCAAGAATTTTGAAACCCAAGAGGATTTTGGCTCCAGCCGTTGGTGTGTGTCTCTCTCAAGCAGTACAGAGATACAGTATAGGCAATATACGATACAAAGTAAACGTACAGAGAACTTTAGACTTTGCTTGTGTCAGCTGACGTGTGTCCTTATGTGCACGTGTGTGTATGTGTACGTGCGTGTGTGTGTATATGTGTATATACGTGTGTATACGTGTTTGTGTGTGGGTGTGTATGTGTATCTGTGCGTGTGTGTGTGTATATGTGTGTGTGTGTGTGTGTGTGAGTACGTGTGTATACATGTTTTTTGTGTGTGGGCATGTATGTGTACCTGTGTGTGTGTGTGTGTGTGTGCGGGTGTGTATACGTGTTTGTGTGTGGGCGTGTATGTGTACCTGTGTGTGTGTGTGTGTGCGGGCGTGTGTGTGTAAAGTATACGTGCTTGTGTGTGACAGTTGAGTGTCTTCAGTAAGCCAAGGGACTTTTCCAGGGTGCTGATAAGAGTATTGTTGTTCTTCTCCCTCTGGTGTCCATGGGCTGATAATGATTCGCACGTATGAGGACACAGCCTGGCAGTTCACACATGCACACACACACACACACACACACACACACACACACACATGCGCACGTACACACACACACACACAAACACAAGGACATACAGCCTAGCAGTACACACACAGACACACACACACACACACACACACACACACGTACACACACACACACAAACACAAGGACATACAGCCTAGCAGTACACACACACACACACACACACGTATGAGGACACCCAGCCTAGCAGTACACACACACACACACACACACACACACACACACACACACACGTATGAGGACACCCAGCCTAGCAGTTCACACATGCACATGCGCACACACAGACTAGCAGTTCACATTGGGCCACATGCACACGGACACCCACCCTCCCACACACACACACACACACACACACACACACCCACCACTGAGAACATGCTAAATATACAATGTGACACATGGAAGCTTACATTATAAAGGTCACACACACACACACCCACACACAAACACACACACACATATATAAGGAAACAGCCTAGTAGTGCACACTATGCCACACATACATGCGCATGCACGTACACACACACACACATGCGCTGAAACACACACACACACAAGGACACACAGCCTAGCAGGGCACACTGGGCCACATTCACATGCGCTCACACACACACACACACACACACACACAAACACGGCTTAATGAGTAACAACTTATCAGTCCACCTACAGACTGCGGTTGGTTTCTGGGTCATTTGGCCAAGGGAAAACAATGCAAGAATGGCTGACATTTGTGTGACAGCGGATATATGGTCCCCGTTGTGTGTGTGTGTGTGTGTATGTGTACGTGTGTGTGTGTGTGTATGTGTTTGTGCGTGTGTGTGAGTGTGTGTGTGTGAGTGTGTGTGTGTATGTGTATGTGTATGTGTATGCTTATGTGTTTGTGCGTGTGTGTGTGTGTGTGTGTGTATATGTGTGTGTGTGTGTGTGTGTGTTTGTGTATGTGTGTGTGTGTGTGTGTGTGCTACACAGAGGGCATTTCCGGCATTGATCTGTGTGGTATATGTAGCAGCGGATATGAATTGAAGCAGCTGTCATGGTGCAAATGGGTAGAAGCACTTGCAGAATGTGCGAAGCAGACATATTTCAGACACTACAGCTCGTAAGAGGTGACTTTTTATTCTGTCCCTGTCTCTCTCCCTCTCTCTTTCTTTCTCTCTCTCTCTATATATATATTTATCTGCCTCTGTGGGTCTTCTTTTCTCTCGCTCTGTCTCTTTCTCTCTCTCTTTTTTTATATCTATCTCTCTATATCTCCGTCTCTCTCTCTCACTGTCTGTCTGTCTCTTCTTATGTGTCATTGTCTCTCTTCCTCTCTCTCTTTCTGTTTCTCTCTTTGTTTTTATGCTTCTCTCTCTTTCTTCCCCCATCTCTCTCTTGCTGTCTCTCCGTGTCTCTTCTTGTCTCTCATTGTCTCTCTTCCTTTTTCTCTCTCTCTCTTTCTCGTTCTCTCTCTATCTTCATCTTTCTCCGTCTCTCTTCCCCCCTCTCTCTCTCTCCCTCTCTCTTTCTCTCCCTCTCTCTTTCTCTCTCTCTGTCCCTCTCTGCACTTTATTCACACCCCCCCCCCTGCTGCTGTCCTCAGCTCTGAGGGCTGATTGATGTGGCTATCTTGTGCTGTTGTGTCGTGCAACACGGACATTTGGGCTAGAGGAGGGGACTGGGTAAGTGGCCTTTACCGGGTGGTCCCCTGCCCACACACACACACACACACACAGTCAAACACACACACACAGACAGACACACACACACACAGTCAGACAGACAGACACACATAATCGTACTGCCACACCCTTATATCTCCACACTTGTGCTGTGATCACTTCTTGCTGCTCACAAACTCATGCCCATACATACTTATATCTCCATGATTGTGCTGTGATCACTTCTTGCTGCTCACACACACACACACACACAGTCGTGAGCATAAATACTTACACACACTCCCACACATTCATGAGCATACGTATTTACACACACACACACACACACACACACACTCAAGAGCATATGTACTTACACACACACTCATGAGCACACACACACGCACACACACACACTCATGAGCATACACAATTCCACACACACTTTCTCTTCTCTACCTCTGTTGCCCTTTAACCCCAGTGCAGCTGAGCTGTGCGTTGGCTGTCTGACTCCCTCCCCTTTGGGAGAACATTCCGTTCCACCACACGCTGCTGTTACAACACACACACACACACACACACACATGCTCAAACACACACACATGCTCAAACACACACACATGCTCAAACACACATATACACTTCCCTGCCACCGTGGCGAGGACAGAAAGTACAGTGACAAAAGACACCAGCCAGTTTAACCACACTTTTTCTCACACCTACACACACACACACACACACGGCCTTCAGCATTTCATGGTGTACATATGGAGGGCTGTCGACTGGGGGTAGGTTGAGGAGCTCTGCTCTCCACCTCTCTCTTTCTCTCTCCTTCTCTCTTTTTTTCTCTCTCTCTCTCCTCTCTCATCCCCTCTCTTTACCTCTCTTCACCCCCCCCCCTCTGTTGCCATGCTTTTTCTCTCCCCTTCTCTCTCTCCTTCTCTCCCACCCTCTCTTAACCTCTTTTCACCCCTCTCTCCCTCCACCCCTCTCTCTCTCTCTCTCTTTACCTCTCTTCACCTCTCTTTCTCTCCCCCTCGCCATGCCTTTTCTCTCCACCTCTCTTTCTCTCTCTTTTTCCTTACCTCTCTTTACCTGTCTTCACCTCTCTCTCCCTCCACCTCTCTCTCTCCCTCTCTCTCGCTCTGTTCTCCTTTCGTCTCCTTTTTTTACTGTTCTCTCCAACTGTCTTCTCCTCTTTTCACCTCTCTCTGCCTCTCTTTCTCTCTCTTCTCCTCTCCTTAGCCCTCTCTTCCTCTCTCTCCCTTACCCCATTTCTCTTCTCCTCTCTTCTCCTCTCTTCTCTTCTCTTCTCTTCTCTCCCGCTTCAGACGCTGATTGCTCATCTTGTGGTAATCACATTTAGTTCTCAGGTGCCCTTTGATTTAAGACCCAGACACAGAGGGAGCCTTCAGCTCTTCCAACGGCCCAGAGACTCTCTCTCTTTCTCTCTCTTTCTCTCTCTCTCTCTGTCTTTTTCTCTCCCCCCCCCCCCTCTCTGTCTCTGTCTGTCTGTCTGTCTCTCTCTCTCTCTCTGTGTTTCCCTCTCTCTCTCCCCCTCTTGCTCTCTCTGTCTCTCTCTCCCTCTCCCTCTTACTCTCTCTCTCCTTCTCACTCTCTCTCTCTCTACCTCTCCCTCTCTTTCTCCCCTCTCTCTCCCACCCCCTCTCTCCCTCCCCCCCCCCCCCCCCCCCCCCCCCCCCCCAGAGCTAAAATCACATGCACCCACGCCCCTCACAGCCTCCTGTTTTCCCTCCTAGAATAGTACAGTAAATAACATTAGCAGAGCTGCCCACAAGCATCCCAGCTGAAGCTCTGTGCTCTATGCTCTTCTTCTCCATTGATTACCAGAATTACACAATTCAGTCGACGCCTTGTGTGTGTATGGGCACTCAACGCGAGGTGTCTTTCTCTCCTCCCCGCCCGCTCTGTCTCTCTCTTTCTCGGTCCACACAGGGCCCAGACAAAAGCGCTCTTTTTTTTTTTTAGGTGAAATCACGTTAGGTGTAATTACGGCACTTAATGAGTCTAATGCAGTAATGCCACGGATTGCTGGCTTTTGGTGAATGGGCTCTTTAACGCCAGCGAGCACAAAGTACCTCACCAATGTAAACTCAAGAAAGAAAAACTTGAGCGAAAATGTCATTAAGGGGGGGCAATGCTGCCACACCACACAGCGATACACACTGGCGCAGCGAAGGCTCGTCATGAAGACAATACAACCCCGGTTTCCCTTACTTCCTGTCTAGGAGGGAAGTGATTCAGGCAGGAATACCGTTGCTGTTTTTCTCTTCTTCTTTTTTTTGTTTTTTTTGTTTTTTTGTTGTGTTTTGCTGTCTCGCCAGACTCCCCCCTGGTGTGAAGTCAATTATGCAAGAGGTTTGGGGGGAGGGGGGGTGTGGGTTCACCCGAAGAGACCCCCCCTCCCCCTCCCATAGTTTTTCTCCGTCTACTGACTTCTGTGTGTCCAGAAACACTTTGTACTGTACACTCCTCATAAGCGCTGAGCTCCAGTGTGTGTGTGTGTGTGTGTGTGTGTGTTGCGTGCGAGCGGCAGGGATTGGGCCGTGGCGATAAGGACTCTTTGCCCAGTAACGGCTAATTTATTGCTTCAGTGGACATTCCTCAGACATTTTTTTTTCCCGTCTTGACCATTCAGTAGCAGTGACTGGGCCAAGGCCAGACACTTAAGAAAGATTTCAGTTTCTTTCTTTTTTTTCATTTTCCACTCCTGTGAAAATATTTTTTTTCTGTTGTTAGCTACTTATCAAGTTGTTCTGAACATTACTGATCCTGTTGTACAGACAAATACATCATTAACTTTTTGTCATGCTCTCAGCCAGAAGTGCTACATATTAAACAAAGGCTGTTTGTTAGTAGGGGGTGGATGTATTCTCAGGTTGTTAGTGTTTGTTAGTAAGATGTTAGTGGATGTAGAGAACCAGTGGCAAACTACCACAGCTTTGTACCGGATCAGAACTAAAGTTTCAATGAGCTCATTCACTGAGCTATTGGTATGTAATCTATCTATAAATGCAAGGGACGCCTGTGTGTGTGTGTGTGTGTGTGTGTGTGTGTGTGTGCGTGTGTGTGTGTCTGTCTGTCTGTCTGTCACTCTGTCTGTTCCACGCACAACTCTTGGGTCTTGGGCGGGGAGGAGGGGTTTGGGGGGTGGGGGTGCTATGATCTACTGTCTTGGATTAGCAGAGGGGTAGTAGTGGGGGTGAAAGGGTTAAAAGCCATAACTGCGCAGGCAGCGGCACAGTGGGGAGGTGAAAGGGTTAAAGCCGTAACTCTCGCAGTGCCGCTGGCCTGCCTTAGCCCCGTGTCACCCCTCACGGAGGCCTCTTCTCATTGGCCCGCCCCAGACGTGACCTCACACACACACACACACACACACACACACACACACACACACACAGCCCACACTGTAAATCTGCTGCTGTTCCAGGACACTGGGTCAGGCTGCACAGCCAAACTGGGACACCTGCAGCCAGCAGCCAGCCTAGAGATGCACACACACACACCATTAGCCACATACACATACACACACACACACACACACACACACACACATACACACATACACACACACACACATACATACACACACAGCAGTAAGCACCACACAGCACACACCACATACACACACACAAACACACACACACACACACACACACACACACACACACACACACACACACACACACACCCTAGCCCAGCCCAGCCCCGCCCTGCTCCACTGACATGCACACACCACACATACACAAACACACACACACACACACACACAGAGCCTAGCCCAGCCCAGCTCCACTGACATGCCCATCACTCACAACAGCACTAACAGCACTGTAAAACAACACAGCAGTAAGCACCACACACACACACACACACACACCCAACACAGCAGTAAGCACCACACACACACACACACACACCCACCCAACACAGCAGTAAGCACCACACACACACACACACACACAACACAGCAGTAAGCACCACACACACATCACACACCCAACACAGTAGTAAGCACCACACACACCATACATACACACACACACACACAGAAGTAAGCACCACACACACACACACACTCATACACACCACATACCACACACACACACACACAGCAGTAAACACCACACATCGTATACACACACACAGACAGACTCATACACAACACACACCACACTCTCACACACACACACACACACACACAACACACCACACACCGGAGTGTTTATGGGAACACTTTATTTTTTACGGCTCCTTCTTTAGTGGATCTACATGTAAGAACATGTAATATTATGTACTTACACTGTACATACTTAACACTCACCCTAACCCCGTGGCACAGTATAAGTACATGGTGTTATATATATTGGTGTTACACACTTTATTGCACACACACATAGACACACACACACACACACATACACACACACACACACACACCAAATTGAAGTTGTGTTGCATACACACACACACACACACACACACACACACACACACACACACACACACACACACACACTGAATTGAAGTAACAGGTCCATGCTCTTTAGGTGTAGGCGTAGCTGAATCCTAATTAAGAAGTAATAAATCACACACACTCCAACAGGAAAAGCAGCTCAGGCCCCAATCCCCAGGTGAGCATGGCTTACATGCTCCATTAGCCAACGGTAATGTCCTCATCCAGGTCACTGCAACTTAATCTGGACTATATGCCCGCATGTATGTGTGTGTGTGTGTGTGTGTGTGTGTGTATTTGTGTGTGTGTGTGTGTGTGTGTGTGGGACAGGGGGGGTCGGGGGAATCTCTGAAATGCCTTTCCGACAGGCGGTGGGGGCTAACGGTGTCTCTGTAATGCATTCGCACCTGGGTCTGGGTCAGGGTGTGGACTGGGTTTAACTGATCTGGGGTATATGTGATTAGGGGGGGGAGGGGGGGTGATCTCTTTATTGCCTTTGCACCAGGAATGTGGGGTGGGGGGGGTCCTGTGTTTGGGGCGAGGGGTGAATTGTCTGTGTCTGTGTCAGTGTTTGGGGGGGGAGGGAGGGGCGATGTCTATATAATACCTTTGCACCGTGGGACGGGTGGGGGGGGGGGGGGGCGGGGGGGGGGGGGGGGGGGTGTCTTAAGACGCTTCTGTCTGCAGATTCACGGCGCTGCTGGCTATTTATAGGCGCTAATGGGCTAGCACTGACACTGCGGGCTCATGGGCGCTAATTAATAAGCACTTTAAATAGCTGCCGTTGTCTTCGCTGCTGTGCTGTTAGCATCGCAGGCAGCCACTGCATAATTCACCGCAAGAAGAACAGTGCTGTGGCAGTGTGCTGCAAGATTAAGGTGGGGTGGGGTGGGGTGGGCGGGTGGGGTGGGTGTGTGTGTGTGTGTGGCTCAACAGTAATGATTTGATTTTGAGATATGCTAATAGGCAGCCTAGCTTATCTGACAGAGAGAGACACACAGAGAGAAGTAAGTGCATGTGTGCAAATATATTCTTTTCTTTTTTCTTTTTTTTTGCTGAAATGTACCCTCTCTATGATGACGATGCAGAACGCAATGTTAAGTAATGCAGTGGGAACAGAAAATGTGAGCACACACACACACACACACACACACACACACAGTGACTTATCTTGTTCTGTCTTTCACAGTCTTTGTGTTACTGTGTGTGTTTCTCTCTCTCTCTTTCTTTATCTCTCTCTCCCTCTCTCCCTCTCTCTCGCTATATCTCCCTCTTTCTCTCATTCCCTCTTTCTCTCTCTTACTATTTCTCCTTCTCTCTGTCTCTCTTTCTCCCCCCCCTCTCCCTCTCTCTCTCCCTCTCTTTCTCTCTCTCTCTTCCCTCCTTCCTCACTGCTTGGTGCCCTTTCAGTGTGAGGGCAGAGGCCTTGTGCTGGTTCATGCCTGTCAGTCTAGTATTTCCTCTTGTGTGGATGTTACCATGGCAATGGCTCTGTGTGTGTGTGTGTATGTGTGTGTGTGTGTGTGTGTGTGTGTGTGGGAAGACAAAACTGCCTGATCAGCGGAGGGAGCACATGCCTGTGCAAACTCAACCCTGACAAACTGACACATACATACACACACTCACACACACATACACATAAGCATAGCCTACGCATACGCCAACCCACGCAAACACACACATGTGATCACGTCCCACACGTCCCAAACTCAAGACTCGATTACATTAGTGTTTTATTTGTGGGTGTGTGTGTGTGTGTGTGTGTGTGTGTATGCTGACACATGTTTATGGGTATGCATTGCGTGAAGGAGCTGTCCTACTTCATTGTTGCCAGCAAAGGGCAGTGAGTTGGACACGTACACATACGCACCTACATATAGACACGTACACACACACTTACATATAGACACTTACAAACACCTACACACACACCTACATATAGACACTTACACACACCTACATACACGTACACTCATGCCAACATGTACACATCAAAGTACACAGGCTGTCATATTACACACACCCACCCACACACACACACACACACACACACACACACACCCTTCTGACTAACTAACCTCTCCCACTTACATGAGTGACTGGAAACATCTGTGCTGATTTCTCCTTGTTAATCCTTTATGGGGAAATACAAATGCCAGATTCAGCATTTTGCGTGTGTGCGTGCGTGCACACACACACATACACACACACATACACACACACACACACACACACACACAAACATACAGATACACATGCATATTCGTACACACACCTAAACACAAATACACGTGCACATACACATGTACACACACAGTCACACACACACAAACACACATTCACACAGATACGTACATACAGATGTACATGCATATTCGTACACACACTTATACACGTGCACAGTCACACACACTCACTCACACACACACACACGCACACAGTCACACACGGTCACACAGTGGGGATTTACAGCTGTTATCTGATCTTAGAAAAGGTGAATGTCTAAAACAGCAGTAGGCATGTTCACCAGGCGAACAGGTTTCCTTTTTTCAAACGCTGAATGATCAGCCAGCTCTTTCATGGAGCGTCGACATCCCCCCCCCCCCAGAAGACACTCGGGGGAGAACAGACGTTCTTTTGGAATAAAACGGTGAGATGTAGGCTATTCCCCCGAAGAGTCCCAGTTAACCTATTTTCAGTTTTTTTTTTGTCTTTTTTCCCTTTTACTGCTGCTAGTATTCTTCCCGGAAAGCCTGCCGGTATTCCCGAAACTCTAAATCTATTTAATAATGGAGATAAATCTCAATTCAAGAGTGTGTCCTCCTGCCTTTGTGTGGAGAGGAGTGTGTGGTGTCTGTGTTACAGATACAGATACAACCCAGATACTGTACATCACAAAACAAAGCAGAAAAACAGAGGCAGAGACATCCCAGATTCAGGAAGTAAAATTCCCGCCACAATATTTGTTTCCCGCCAAATTCACTGAACCAGCTGATTGTAATTAGCACAATTCTTGATCCAGGCAGACGAGCTAATTTGTGAAGTTTTGAAATTTGTAAAAACAAAATGCTACGCAGTGCCTGAGCATGAAAACACATATAGGGCCAGTAACTTAGCAGCTCAAGGTCATGCATAACAGCTAAGGTCAGGTGGAATACAGTGGGGCAGCCCATTGGCCATACATACATACATACAGTACATGCCTACTGTAAATACATTTTGTTTATTATACAGGAACATATTAAAAGTAATAGTTTAGTTACAGTTAAGACAGGCATCAGTCAGTTTCAAAAACTGGTTTACAGCAGGTTCATGTTCTGCAGAACACAAAACATAAAGCAGTCATAACTTACACACTTACACTCATATACACTCACTTAGACAGGGCATTAACATAAACCACACACAGATAAATGGCAGCAGTTGACATAACACATGTCACATAAACACATAGATACATGCAGCAATCAATTACCATGGTACCACCCTTGCCCAGGTCTCTGTATGGAGGGGGGCAAGAGCAGTCACCTCACCCAGCCTTGAACCCGCTTCTCCAGGCTCCCAAACATGCTCTCTGCCCACAGTGCCAAAGAGAGGCAGGCTCATGGGCATGGCCCTCACAGCACAGTTTCAGCCATAGAGATGGCACTCCATCACAGGCACGTCATCCACATGAGAGAGGAATGCCCGCGCGAGATGGTTAGGAGATGAATGCCTGTCCATAGCCCAGCTGGAGCTCGCTTCTGTCCGTCTCTGTGTTGCCTGGCAACCGTTACCCATGAACCCCCAGCAGCAGCTTGCTAATGGTGGCGTGGTGGTGGGTGAAGGCCAAGCCTTCTGCCCTGCCCCCCTCCCCCTCCCCATGAATGGTCCAAAGCTGGAGATGACAATTAGACATCAGGAGAGGGCAGGCACACACAAACACACACAGGCGTCTATAAACACACACACACACACACACCCATTAACACACACACACACACAAACACACCCATAAACATACACACACACAGCAACCCCTCATCTTGTAGCATGTGTCTATCTAAACTCACTGCCCTCAACATGATTGTCGCTTCAAGTCTCTCTTTACAATGCTACACAGACCAACCAAACAAGACACCTGGAGATTAACACCTCACCTTAAACATTGAAGCAACACTCCGCAATAACAATTCTCTATTAGTTTTATTTTTTTTTGTAACAGTCACACACACACATGCACCATTTAAATTACTCTTCCAAGGCAGCACGAAGCTCTGCAGTATTGACCTTGTACCTTTTGAGATTTTTTTTTCATGGCAGCCTCTGTGTGGAACACAGACAGAAAGAAAATGCTTGAGCAATCCTCTTACAATGTCCCCTTTTTTTTTTTTTTCTGTAACTTTTTGCAACAATAGAGAGAAGTAGAGTTACAGAAATCAATTGAAAGTGTCACTGTGCTGTGACTGTGCTGCTGTAACATTTAAATAAACAATAAGCACAGAAAAAAACAACTGCAGTGCAGCAGTAAACCCGTGTGTGTAGGGTAGTTTATGGGGGGCTACTTTGTGTTCTGGTCTCACCATGTCACCTCGTTGGTCTAACGGGCAATGTTTACCTCCGCCAAGCAACAGAGACATTTATGGCCCTTATGTGCCATGTGCCACACTGAACCGACCTGCCTGAACCACCTCACCCTCTGTCAGCCATAGAAGCTCCTTGATAAGAGCAGCTTGCTGAAAGCTACACTAGTTTCATCCCAGGTGATGACAAACCTACGCTGCCCTATTTACTAAATTATCACATCGCATAGTCCATCTCTCCATCTCCCAGACGTGTGTTATCACTTTAATGCACTTAGCTTGCCATGAAAAGCATAAATACATAAATGCAATGTGTTGCTGTGGTTGTTGTTTTTTATGTGCAGGGCCACAGACCAGCAGTACATTAGGCTTCATGTAGTAAAGTATTATAGGTAGTGCTTAAATTGGCTTTTGTAAGGAAGGGGGGGGGGGGGCGTTCCTCACTCACAGTGATCAGTATCTTTCAAAATATTTTTAGTTACCTCGCACCATTGGTTTAATACATATTTTATCATCTTATGGCCTACTTATTTATATCTCACATTAATTTACATATTAGTAAGTTATTAAGCCTCTTTTGCTCTATCAGCCCACACTGTAATTTGTAAAACGTATTCACAGTATACACCATCAATTCACATATTAAATAGTCGTTTGCATCTCATCAATCTTCACCATTATTTGTCTTACTTGACACCAATTCACATACTAACAATAGTTCTTTACATCTGACACCATAAATCTACATCAATCAAAACAATTGTCTGCTCAACTTACTTACATGTCGCACCATCAGATTACATCACATTACATCAGCAGTAGCCTGCAGTCATTACAGTTTCGTTTACAGCTTTCCAAATAGCACTTAGATCAAGTTTCCCCTGCCTTTCCTGTCTCTCTCTCTACAGTACCTGCTATACGGCCGCCCCACCTCCACCTCTTAACATGCCAGCTTGGGTTCCTCTTGTCCAGTGGCTTACCCACTGGGTTTTTATAAACATCAAACAAGACAGGTTATCAACTTGAAGATCTGAATAAGTGAAATAACAATAGTGGTGGACATGACATGTACTTTTTGTATTCGCCGGTAACTCTGATCGGTTGAGTTGAAAACACAGGCACAGGGTGAGAGGGAGGGCAAACAGTCCATTTTTTTACGAGAGTGTCCGTTTACTCTGAGAGACTTGGGGGAGCTCCATTGACAGTAAAAGCACTCAAAGCTGCATAGTATGTGTTTCATTTGATGAGTCCTCCACCTAAGTATTACTGTAACAGTACAGTAATACAGGTTTTTGGAGCCTCGTTGTATTGTAATGCACAGTCAGTGTGAGGAAGGAAGTTAAAGGAAGCATGTTTATTCTAATAAAACAATTACAACTCTTGCAATTTTATCAGGTTTTTTTTGTACAAGTTGTTCTGACATCAACAGATGTGTGCGACTTGGGTTTCATTACCAAAAAATAAAAACATCTTTAGTTACACTAACGTCACATAAATTCCCTGAAAATATGCAAATGGGTTAATTAAAAATCCCCAGCTATAGACTAGACATCCATCACCTGAGGAGATTTTTTTTGTGAAAAGCCAAAACAGCGTTACAGCAAGAATATTTCCCTCTCTGATGTTTTTCTCTGCTAACACGGAGCTTGACCGAGCTTGTGTATGTGTGTGTGTGTGTGTGTGTGTGTGTGCAGGTTGTTCCCCAGCAGCTTGGGCATTGGCATTCTGAGCGGTCCACATTAATGTGCTGTTGGCTTGGAGAGACAGGCTGAAGAAAAGACCTTTGTTTTTCTTTTACCCTTATCAGCAAGCACTGAACCTCCAGATCGATACACTTTCCCAGAATTCGAAATTTGATGATGGATGAATACTGCTCTGTCTCTCTCTCTCCGTCTCTTTCTGTCTCTTTCTCTCTCTCTCTCTTGCTCTCTCTGTGTGTCTGTCTCTCTGTCTCTGTCTCTGTCTCTCTCTCTCTTTCTCTCTGCCTGTTCCTGCCTCTTTTCAGTCACTTACTCACTCATGCACACACACACTTTCTCTCTCTCTTTCTGTCTCTGCCTCTGTCTCTCGCTCTCTCCCTCTGTCTCTCTCTCTCCCTCTCTGTCTCTCTTTCCCTCTCTCTCTCTCTCTCTTCTGTCAGTTATGGCTCCTCCCTCTGTCTTTCTGCTGTCTGATGGGTTTGTCTGTCTCTCTCTCCATCCCTCCATATGATAGGTCTGTCTGTCTCTCTCTCCATCCCGCCATATGATGGGTCTGTCTGTCTCTCTCTCCATCTCTGCATCTGATGGGTCTGTCTGTCTGTCTGCCTGTGTGTGGAGCGCTTATGTGTCTGCCTGTGGGGGGAGCTTTTAGGTGTCTCCCTGTGGGTGGAGCGCCTGATGAGCCTTTGGATTTGCCTCACCTGTTAGGGCCATTAGGTGTAGCAGTCAGTGAGTGTGTGCGCAGACATGCACATACACACACACACACACACACACACACACACACACACAGACACACACACGCACACACACACACACACAGGTTCATCTCAGGTGCCCTCACTGAATCATCCTGTGTGTGTTCTCAGCAGGACCATTTTAATAAGTGCTAGAGGGCAAAGGCCCAGTGTGACGGCCAGGGTATGTATGTGTGTGTGTGTGTGTGTGTGTGTGCGCGCGCGCGAGTATGTGTGTGTGTGATGCCCAGGGTAGGGTAACATCTCCAGACATCCTGTGTGGGAGGAAAAGAGGCAGAGGCTTTTGTGTGTGTGTGTGTGTGTGTGTGTGTGTGTGTGATGGCCAGGGTAGGGTAGCATCTCCAGAGAGACCCTGTGTGGGAGGAAGAGAGGCAGAGGTTTTTGTGTGTGTGTGTGTGTGTGTGTGTGTGTGTGTGTGTGTGTGTGTCTGTGTGTGTGTGTGTGTGTGTATCCGCTTAGTTCGCTCCTGGAAACGAGAAATTGACATGAAATTGTAGCTGCCCTTGAACAATTTTATGGAGAGCCAAGTGAAATGGACAGAGTGAAATTAGAATGGCCCATGGAGCAGTCCTCTGTGCAAACTGGAGTATTCTACACAGAGACTACTGAAGACTCACAAAGCTGCCATCTGGCCACAGAGACAATGACCCCAGGTCAGTCTGTCAAGACCAATCTCGATCTTCAGTGTTTTTACAGCGCCATGCATTAATGTTAGAGGACTTGGCTGCTTACTTCACCAGACAGCTCCTTAGACGACAGTATTTTTCTCAGAGGTGTTCAATCCCGGGTTCAGAAAGTAAAAAATCCCTGCCACAAATTTGATCCAACCAGCTCTGAATCAACTGGTCGTAATGAGCACTCAAGACTCAAGGTAGATCAGCTACTCAGAGAAGCCACCTGTGTTAGAAAGAAAACGTGGCAGGATTTTTTTTTTTTAACTTTCTGAACCCGGGATTGACACCTCTGCTTTTTTCTAGACTTTTCTTTTTAGACTTTAAATGGAGATATTTTTTAAAAAAAAATCACATCTCTCTCACTCCTTGTTATCACAGATAGTATGTTGCACGCTGCCTTTCCAGTCTTTGTCATTTCATGAACACGAGTGTCAAAAAGTACCATATTGTAGTACATGTATTTGTCCTGCCATTAGCTACCATACTAGAGATGTTTTAGTGGCGTGAAAATAAATTGTCATGACATTGTTCCGGACAGCAGATACATGACAAGTACGCTTACTGGTAATAACTCATGTCACAAACATCCCATAATACTGATTTGCTTTGGTTTATTCGTCATGAATACTGTTCAGCAGGCCTAATGGCTTTCCATTTTGCTGCTCCCATGTAATGACACACAGTCACACGCGCGCACACACACACACACACACACACACACACACACACACAGAAACACACACTAATACTGACATACACATGCATGCACCAATACTTACACACACACTCAGACTTAGACACACACACACACACGCACACACACACACACACACACACACACGACACACACTCATGACACACCACTGAGACAGTGTCAGCAGTAAGTGGCAGCCAGCGTTCCCTGTCTACCTCCATTCGTCTCCGTAGCGAGCTCATTACTAATTCACACACACACACACACACACACACACACACACACACACACACACACACACACACACCACCGAGACAGTGTCAGCGGTAAGTGGCAGGCGGCGTTCCCTCTCGAGCTCCATTGGGCTCAGTGGCGAGCTCATTACTAATTCAGGAGCCTCATTAAAGTATGCAAGCCGTTTATTAAGACGGAGACACAGCCCCGCGCCTTAGCACACACACACACACACACACACACACTAGTCTGTAACAGACCTTTCTAGGACACACACACACACACACACACAAACACACTCACACATACACATACATATTCACACACACACACACACATACAAAAGTCACACACACACGCATACACATACATATTCACACACACACACACATACACACAGTCACACACACACGGATACATATACACACACACCCAAATACATCCACGTATACAAACACAGTCACACACACACACAAACACACTTACATATACATATACACACACACACATACACACGCAGACACATACAAATACACCCACATACACACACACACACACTCACACACAAAAACATACGCAGACACACACAGAAATACACCCACCCACACTCTCTCTCACACACACACACACACACACCCCTCTTTCTCTCCCTCTGTGTCTGCGGTCTGGAGGCCAGCTGTGGTCCTAGCGGAGGGGAAGTGTGTGGAGGTGTTGGGATCGGCACAGTGGCCCAGAGCCAGGGAACGGCAGGCCTGCGCACACACACACACACACACACACACACACACACACACACACACACACGCCATGTCCGAGGCCCTGCCTGCTTTTTATCACCGGGGGGTTGTGGAGGGTGAAGGGTGGGGTTGTGTGTGGGGGGGTGGTGGCGGTGGTTGGTTGGGTGGAGGGAGGCGGTGGGGGGGTGTATGTTGGGTTGGGTGGGGCTGTGGGTGCTGTTTTTATAGTAGGTTGTGTGTGTAGGGTGGTGGAGGGGTGTGGACGTGGGCGAAAATGCAGCGTGGAAGTAGGGCGGGCGGGCAGGTAGACAGACGGGTGGCGGGGGGTGGGGGGGGGGGGGTGAGAGGGTGGCAGAGGGGTGAGAGGAGGGGAGGAGTGAGAGGTAGAGAGGGGTAAAAGAGGCAGAAAGAGGGCTGAGAGGTGGAGATGGGTGAGAGGGGGCGGAGAGGAGGGGTGAAGGGGGGACGGAGGAGAGGAGAGGTGTGTGTGTTGGGGGGGGGGGGGTTGTTGGAGGGCTGAGAGGGTTTGGCTCAGCTGAGCAGAGCTGCCATGCTGATCACAGGCTGCAAACATTCCTGACACTTCATAAATCGCGCCATGTGGTGCGCGTGCGTGTGTGTGTGTGCGTGCGTGTGTGTGTGTGTTTGTGTGAGAGTGTGCGTGTGTGTGTGTATGTGTACGTGTGTGTGCATGTGTGTGTATGTGCGTACGTGTGTGTGTGTGTGTGTGTGTGTGTGTGTGTGTGTGTGTGTGTGCGTGCGTGTGTGTGTGTTTTGGGTGTGATGGGGAAGGGTAGCAGCATCCTGTTGGCATAGCAGCTACTTGCTGACACTTGCTCAGCTTTCCCCAATCTGTCGTTCTCTCTGTCTGTCTGTCTCTCTGTCTGTCTGTCTCTCTCTCCCTCTGTCTCTCTCTCTGTCTTTCTCCCTCTCTCCCTCATTCCTCTGTATGTCTCTTATTCTGTCTCTCTCTTTCCCCAATCTTTGTTCTCTCTGTCTGTCTGTCGCTCTCTCTGTCAGACTCTCTCTATCTCTGTCTCTCTCTCTCTCCCTCATTCCTCTGTCTTTCTCCAATCTGTTGTTCTCTTTGTCTGTTTCTCTCTCTCTATCTCTCTCTCTCTTTGTGTCTCTCATTCCTCTGTCTGTATTCTATTCTGTCTTTCTCCAATCTGTCGTTCTCTCTATCTGTTTCTCTCTCTCTCCCTCATCCCTCTGTTTCTCTCTCTGTCTCTCTCTCTCTCTGTCTCTCTCTCTTTCTTTCTCTTTCTCCCTCTCTCCCTCCTTCATTCCTCTGTCTGCCTCCTATTCTGTCTTTCTCTTTCCCCCACCTCTGCCATGATCCTTCTCTCTCTCTCTTTTTCTCCCCATTTCTCTTCCTCTCTCTCACTCCATCATTCGCCAGTCACTCTCCTCCTGGCTCCATCTTGCTGCTGAGCTGCTGAGTGTGTTTGGGGGAGCTGGAGAGTGCACACACACACACACACACACACACACACACGGCTGTGTTTGGTGAGCTAGAGTGCACACACGGCTACCGGCCTCCTCTCGTACCCTTTTTCCAATGCCTGTGCACTTACTGAGATTTTTCCCCTCACACCAGTGTGTGTGTAGGCCTATGTGTGTGTGTGTGTGTGTGTGCATGTTCATGTGTGTGTGTGTGTGTGTGTGTGTGTGTATGTAGGTGTACATGTACATGGGGGTTTGTGTGTATGTGTAGGAGGTGTTTTCACACTATGTGTGTGTGTGTGTGTGTGTGTGTGTATGTGTGTGTGTGAGTGTAATT
>CM059266.1:21007821-21030321 GCA_030347295.1 Setipinna tenuifilis | reverse complement strand
GGGCCTGAAAGTCTTTGAGCAGGGCAGTTAAGTTCAGTTGAGATTGGACAGGTAAGGAAGGCTTCAGTTGCCTTTTTTTTTAAGGCGTCAACGGATTGTGCCTCTGTGATGTGGATCTCTGATGTGGATCTGCCTCTCTGAGTCCTTGTCTTTGGGGTATAGCATGAGAAGGCTGCCTCTCCAATCCCCCTTTTTTCGCCGGTGCCTCTAGAATCCTCACGAGGCCGGCCTCAGCACATCTTAAGGGCTTGTGTAGGAATGTAAAAAGACAGTGAGTCAGTAATACAGCATGATTCTAGATCCTTTGAGTACTAGTAAGAGTATTTAAGTACTTTAAAGTCAATTCTGTAGGACACGGTTCAGCCAGTGCCATTCGGCTATAGTATTGGACTTGGGTACTCTATCCTTTTTTGTTTTTGTTAACAGTCACGCAGCTGAGTTTTAAATAAGCTGTAGTTTTTCAATGTTGGCTTTGATTTTTCGATTTGGCTTTTTTTGGAGACCTGTCAAGTACTCTAATCTACTTGAGATGGAGTGGACAGGTTTGTCCGTCAGCGTCCTGCTGGGTCAAGAAGGTCAGGAACTTTTTGCTATTTCCAATTTGGTTTTAGATTTAGACAATAATTTAGGTACTTTATGGATGTGAGGTTTGAAGCTTAAGTCGTCGGGGTTCAAGAATCACACCTACAGTAGGCTTGTTACCTCTTCCTCCTCTGCCATGTTGGCTTTGGTTTCCCAGACTGGAGTAGAGAGCCTCTCGTTTCTCATCTCTGGGGCCAATAACCCCATAGCTCAGTTATGGGTTAGGAAGTTTTTAGGAAGTTATTACTCATTCATTGTGTGACAAGCAAGAAGGTTAATGAGAGTAGGGCAGTTGGTTTCGTTCGGCTTGACTGAAATATAGAGTAGCGTGTCGTCGGCATAGCTGTGTTATGTTCCCTGAGATGATGTTGCCCAGTGGTAGCATGTATAATGAAAAAAGGAGGGGGGGGGCAAGACAACTACAGTGGGTGACCCCAAATGCCATATCGTGCTTCTTTGATAGGTGGTCCCCGATGCTGACATAAAATTGTCTTCCAGTAATATATGACTCAAAATCATTGTAGTACATGACCTGACAGACCTGCCCAGGAGGTCTTGAGACGATTTAGTAGTATGTTGTGGTCAGTTGTGTTAGAAGGCAGCACTTACTGTAGGTCTAGGAGGACCACAGCAGAGACTAATCAGGAGCTCTGGCTAAGTCAGGTGCTGTTTTTCAAGCCGCTGAGGTTGGTTGGTATATCAACAGTGCAGCTTTACACATCATTTACTCTGTTATGAATGAGTTCAGGAATTGGATCAAGGCTATTAGTCTTGCCCCTAGGTAGACACACACACACATATGCCCCCCCGCACACACACACGCACACACACAAACAGACGCACACACATACAGGCACAGCCACACACACACACACACACACAGACCGACACACACACACACACACACACACCAACCACTTGTCTGGGGTTTCCTGATCTATTTAGGCATCTCAGGTCCTTGCCACAGTAGAGCGTGCTGGGAGATGGACTTCCCTGACCAGCCTTAGGGCCCATTTATAATTCCAGCCCACAAAAAAAAAAAAAAATCAAAAAACACACAAATCAAAATACCTCTGTGTGCTTTTAAGCCATTAGTCTTAGCTGGCGCTCTACGGTACGGTACTGATATGTAATAACACAGTTTGAGGTTAAAAAGAAAGACATTTATTTTCGCAAAAATGAAATTAAAAATTAATCAAAAAATGACCCTGATTGCTTGGGCTCCAGCGGTGAGGTGACGTCTAGGAAGTGGTCTCTTCTCCAGAAGCAGGCCAGATGTCAAGTCTGAGTCAGTACAGTACAGTAACCAGCCCCTATGGCTGCTCTACAGTACAGTACGTCTGCAGGAAATGGTTGGTGAGGACTTTTAACCTTTGATTTGGCCCCACTCATTGCCTCTGCCTTTGCCTCTCTCTTTCATTTGCTGTCTCACACACACACACACACACACACACACACACACACACACACACACACTTACACACACACAAGCACACACACACACACACACACACACACACACTTGCACACACACACACACACACACACACACACACACTCTTACACACACACACACACACACACACACACACACTGTGCGCTATCTAAAGATAGATCTTTGCTTGTTGGCTTTGTGTCCTGGCTCAACCACATAATGTGATATAGGGGTATACTATGCTGCTGCCTGCCGCCGCCGCCGCTGGTCTCAGATCAGCCGGAGCCGTGTGGAGTGGCGTGCGTGCCTGCGTGTGTGTGTGTGTCTGTGTCTGCTATGGACTGGCATGGCGTGTGTGTCTCTGGTTAGAGGGAGGGAGCAGTATAGAGTGGTGTGTGTGTATGGGTCTGGTTGGGGGGGGGGGTGACGTGAGTGTGTGTGTGTGTGTCTCTCTGGTTAGAGGGAGAGACATATGGAGCAGTGTGTGTGTACATGTGTGTGTCTCTGGTTGGTGGGGGGGGGGGGTCGGGAGGCAGTGCCGCATGTGTGTATGTGTGTCTCTGGTTGGGGGGGGCATATGGAGTGGTGTGTATGTATGTGTCTGGTAGGCGGGGGGGCGAGAGGTAGCGGTGTATGTGTGTATGTGTCTCTGGTTTTGGGTGGGAGGGTGTCAGTAGGGAGTGGCATACACATGTGTTTGTGTGTGTGTGTGTCTCTGGTCGGTGAGTGTGTGGGTGTGTGTTGGGGTGTGTGTATGTGTTGGGGGGGTTCAGGAGGGAGTTGCATACGTATGTGTGTGTGTCTCTGGTCGGTGAGTGTGTGTGGGTGTGTGTTGGGGTGTGTGTGTTGGGTTCAGGAGGGAGCTGCGGCGACATGAAAGTGTGTCCGCTGCTCTTTTATGGGGTGTTGATGAGTCCTGATGAGGAGCTCCTGCAGGCCGCCCCTGCACCGCACAGCCTGCTGATTTGGCCTTTATACACACACACACACACACACACACACGCTTGCTTTCTTTTTTTTGTGTCTTTTACTTGCTCTCCTTTTTTTCCTGTCTAGTTTTTTTTCTTCTCCCCTTTTCTTTTCTTGGTTCCTTTCCTGTGCAGATCCCATGTCCTGTGTGTGAGTGAGGAGCTGTAGCCATAGTCGTGGAGGGCTGGTGTGTGGTGTAGTGTAGTGTACACACACATCGACACACACACACACACACACACACACACACACACACAGCCAGAGCCAGAGGAGCCATAGCAGTAGTGTTGTGGTGTGGTGTAGTGTACACAGACACACACAGACACACACACACACAGACCCAGAGCCCAGACTCAGGGTCCAGAGCTGGGACCCCGTGAAGGAACTGCAAGCCCCCGCTGTGCTTCAGCTGCGGGCCCCCTCCACTAATTAGGATGAGGAAGTACAAACGTAGGTCACGCACAGCACAGGCGGGGTGTGTGTGTGTGTGTGTGTGTGTGTGTGTGTGTGTGTGGGTGGGGGGCAATTAAAAAAAACACACTCGACAGGAACACGGCGTCCTCGTGGATGTTCCGGGGCCGCGAGCGCCTTGGGGCGAGGAAACGACGCCGCCGCCACTCATTGGGCTTGTGTGTGTATGGTGTGTGTATGGTGTGTGTATGGTGTGCCGCATCTCAGGGTGACTCTCCCCCCCCTAGCAACAGGAGTTGGGCGAGGTGTGTGTGACTACGGTAGTGTGTGGGGAGTACTCTGTGAAAGTGTGTGGTAGTGTTGGGAAGTGAGTGTGTGGTAGTCTGGGGGAGTGTGTGTGTGTGGGGTATTCTGCGGGAGTGTGTGTGTGGTGGTCTGTGGGAGTGAGTGTGTGGTACTGTGGTGGAGTGTGTGGTAGTGTGGAGGAGTGTGGGCAGTGTGTGGTAGTGTGGGGGAGTGTGTGTGTGTGTGGAGGAGTGTGGGCAGTGTGTGGTAGTGTGGGGGAGTGTGTGTGTGTGTGTGATATTCTGCGGGAGTTTGTGTGGTACTGTGGTGGAGTGTGTGTGGTAGTGTGGGGGAGTGTGTGTGTGATATTCT
Organism: Setipinna tenuifilis; assembly: GCA_030347295.1. Taxonomy (NCBI): domain Eukaryota; kingdom Metazoa; phylum Chordata; class Actinopteri; order Clupeiformes; family Engraulidae; genus Setipinna; species Setipinna tenuifilis. The sequence goes on along the minus strand of CM059266.1, from coordinate 21,026,267 downwards.
GCGGGAGTGAGTGTGTGGTACTGTGGTGGAGTGTGTGTGGTAATCTGTGTGTGGTAGTGTGGAGGAGTGTGTGTGTGTGGTATTCTGCAGGAGTGTATGTGTGGTATTCTGCGGGAGTGAGTGTGTGGTACTGTGGTGGAATGTGTTTGGTAGTCTGTGTGCGTGACTGTGGGCCCGTGTGTGCGTGGGTCTGTGTGTGTGTGTAGTAGTGTGGGTCTGTGTGGTAGTATGGGCCTGTATGGGTGGTAGTCTGGCTGTGTGTATGTGTGCATGACTGTGGGTCTGTGTGGTAGTGTGGGTCTGTGTGTGTGTGGTAGTGTGGCTGTGTGTGTGTGTGGGTCTGTGTGTGTGGCAGTGTGGCTGTGTGTGTGGGCCTGTGTGTGTGGTAGTGTGGCTGTGTGTGTGTGGTAGTGTGGGCCTGTGTAGGCCTGTGTGTGTGTGGTTGTGTGTGCGTGACTGTGGGCCTGTGTGTGTTTGTGGCTGTGTGTGTGGTAGTGTGGCTGTGTGTGTATGTGTGACTGTGCGTGTGTGGTAGTGTGTGGTAGGGGGAATGAGTTCAGCTCCCACCTTTAGGAGCAGTACAGCGAGGGGAAGGGGGGGTGGGGGTGTTGAGGGTATGTGGGGCAGAAGGGGAGAGAGGTGGAGGGGGGTGGGGGTGTAGGGAGAAGAGGGGGGGGGGTGGGGGGGGTTGTAGGGAGAAGGGGAGGGGGGGGTTGTGGGGGGGTGTAGGGAGAAGGGGAGGTCAGTTTTGTTTTTCAAACCCAGTCACATTCTTGGCAGCTATAGAGAGCAGCGCTGCCAAAGGTTGTCTGAGGGAGACTAGTGTGTGTGTGTGTGTGTGTGTGAGAGAGAGAGAGAGGGAGAGAGAGAAAGAGTGAGGGGGAGAGGGAGAAATGTTTTTGAATTTTTTTTCTCCTGATGTATATGTTTGCTTTTACTCAAATGTTCAGATCCATTTTTGTAATTATATGTGCGTGTGTGTGTTTGAGTGTGTGTGTTTGAGTGCATGTATGTGAGTCTGTATGTGAGTGTGTATGTGTTTGTGTGTGTGTGTATATGTAAGTGAGTGTGTGGCTGTGTACATGCATGCATGTGTGTACGTGTATGTGTGTGTGTATGTTTTTTAGTTCTGAGTACAGCGAGAGAGAGAGAGAGAGAGGGAGAGAGAGAGACAGAGGGAGAGAGAGAGAGAGGGAGAGAGAAAGAGGGAGAGAGACAGAGACTGAGAGAGAGAGAGATGTTTTGCACATAGCTGTTCTGACTGGAGTGTTTATCCCTCCCAAGTTCAAATCAATTTGTGTAACTCCATATGTATGTGACCTCTAGCAGGCATCTCCTACAGCCTGTTCCCAGGAACGAATCCACATCCATTTTCTTAAGCACTGTGGTATGTTGTTTTGATGGACCACAAATAGCGTATGCTGCCATGTACCAAAACACAGGACCCGAACCAAATGTTTACTTTGGACAACAGAGTGGAGAATGTGTGTGTTTGAGGGGTGGGGGAGTTTGGGTAATCCTATCATAAAGCTTATCAATGATGGACAGCGAGTCTCATCTGCAGTTTGTGTGTGTGTCCGTGTGTGTCCGTGTGTGTGTGTGTGTGTGTGTGTGTGTGTGTGTAATACACACTGTGTATGTATGTGTGTGTGTGCGTGCGCATGTGTGTTTGTGCATGTGTGAGTATGTGTACATGCACCTGTGTGTGTGTGCGTGTGTGTGTGTGTGTGTGTGTGTGTGTGTGTGTATGTAAGTACGCACGGCTCAGCTAGTAGATTTATGTAAGGTTTGTACTTTAAAGTTTAAACAACAGATGAGTCATAATTAAACCTGTCAAAAACACCAACCGACAGAACTGGCAAGGCCAAAGGGTGAAGCCAATAATGTGCTCCCAAATAAGAAATAAACATCCATGGCCTCGTCAGTTAAACACAGGAATCTGATTTTTTTACACTATTCACACCTAACTGGGTGCTACAAAGGGTGCTTTCACCCAAAACCCCCATGTAACCCTTCCGCTCATGTATAAGTTGAATGGTCCTTTTTAGTTTTTAGTAATAGCAAACCCAAGCTGATGTACACACCACACTGCATGAAATGCCACTGAGTAACTGAGACAGGGGGGGGTGGGGGGCTGGGGGCATTCAGCACATGTGCACTGCAGTGCCAGTAGCTCTTGAGTAGCAGGGAGCAGGTCAAGGGTGAGGTTCACTCAGGTTAAGTGCCACCCATTTCTGCCACCTAGTGTTCGAAGAGGTGAGCTGCAGGTCAGGTCACTGTGCTCTCTCTCTCTGTCTCGCTCTGTCGGTCTGTCTGTCTGTTTACACTGACACAGTATACATGCAGATGTGTGTCTCTCTCTCTCTCTCTCTCTCTCTCTCTCTCTCTCTGTCTCTCTTTCTCTCTTTCTTTCTCTTCCTCGGCAGCATCTGTAAAGCTTTAACAGGACATACAATGTCCAAGATTTTTTTTTTTCTTCTGTGGGTAGTTTTGGTTCTGGGAGTTGGCAGGCCCTTATGGAAATCAATCAGTATGCATGATCTCTGCACTAACAAGATCCCCCCTGGAATGGCGTACCCCCACACTTAGAGACAGTTAGGCATACAGTTTCGAGAAAGCCAGAAAATGGTTGCAAAACAGTTTTTGAAAAAATCTGAATAAACATACTGTATGTATTGTACTGAATTTGCTGTTCTGTGTTGAATTGACTTTCCTCTTTGACTGTGTCTCTCTCGTATGTGGCTGGTTTCTTCTTCCTCCTCTTTTTCTTCTTCTTCTTCTTCTAACTTCATGTATGTACATATGTATGTATGTACATATGTATGTATGTATGTATGTATGTATGTATGTATGTATGTATGTATGTATGTATGTGTGTATGTATGTGTGTATGTATGTGTGTATGTGTGTATGTATGTACGTATGTATGTATGTACGTATGTATGTATGTATGTATGTATGTGTGTACGTATGTATGTATGTATGTATGTGTGTATGTATGTATGTATGTGTGTATGTATGTATGTATGTGTGTATGTATTTATCCGTGTATGTATGTATGTATGTATGTATGTATGTGTGTATGTATGTGTGTGTATATATGTATGCATGTATATATGTATGTATGTATTTATTTATTTATTTATTAGGCCTTTGTATATAGTCCCTTCTTCTTTACTCTTATTGTACCTGACGCTTTGATACTTTCATCTCGCACCTTTGTGGCCTTGCTGTTTTAATGTCATTGTGCAACTATTTTATGACAATGAAGGTTTTTGAAGTCTTAAAATTGAAGTCTTGATGTTTGTGAGCCCATTAAAACCATAACAAATAATGATGACTTTTGACCTTTGAACTTTGATCTTCTGTTTTCTCAGGTTCCTCAAGACAACCCTCCGCTGACTCCAGAGAGATTTGGTGGACATCTCTCTCTCTCCCACACACAAACAGGACACAAGAGACTTGGGGTGGTCTCTCTCTTCCGCACACAGAGACTCGGGGACGTCTCTCTCTCTCTCCCGCACACAGACAGTGCTTTCCCCCCGATGGCTGTTGACTGACGGCTGAGCTGCGGTCGGTGGGCGAATGCCGGACGCGAGGAGGAGGGTCGGGGCACACATGATTGGTTACTGGATGGAACTGAGGTGAATGGAACACATGCCCAAAGAGCAGGACTCGAACCTATCTGAGGGAGAAGAGAAAGGGTGAGTACTCGCTCTGGTCATAGTGGTGTGTGTGTGTGTGTGTGTGTGTGTGTGTGTGTGTGTGTGTGTGTGTGTGAGAGAGAAACAGTTTTAGGTGAGGTCTGAATGTTGAGCCCTGTGGAACTCCACAGTTGATGCTCCAGACATTGTGTGTGTGTGTGTGTGTGTGTGTGTGTGTGTGTGTGTGTGTGGTTTGATGGCAGCACTGAGAAACAAGTAATGTTTTTAGTTAGAACTTTAATAGGATTAAAGCGTAACAGTTCAGTCTCTATAGATTTCTTCCATGAATTAAATTTCAGAGGATTTTATTCAAGAAATGCTTCAACAGTTGTATTTGTATATATCGATTCCTTTAACTCCCAGAGCTAATCAGTGTACTTTATTCCGCCGTTGGTGTGGTGTGGTGTGGGAGGCTTCAACATCACATTAAATGGACTGTGTTAAGAATAGAATAGGCTACCTCTATGTGCTGTGCTGTGTGTGTGTGTGTGTGTGTGTGTGTATTGATCTCAGAAATCCATATTCACAGGGGCATGAAGCGAGCAGACTGGAGACTGAGGGGGGGGATTATGGTGGTAGAGAGGGAACAGGATTAGTGATGGGGGGTTTGGGGAGGGGGGGTGGGGGCTTAATGATGGGGTAAAAGAGAAACTGAAGAACTGTTTAGGACCATTAGGCTGTGTGCTGTGTGCTCTGTATGTATGTATGTGTGTGTGTTTGTGTGTGTGTGTGTCTGTGTCTGTGTGTGTGTGTGTGTGTGTGTGTGTTCGTGTTTGTGTGTGTGTGTGTGTGTGTGTGTGCGTGTGTCTGTGTATGTATATGTATATGTGTGTGTGTGTGTATCTGTGTGTGTGTGTGTGTGTGTGTGTATGTGTGTGTGTGTTTAATGTACAGACAAAAAAACAATCAGTGTTTTCATTATTACTAAGTTGACCCTCTCTGAGTCACTCTGTCGATTGGCGAGATTAGTGGTAGAGCATTGGAAGGACGGAAAATTACAATGATTAAGGGTCAGGTGGTGATCATGTGGGCGGCATCTCTAGGGAAGGAGATGGAGGGATGAAACAAAGAGAAATGAGAGAGAGAGAAAGAAAGGGAGAGAGGGAGAGAGAGAGAGACAGAAAATATAAACATTTCATCTGTTTGCTTCCTAATTTTCTAGTGAATTCAGAGATTGTAACAGAAACACACACACAGACACACACAGACACACACACACACACACACACACACACACACACACACACACACACACACACACTGCGGAGTTGGAATACCTGCATTCCATACTTACTGTATAGAAAAGGTCATCAATGATTATTTTTTTTTACAACCTTAACAAGTATAGGCTAGCATGTACATACCATCTAGGTCACATCATTCACAGGTGAGTTGCAAGCGGCAAATCTTTTATGGCATAAAAACCACTAGTGCTACTTCATGATTATGGCGGCTTATACAGAAACAAAACGTAAAGGTTGTTGATGATGACGAAGATGATGATGATGATGAGGAGGAGGAGGATGATGGCGATGATGATGGTGATGGGAGGGTGCCTTCTTTTTATCTTTTCGGATCTAAACACCCACCTGCCCATTCAATCAGTGTAGAGTGCTGGCGCAATTAGCAAAGTGAACATATTGGAATATGCAGGGAGGTGCCTGGTGAAACTAGACACCCCCACTCCCCCACAGAAAAAAAAACAAATGAAGAATGCTGTTAGTACATGTTTTAATCTCTTCTTCATCTGTTAGCCTTCTCGTTTAATCCCGTTTTATTATTTATTTATTTACTTGACTTACTTACTTATTTTGCTACCAGGTGTGGCAGATGGCAAAATAAATTCTTAAGCACATAAGTGTATTTCTGTGGCCATGTGTCAGATGGGGCTTTGTTTGTCTAGCACAAACACGGCCACATAAGGAGACAGACACCAGGGGCTCGAGGCTGAGAGAGGCTGTTGGATACAAGATCTTTGAATGTTGCTCAGTATCACAGGGAAGGCCAATCAAGAGACTGTATATAATTACGGCCCAATTAGCAAACATCAGACATGAAGCACCAGGAAGTGTGGTGGCTGTGGTGTCCATCTTGTATAAGGTCATTTGTCCCAATCAGTGACAGAAATCCGGTTGTTTTGGTTGATGTAGGACGTTAAAATGGCCACGAGCGGTGGTGGAGAGAGCTTAATGGTCAAAACAGATTAGTGATACGTGTATACATAAATAAAAGGAACAAAAGTAGTTGTAGTGAAATAAACCAAGTCACATCAGGGACGATTAAAATGAAAAACACACAAAAAGTCAAAGTAGAAGAAAAATCAAAAGTGGAAGCAAATTAAACAGCATATTAAAATATGGTCCAGGAATGTTAAAAAAGTATATCAAAAGTGTCTGTCATTAGTAATAAAATAAAAACTGGATTAAAAAAAAATTATGGGAGAACATCAGACTGACGTAGAAGCAATATTATAAATAAAATTATGAGTGGTGGTGTAGCGAAGGGGAGGAGAAGTCACCCCACCTGGCTTTTAACCCAGGTCTCTGGGGTACCAAACATGGGCTCAGACTCATTAGTTATGGCAGTCAGTGCACACCCACAACCCTAGTGATGGTCACTCCATCACAGGTGAGGCAACACGTAACGAGACAGGCAGTCTTTCCCAGGGTCTGGGGGCAGCAACTGCAAAGCCATCATTAGTTTACAGGTGTGAGGGGGCATCCGTGAGTAGATGTTGTTCTGATGACCTCAGTGACCTGGAGGGAACATTTTAGTACATGATACATTTTAGTTTTAGTACCAAAGTTCCAAAAAGTGGGGGAATATTCCCCTCTGTTGCCGGCTGGTGGCACTGTGCCAGTTTGGGCATGTGGACATCATCATATTATCATAAACAGGCTGGGACACGTCTGTCAAAAATTATCCATGTGTCAAAACATACAAATTAAAAGCTATTCTTTCTTTGGCCAGCTGGTGGCGCTAGGCCAGACAGGCATACTGGGGTGTCTGGATTTCATCATAATCATAGTATCTAATAACCTGAGAAGTTTCAGCCAAATCTTTTTTTAGAGAGTAATAACTATCATCTGCAGCTGGTCGAGTCTAATTGTCTGTAATCCATCTAACTGTGACGCACAACATTGTACGTCTCATCGGGGCAGTTGAGGAAAACCATGAATTATAACAAAATTTAATACAATTGGGTTTTAAAACCCCCAAAAAACTGAACTGTGGAATATTCAACATCTGAGGCCAGGACACAAGGAACAGTTACCTATGCTGACTAAGATTCTTTTATAAATGTCCATATCTCTGCTGGTCAATACTAACTGCCCCCTACAGGGACAGGGACAACCTAGGTAATGTATGTATGTTACAATACATTACATTTAGCAGAAGCTTTTATCCAAAGGGACTTACAAAAGGAGGGTATAAGCTAACAGAAGTGTAGAGGAGCACAGAGTAGACAAAGGCATAGCGAAGATAGAGCAGCCTAGGGTTCACACCAGGAGGGAACACCCAAGAAGATAGATGTGCCTTGGGTAAATTCTTGTCTTAATTCAGTCCTTATGCGTGCCAGACACCAGCTTTGTATGTTACCAGAGACAAAGGTATCTTTTGGCAATGTCTGTCGTTATTTTACGTTTAAAGAGATCTATTAATATTCATAATTTGAAACATTGAAAAATAAATGTTAGCACCCATGCTATAACATAGTCATATAGGTCTACCTTGGCTCTCACCTTACCTGTCCCCTGCATTTAATGAATATCAGTCCCAACAGTTTTTGCTTCTTTTGGCTAACACGCAGAAGAGACAGAGGTAGTAAAATCGGTTTAAACCCAGATCAGAGGGTAAGCAGCTTCAAAGCTAAGGTGAATGAATACATGTATAAGAAAGAAAACAAACACAAAATTGATAGTTCTGAAATAAGTAATTAATGATACTAATAAATAATAAATAACCCCCACCGCATGTAGAGCGCTTTATGGCCTTGATGCGCCAGGCCAGCTGTAAATTAAAGTCTGTGTGCATGTATAAACACAGATCCTGTTAGCAAGGTTGTAAACATCACATCACCTCTTTGTCCTTGTCAGAAGACCACCTGGGACCTGCCTGATGTTTTCCCGTTTGATTTTTCTCTATCGGCTACCAGTTTTTTTTACCTGCATTCATTTGTGGAAAAGCTACCAAAGGGTCCTTGAAACGTCTAATCATTATGTGCACTGGGAGGGGGAGGGTTAATGGATTTAGTTTTTTTCAGTGTGCCTGCCCCCCACCTGTAGACTCCACAATAATATCCGTTTTTTTTTTAAAAACAAGCTTCTCTTAATAATAATACGAGCTTCTCTTTACAATTGAATACTTTCAACATACCATAGTTTATGAATTTGTGTCTGCGCTACCCAATTGCATCCATAAAGAATGTGAAATAAACCTTACTAAACAGGAACGATATGAAAATATGAAGATCCAAGCACGCTAACTCGTAATTAGAAAATCGCCAGTTGTTTGGGTCAGAGTTATGTGGCCATGTTTTTTGCCACCTGTCTTTGTCTAGAATGATCAGAGTTTTGATCATGTTTTTGCCACCTGCCTTTGTGTAGAAAGATCAGAGTTTTTGCCATGTAATCCCCCACCTGTCTTTGCGTTGAAAGAGAAAGGTCATGCAAAAGGTGACACAAGCTCAAAGAGAAAGAGAGCGATGGAGGAAGAGAGAGAGATGGACAGAGGAGGGGATTGAAAGGAGGGGGAGAATGGGGAAGGGTTGGGTTGGGTTGGGGAGAGAATAGCAGCCACAAGGTTCAATCTCCAGGGGAGTGTGTGTGTGTGTGTGTGTGTGTGTGTGTGTGTGTGTGTGTGTGTGTGTGTGTGTGTGTGTGTGTGTGTGTGTGTGTGCGCTTATGTGTTGGTGTGTTTGGACGCTCATGTCCTTGGTAACACGGAGGTACGAGGAGGCAGGCGGTTTAGATCTCACACTGTCACACTCACTCAGTGTGGGGACCTTGTGAGTTGTGGTCAGTCAGCCAGTGTAGCACAGAGAAGCCCCAAAATGCACATTTTCCCTCTGCAGTGCCTGGACAGGTCAGCCCTCTAACTCTTCGTCCACCTCTTGTGGCTGTCTGCCTGAGCATGGCGTGTTTGAGTGAGAGAGTGCATTTACTGGCATGGAGGGATGGATGGATGTGTACTTCTGTCTGTGTTGTGCTGAGTAGAAATTGTCAATGGACTTGGGTTGCATGGACTATAATGTGTGTGTTTTTTAAAAGATTTAAGGGTAGGTTGGAGATACTGTTGAAATGTTGCTGTTATTGTTGTTGTTGTTATTTGTTGTGTATTTAAACAGCAGGAGAGAGGTATAGTCCGCTGTCATGTCGTTTCCAGTGTTTTTTCCCGTGATTGTCCAAAATTGGAAAATCATCTGTTATTTTCTACTCCCTCTGGTTTGGGCTCTATCATCCTCTCTCTGTGGAGCGTCGGTAAAATACAACATGACAGCTGGATGACAGAAGGAAGCATCTGCTTTTTGAGCTGGATGGTGTATTTTGACTGGATGTGGTGATGGAGGGTTTAAAAGGCATCTCCCTATCAGTTCTGTCACGCTAACAGAACCTTAGTGTGACATTACTGTGTGTATGTGTGTGTTGTCAGTGATGTGCAGACTGATCCAAAATGAGTGGTCACCCGCGGTTTACAGGTCAGACAGAAATATATTGAAATATGATACTCAGTTCGGGTTTGGTCAGGCCAGTTAAAAGAATGATTAATTATTATTGTTTTATTATTAAATAATTGGTAATTATTAATTAGATATTATATTAGTTAGTTATGAAGATGGGGCGGATACAGGCTTTGTTTTATGTACATGTTGCCATACTGTCATTTCATGTTCAACTGTATTTGTGGTTAGAATTGCAGTTGGGTTGGTGGAGAACACCAGGTGACTGTGGGTCGTTTCTTAACTTGCCCTCACCATCACTGGTGTGTGTGTGTGTGTGTGTGTGCGTTGGTGTGAGCATGCGTTAGCTGTTAGTATAGTTTCCTGGTATGGCTATGTCTGCACTGTGTGAGCAGCGTTAGGGTAAGTGGAGTGGAGATGTATAGGCTGGTGTGTGTGTGTGTGTGTGTGTGTGTGCGTGCGTGCGTGCGTGTGTGTGTGCGTGTGTGTTTGTCTGTATGTGTGTATAGGCTGAGCAGAGCAAAGCACACACTCTTCTACGAGTATTTTTAGGCAAGTCACAAGTTAGGCAGATTGAATTTAGACTCTTATTAGTGCTCAATCATTTGACAGAGTTACCTGACTTTTTTTCTCTCTTCCTGTCCCTCTCTGTCTCCCCCTCTCCCTCTCTCTCTCTCTCTCTCTCTCCCTCTCTCTCTCTGTCTCTCTCTGTAAAGGTGGTCTAATGGTCTGAAGAGGACAAGAAAGAAGAGCCAATGTTCAGTCAAGAATGTGACTGGTAATAACATACCATTATGTGTGTGTATGTGTGTGTGTGTGTGTTTGTCCGTGTGTGTTCGTGTGTGTGTGTGTGTGTGTGCGTGTTCGTGTGCGTGTGTGTGTGTGTGTGTGTGTGCGTGCGTGTGTGTGTGTGTGTGTGTGTGTGTGTGTGTGTGTTTCTGAGATAACTCTGGCCCTCCTCCTCCTTCTCTAGCACTTGGCGTCTCTATTCCAGGGTACATCCCCAGCTACCTGGAGAAGGATGAGCCGTGTGTGGTGTGTGGGGATAAGGCCACGGGCTACCACTACCGCTGCATCACCTGCGAGGGCTGCAAGGTCTGTATGAACGCGCACACACACACACACACACACACACACACACACACACACACACACACACACACAACCATGCAACCAGCATTACACAGACACAGAGACATGTGCAAGGTCTGCAGACAAGCACTCTTATTCATTCCACACACTCACACTCACACACACACACACAAATATACACACACACACACACACATACACTCACACACAGCCACCTGACTAGCATGAACACAGAGATATGTATAATTTATTCACACTGACACAGCATACATGCACATCTTTCTCTCTCTCTCTCTCTCTCTCACTTGTTCTCTCTCTCCTTCCCCCTCTCTCTCTCCCTGCCTTGCGACCTATTGCTTTTTTGCTTTTCTCTCTGTCTTTTATTTATATTATACATATTTTACACTTATGTTATCTTTTATGTTTTATGTTTTTATCTGTTCTTTGCTTTCATTTTTGTTAAGCCCATTGAACTGCGTTTTTGTATGAAATGCGCTATACAAATAAACTTGACTTGACTTGACTTTGTGGTGTGGCATAGGGCTTTTTCCCTCTTCCCCCTCTCTCTCTTCCTTTCTGTCTCACACACACACACACACACACACACACACACACACACACACACACACACACACACACACACACACACACACACACACACACAAGCATACACAAACACACACACACACACACACTCTAACACGTTGGCTTGACTTTGTGGTGTGGCGTAGGGCTTTTTCTCCCTTCCCCCTCTCCCTCTCTTTCTCTCTGTCTCTCTCACACACACACACACACACACACACAAGCATACACAAACAAACACACACATGCACTCTAACACTTTGGCTTTGTGACTTTCTCTGGTGTGGTGTGGCGTAGGGCTCCCCCCCCCCCGCCCCCACACACACACACACAAGCATACACAAACAAACACACACACACACTCTAACACTTTGGCTTTGTGACTTTCTCTGGTAGGGCTTTTTCCGGCGCACCATCCAGAAGAACCTGCACCCCTCCTACTCCTGCAAGTATGACAGCAGCTGCATCATCGACAAGATCACACGCAACCAGTGCCAGCTCTGCCGCTTCAGGAAGTGCATCGCCGTCGGCATGGCCATGGACCGTACGTACACTCACACACACACACATGCACACACATACAGACACACAATGGATCATAGGTAGACTCACACATGCTAATCACACACACACACAATGGCCATGGACCGCAAGTACACTCACACACACACACACCATGCACGCACACACACATGCATGCACACACATGGACGCGCACACACACACAAACAATGGACCATAGGTAGACTCACACATGCTAGTCACACACACACACACACAATGGCTATGAACCATAAGTACACTCACACATGCTAGTCACACACACACACGTGCACGCACACACACACACACATGCGCGCACACACACACACGCACACACATACACACACACATACACACAATGACCATAGACTGTGACAGATGTGACAGATGTGATTCATGCAGTGCCATTGTTGACTGTGTGTATTATTGTATTGTATTTGTAATGGTTCGTTACCATTATAATGAACAATATCTAAGCAAATGGAATTGGGGTAGCAGATGTTCATTATTATTATTATTATTACTATTTAAGGCAGCAGTACACCTCAAAATGCAGAACAGTAACTTCAGTCACTAACAGTCACTATTCAAAACCACTATACTTCTCACCACGCCTGTCCCATTAGTGTTAATGTGTAGATATAATATCCAAGTTTTAATTGAAAAAGATCCCATTAACTGATAAAATGGCTACTTCTTTCTGCTGCATAATGTGTCTTTTTAATCTTTACAGCAATCATTTTTTAAGCAGGTGGTTGCTATTTCTAGGCCTGGTTCTTACCACTACGCCTCTTACTGGAAAAATGAGCTTATTTCCCAACATTATGTCAAGCCTTAGTTTAGTAAAGTCCAGTTGATGACTCTGTCCACTGGAGACACTCTGCCTCTCATCCCTAGCCCACATATAAAAGAATGCATCACAATCACAATCACATCACTATACCAAATATACAGCCAAGCTATAATAACCTAATTATATTATAGTGCTTATCCTTATAACGTAAAACTATAACTATGTCAACACAGCAGCAGCAGCTGTAGCAGACACAGGCCCAGTGCCGTTTGCAAGGAAAAACATCTGAAGAGCACATTCTGTGAGCTGTGTCAGGGCTGCATGTCTGCAGTAATGGTTTGGCACAGCGAAAGCGGCTTGTTTAGCTTGGCGTAGCTTGAAGTGATACGTTTTCCCCTCCATTTCACTTTTTTGCATGCGAGTCATTTGAACAGTATGCGTTCGTATCCCGCGGCGGTTGGCGTGTCAGAAGGAATCGTATCGGATGTCTCTCTTAAACGGATCTGAGTCATTCTGGCCCCCGGGTCAAAGAAAAGCGATGCGAGAGCAAAGCTATCAAGCCATTAGACCTTTGTCCGTACGCACCCCCCCCCCCCTCTGCACCACACACACCCCTCCAGGATACCTTATGCGCACAGGAATTGAAAATAGCAATATTATGGGATTAGGCATGTGGAAAAAAGGGGAGTCAATGAGGCGTCGTTTTATAAGGAAAAGAAAAACAAAACCATACAGAACAAAAACAAGAAGACCGAGCTAACCCCCTTCTTTCTGCGTCCTCATCTAACCAGAACGGAAAAAAGCCGGGAGCGTATTACACCTGTCCTTGCAGCCCCCCTTTCGCTGGCTCCCTGTCAGTTATGGGATACACTTCACGACTCTTTCATTTGAATTACTAACTAACTAACCCCTCTCTGCGTCCTCATCTGAGCTTCTTCTCTGGAAGAGGTGAGGGTCAGAGTGAAGTTGTTGGAAAGGTCAAGCGATCAGTGGAGTGCCACTGAAACACATGAAGTGCTAGCCATGGCCCTTCTCTGCCTCTTCTTCTCTGCTGATACTCAGAAACACATTGTGGCTGCTGTAACGCTAATAGCGCCTAACCATTCTCTGCCCTTCTTCTCTGTCTTCTTTTTCTTTCTCCTTCCTTTTCTCTCTGTTCCTTTTCTTTGTGGTCTCCGTCTATCTCACTCATATCCACTCACTCATCCCACTTCCCCCGTGTTCACCCCATTCCTGTTCCTATTCTTTCTTCTGTCTTCTTTTGTCTTCTTTTGTGTGCTTTTGTGTTTGTCTTCCTTTGTCTCCTATTCTCTCCCCTCGTGTTTGTGTACCGCTTGTCCCTCGTTCGACCTCTCACCCTCAATCTTCTTCTCTGCCTCTATCCCTTACTTCTCCTCCCTCCCTCTCTTTCTCTCTCTCCCTCTGTTCCCTGCTCTGCCTCTCACCCTCCATCTTCCTCTCTGCCTCCCTATCCCTTACTTCTCCTCCTCCTCCTCCCTCTCTCTCCTTCTCTCTCTTCCTCTGTCTCCTGCTCTACCCCTCACCCTCCATTTTCCTCTCTGCCTCTATCCCTTACTTCTCCTCCCTCACTCTCTTTCTCTCTCTCCCTCTGTTCACTGCTCTGCCTCTCACCCTCCATCTTCCTCTCTGCCTCTATCCCTTACTTCTCCTCCTCCTCCTCCTCCTCCCTCTCTATCCTTCTCTCTCTTCCTCTGTCTCCTGCTCTGCCTCTCACCCTCCATGTTCCTCTCTGCCTCTCCCTTACTTCTTCTCCTCCTCCCTTGCTCTAATCTCTCTCTTCCTCCTTCTGTCTTCCTCTCTGCCTCTTTTTTTCACTTCTCTTCCTCCCTCACTCTCATCTCTATCTTCTTCCATTTTTCTCTCCGCCTCACTTTTCTTGTCCTTCCTTGTTTTTCCTCTCTCTATCTCTCCCTCTGTGTTCTCTCCCTCTGCCACCATTCTTTGCTTTTACATCTCTCTCCTACCCTCTTCCTCCCTGCCTCCATCCTTCTCTTCGTTTCTCTTCTCTCCTCTCCTCTCCTCTCCTCTCCTCTCCTCTCCTCCCTCGCTCCCTCCGTTCCTGTAGTGGTGCTGGACGACAGCAAGCGGGTGGCGAAGCGGCGTCTGATCGAGGAGAACCGTGAGAAGCGTAAGAAGGAGGAGCTGGTGCGCACGCTGCAGAGCCGGCCGGAGCCCACGGGGGCCGAGTGGGAGCTGATCCGCCTGGTGACCGAGGCCCACCGCCACACCAACGCACAGGGCTCCACCTGGAAGCAGAAGAGGAAGTTCCTGGTAAGGAAGGAGGAGAGAAAGAAAGAAAGAAAGAGTGTGTGTGTGTGTGTGTTTGGGGGGGGGGGGGGTCAAAGCAGAGCTGCTCTGCCTAAATAAATAAACACACACACATACACACACACCCTCAAACACCCACACTCCACCTGGAAACAGAAAAAGGAAGTTCCTGGTAAGGAAGGAGGAGAGAAAGAGAGTTGGGGTGGGGGTTAAAGAGTTAAAGCAGAGCTGCCCTGCCTGAACAAGTCAACACACACACACACACCCTAATGTGTACCAATAAACACATAAACTTTCATGCCACACCAACGCATAGAGCACCATCTGCAAACAGAAGAGGAAGTTTCTGGTAGGTCGATTCAATTCCAACTAATGAAGTCTTTGGGTGCGCAAAAAGAACAATAACTAAATCAAGGAAAAATAAGCACACTCTCAAGTAATACTACTCTCATTTTATTAGACTGACAGTATATCCAAGACAGAAAAAGCCATCCTCAGACACGTAAGTTCCTGGTAAGGAAGGAGGGATAGAGAAAGAAATAGGAGAGAGGGAGAGGCAGAGACAAAGCAGAGCAGAGGGCCACATGTTTGAGATCCAGCCATTAGCCAGGAAACAGAAGAGGAAGTTCCTGGTAAAGGGGGGAGGAGAGAAAGAGAGAGTGGAGAGTGAAGAGACGGCAGGGGAAGTAGCAGAGCTGAGCTGAGCTGCCCTACAAAGGCAAAGTGTAGTAACTACACAAACACTGATACTGAGGCCCCCGGTTAAACGTAGCAGGATATCTGTAAAGGCACATATTTATCTATGCGGTTGTGCCTATCATTTACACATAAACGGAGGTTTCAGTCACTGAAAACGGCTACCTTTTGAAAACTCTGGGAAAAGTGGAGATTTGTGAAAACTATGTTTTCATGCCTGTGTGTAAATAGTGAAAAAGTTTTAGGTTCTTAAAGATCACAGAACGTCAGGTGCAACATTTGCATGGTGTTGGTGGTCGTTATGGATGCCATGAAGGTAGTCCTTTTATTTAGAGCAGAGGAAAAGGACTGCAAGGAGAGCAGCAGTTTTTCAGACACTTTTTCTTCCCACCAACACGAAGGCTTAGTGTCATTAGAAAGTTTATTTAGTCCATTGTTTCTGGCCACCACTTTTCACGATTCTGATTGGCTAGCACGGCTTAACACTTATTGTTACACTGTCACATATAGCTTTAGGATGATCATAATGGTGCTTAGCAGCATATTTATGCGGATTCGCGTAAAATTCATTAATTTTGGAACAGTCTGGTGTGATCCAGGATATTTTTGAATTCCAGAGGGGTGGGATTATCCATTTCTATAAATACCCAGCTACGTGCAAACGTGCAAAGCCTGAGTAAAATGCCTTCAAAGTTGTCATACAGCCCAGTCAAACATGTTGTAGGAATAATAGTTGCAATGCTTTTACCTGCTTTCTTAATATGAAGATAGATATTTAGGCACAAGATAAAAGAGGTGTTATAAAGTTAATTTCCAGTCTAAACTCAGTTTTAATAAAATGTGTTTTGGGCTTGTAGGGCAGGAAGGACCACATGTTTGAGATCCTTACTGCGCCTACTGCAGAGGTTTCCCCCCTAACATACAGTAGCTGGTTGGCTACAGATAGTCTGGATTTTAGCTGTCTCTTCACGTGTAACCTCTTTGAGGGAGGCAGCCTCGGCCTTGACCTGCACCTACGGAGGCCATTCCAATTATCAGTAACCTACATGCAGCTTTAATGGCCGACTCATCGACCGTGTGGTAGAAAGGCAGTAAGGCAGAGGTGTCGATCCCGGGTTCAGAAAGTTAAAAACCCTGCCGCCAATTTGATCCAATCAGCTCTGAATCAGCTGATTGTAATGAGCACTCAAGACAGGTAGGTCTGCTACTCAGTGAAGTCACCGGTGTTAGAAGAAGAAGAACGTGGCAGGGTTTTTACTTTCTGAACTTGGTGTTAACACCTCTGCAGTAAAGTGAGGCTCCACCTGTGAGTGTGACTAAATGGTGCTAAATGGTGTAGAAAAGATGGTAGAATACTATGAATGAATCCTTGTCGTCAGTGTCAGTCTTTTAGAATCAGTCCTACAGAGTTGAAGCAAAACAGAATAGAGAAGGCTTCAATTAATAAAGTATACTTTATTGTCCCCAAGGGCAAATTCCTCTTGGCCTTCAAAGTCACTGCGTCACAGACTTACACAGCTCATACATAAATAAAAACCAACAGTAACACATAAAGCACCACAATAACACCCAACAGACAACTCAAGTCAGAACTGTGCACTGCATAATATATTATAAGCAAGATAGCCTGCCATCTGTTGTTGAGCATCCTTATAGCAGCTGGTATAAAGACAGTTTTTGGATTTATTTAATCTGCAGTTTGGTGTCCTTAAAGCATCCACCCGCGGGTAGCAGGGCAAATTTCCTTATGCAGAATGTGTGTGTGTGGGGTCGTTGCCTGGTGAAATATAAATGAAGGCCAGTGTGTCCTCTGGCATTTAAAGCCACTTTTAAAGTCACGGTACACTTGTTTATAATGCATCTGCTTATATCCCTCATGTATATTAATGCCTAATTATTCCCACCTGTTCATACTGCCTGATTTATTTCTACATAATTTACTACAAACTACACTGTACTATGCTGCATACTGTACTATATATGCTGTATACCTCAAACTTGCTGTTTTTTGCATTTCTGATTAGATGTTAGACCACATTTCATTAACTTGTATTTATACTTGTGTAATGACAATAAAGTTGAATCTAATCTAATCCAATGTAATGTAATCTAATGTGACATTTTGCCCCTCCTCCTCCTCCTCCTCCTTACCCGTGTTCCCCTGCAGCCCGATGACATTGGCCAGTCCCCGATGACCACCACGCCGGACGGGGACAAGGTGGACCTGGAGGCCTTCAGCGAGTTTACCAAGATCATCACGCCTGCCATCACCCGTGTGGTGGACTTCGCCAAAAAGCTGCCCATGTTCTCAGAGGTGGGTCTCTCAAGATTGGAAACGCTAATGATGGGCTAAGACCTTCGTTTTAATATTTTCTGTTCAGCCTGTGTTGTTTTCAGCTTACTTATCCAATACAGATTTATCAAATCATTCAGCTTCTGTGTGCATTGTCTACCCTTCTCAAAACAGCTCAAAACAGGAGTCTCTGTGTTGTGAAATTGACTGTGTGATGGGAGTGCTATCACTAGAGTTGAGGTTGTGCTATGACTGCCATTCCAGTGAACCTGGCTCTTTGGCGCTGCGGTCAGAGTACGTGTTGGAGACCGAGACCGGTGCTCTCCCCTTCACTACACACTATACAGATTTATAAACAAGCTACAGAAAAGAATCACAATGGAAAACACCCAAGACAAGACAGATGAAGTCAACTGAGAGAAAGACGTGATAATTAACAGATTCCCACATGGGGAATGCTATTTCTGATCTGTCAGAATTCCCACTGGACGTGCTATCTCTGATCTGTGATGGGTCAGAATCCCACTGGGTTTGCTGACTCTGATCTGTGATTGGTTAGGCTCTCACTGGATGTGCTGTCTCTGATCTGTAATTGGTCAGATACTCACAGGATGTGTGCTGTCTCTGATCTGTGATTGGTCAGTTCCTCAATAAATATGATTTCTTTGATCTCTGATATAGATTAGATTTCTACCTCCTTGGCGTATCTTCTTGGCGTAACATTCTTGTTTTTTTGCCTGTGATGCTGCATGCATTTCGCGATCAAGTCAGTCT
>CM059266.1:20877821-21002821 GCA_030347295.1 Setipinna tenuifilis | reverse complement strand
GGGGCATGGTAGGGTCAGAGGGCATAGGAGGGTCAGGGGACATGGTAGGGTCAGAGGGCATGGAAGGGTCAGGGGGCATGGAAGAGGTCAAGGGCAAGTAGAGACTTAGACAAATCACAATTTGGAAATTTCCCAATGCGGAAATATACCCTCACATGGCCTCAGTGCCTAGACTGATTGCTGATTGGCTGCCTGCTCTTGCCCTTGGTCAGGCCCTAATTGGGTGCACCAGTCAGCCTTTAGACCAGGAAGAGGCAACAAGTCTAGAGCCGGCGGCCATCTTGTATGAGGAAACTGTAAACTTCCTGTTGCAGTGGTAATGGGGCCTTTAATGTCCGCTCTCAGAGCTGCCCCTATTAACCTGGCAAGGAAGCTTTACAAGCCTCTCCGGCACATTTTTACAGGACAATTTCGAGACATCTCATTAATTTGTTTATAAGCTTGTAAGTTGGTGGTTCCAATTTGTGCCAAAAGTGGTCTTAAAAGATGCCCTCTGCTCTCTGAGGTCTGCCACTCTCCCACTCGGCCTTCCCTCCATGCTACTGTGCTGTTCATTCCTAGTGAAGGGAAAACCCTGCTTGGTTTAATAGGGTGAAATGGTAACAACTTATTTTAGCAGTAAAATAAAGTGTAACCGGTAAGACATATCAGAAAAAAATGTGTCTAAAAAAAGCTGTGGGACATGAGTTGTGACTTTATAAGTTCACCAGCTGTTTTGCTATTTTTCACAGTAGGTGAAATTAGAGCGAGGCTAAAACGCAGCTCGCTAACGTCCTAACGAGGTTATGTTTGCCATAGTATAGCATGGCAGGGGCGATGCTTAGGTGCTCTGACTGGACACTCCTACAGCAGCGTCCGAGCACAGAACGAAAACGCCTATATTTTTACCACTTTGACACCTTCATTTACCTTTGCAACCTCACTCAAAATAGATGAGGGGATTAGTAAATCTATCTTTGGTATGAGAGACTAAAAGACACTATGGTTTTGACTTTATTAAAGGGCCATGTTACTGGATGTAACTCTAAGCTTCCTGTGTGAGACTGGTAATAGTGGTGACTAGTTGGTGATTAATTGGTAATTAGTGAATCTGTCTTTGGTATGAAAGACCAGGAGGGAATATTTTGACTTAACTGATTCTTTTTTGCCTTCTCTCTCTCCATCCCCAACCTCCACTCCCTGCCTCCCTCCATTCCACTCCACCCTCCATTCTGTTACACCCTAACCTCCATTCCATTCCACCCCTCTATTCTATTCCACCCCTCCCTGCCTCCCTCTATTCGACACACCCCTCCCTCCATTCCACCCCAACCTCCATTCCATTCCACCCCTCCATTCTATTCCCACCCACCCCTCCCTCCATTCTATTCCACCACACACTACATCCAATTCCACCCCTTCCTCTATCCCATTCCACCCCTCCCTGCCTCACTCCATTCCATTTCACCCCTGTCTCCATTCCCACACACCCCTCCCTCCATTCTATTCCACCACACACTACATCCTATTCCACCCCTCCCTCCATCCCATTCCACGCTCTCCCTTTCTTTCATTCCATCCCTCCATCCTTACCACTCCGTTCCACCCGTCCATCATTCCAACCCTCCCTCCTTCCCTGCCCCCCTCCATTTCACCCCTCCTTTTCCCTCCAATCCACCCTTTCTCCCATTCCCACCCCTCCCTCTCTCCATCCCCACCCCATCCCTTCATTCCTCTATTCCTCCATCCCACCCCTCCCTCTCTCCATCCCCACCCCTCCCTGCCTCCATTCCTCCATCCCACTCCCTCCCTCTCTCCATCCCCACCCCTCCCTTCCTCCATTCCTCCATCCCACACCCTTCCTCCCTCCCTCCTTCCCTCCCTCCCAGACCGCACAGGCCTGACGTGTGTGGAGAAGATCGAGAAGAACCAGGAGAAGTACCTGCTGGCGTTCGAGCACTACATCAACCACCGCAAGCACAACATGGCGCACTTCTGGCCCAAGCTGCTGATGAAGGTGACGGACCTGCGCATGATCGGCGCCTGCCACGCCAGCCGCTTCCTGCACATGAAGGTCGAGTGCCCCACCGAACTCTTCCCCCCGCTCTTCCTCGAGGTCTTCGACTACCAGGACGAGTAGCGGCCAGGAGGAGGGGGAGCAGTGATGATGATGATGATGAAGACGAAGATGATGATGATGGTGGTGGTGGTGGAAAGGGAGGAGGGATGTTTTATGTTAGTGGGTTGGGATGGGGATGGGGAGGGGGCGGTGGAGCCAAAGTTCCATGGAGGAACGGTGAACAAGAATGAGGGGTAATTTTTTTGATACTCTTTTTTTTCTCTGTTCGCGCCTCTCCCTCCATCTAGCCAAACCGGACTGGTAGCGCCAGGAGTGGTGCCCGTGCCCCCGGGGGGGAGTGAGTGCTTGGCACACTCAGTGCCACAACTTGGGACAACTCTGAACAGTCACCCCACCACCCCACCCCAGACTGCTCGCTCTCTCTCTCTCTCTCTCTCTCTCTCTCTCTCTCTCTCTCTCTCTCTCTCTCTCACTCTCTCTCTTTCCTCCCTCTCCTTTTTTTCACTTTCCATTTCTCTCTCTCTCCCACGGTCCCCTCTTTCTTCTCCTCCCTCTTTCTCTCTCCCCTTCTCTCTCTCTCCCTCTCTCTCTCTCTCTCTCTCTATCCGCCTCTCTCTTGTAGTCCATAACTCTGCTGGGAAACTGGGAAAGCTGAGATTTCCCTTTAACCAGTGAAGCTAGTATTCCCCCTCCTCTCTCTTTCTCTGTCTGTCTTTGTCTTCCTCTGTCTCCCTCTCTCTCTCTCTCTCTCTCTCTGTCTCCTTCTCTCTCTCTCTCTCTCTCTCTCCCTCTCTCTGCCTTCTCTCTCTCGTAGTTCATAACCCTGCTGGGAAAGCTGAGATTTCCTTTAACCAGTGAAGCTAGTATCCAAGAACCTACCTCCCAATCTTACTACTTACCTCTCAGCATTACCTGGCTCTTAGGTGATTTAAAAGGTGCAAAAAAACAAGCAAACAAACAAACAAAACAAACAGCCACACACATACAAAACACCTCAGCAAAGTGGGTCTATCTGTGAAATCTTTTCTGTTTTCCAAACTCAAGCCCACACCACGTGTGTGCAGGATGCTACTACTATAGTGTCTGTACACACTTGTGAAAC
Organism: Setipinna tenuifilis; assembly: GCA_030347295.1. Lineage (NCBI taxonomy): Eukaryota > Metazoa > Chordata > Actinopteri > Clupeiformes > Engraulidae > Setipinna > Setipinna tenuifilis. The sequence goes on along the minus strand of CM059266.1, from coordinate 20,999,660 downwards.
ACATGCAGCAGCCTAGGCCTTACAATGAGCCCAGACGTTTTTTTCTAGTAGTAGTAGTAGTAGTAGTAGTAGTACTGTCTGATCTAGTCGACATTTCAAACCTCTTTTTGCACTCTTTAAATGGACCTCCCTCATCTGATCTGTATAAATAATGGGAGCTTTCCACTCTGCAGGCAAGCAGACATATCAACACGAATGCAGACAGCTCATCACTTCCATCTTACCTCATTCGTGTGCCTAAACGTGGGCGCACTAGTGTGCTTACATCTGTATAATTACACACACACACACACACACACACACACAACCACATACTCACACGTACAAACTCACAAACTTGACCACACACATACACACACGCACAGACAACCTCATCAAACACATACAAACACAAAGTCAAGCACACATATACACACACACACACACACACTATCTGTAGCTGTCCTTTGTCCCCATGTACATACATAGCCCTCGTTAATGTGCAACACCTTGTACCCTTGTACCTCTGCAGCTGTATAAACACTCGTATCTACCTTCATCCACACCATTCTACCTGTAGACGCGTATGATGTATGTCAGTCACTGACGCGCGCACAGACACAGAGGGCCCTTTAGGGGAGTTTAGTTTAGTGCGCCGTGAAGTGCCTGTGGGACCTCATCTCCTCGTTTGTTTGCTCTCTCTCTCTCTCTCTCTCTCTCTCTCTGTCTGTCTCTCCCTCTCTCTCTCTGTCTGTCTCTCCCTCCCTGTCGGGGAGGATCAGGGAGGTGGGGGGGAGAGGGGGGCACCACACAACCCAGACACCTCAGTCACCACTGTGACACCTTCAGGCCTGTGCAGCTCTGCCCCCACCCCCCCACCCCCCAACATCAGTGCTACCCATCCTACATCTCTCAGGCCAGCGACCACACACAAACACACACCAACACACACACACCGCCACACGGCTGTACTGTAGAGCGCTGTGTCGGCTCAGTCTATTGTTTGGGTGGAAAATTGGATAGATAAAAATTGAACGTGTGGGGGAACTCGATTGAATTGGCGGTGGTTTTTGATTGAACTGGTAAAAAATAGACTGACTGATATCAGTGGTGGCGGTCGTGAGAGTGTTTTTTACGGGCACAGGGAGCGGTCTGTCTGGGCCGTATGGGAGATACGAGTGAAACTTTTTGGGGCGCCCAGACACACACACACAACAGGAATGAAGGGCAGAGCTGTATGCCTGAAGGTGCATGGTTCGTGAAGTCACTTTCATATACACACACACACACACACACACACATACACGACTCATATACACATACACAACAGGGATGGAAATTTGCACCAGCCAAATGTTAAAATGTTAAATGTTAAAATCAAAGTGGCTGGTAAATTTTGGACACAAATTTATAATTTACTATTGAGTGGTGGGTGTATTTTATTTTTCTTAATCTCAGTGGCTGGTAAAGGTTGACCTTTTGCAAAGTAAATTTTCACCCCTGATACACACACACAAACATACACAAAAACACACACACACACACACAAACACACACACACACACAAACACACGAACACACAACCTCACTCCTCTGGGTTCCCAGGATAAAGTAGGATGATGTTGACATACCTCACTGTGGGCCCTCAGCCAACACATTCTACCTCAGCTGTAGTGTCTGCATGGATGCCATTGTTACACACACACACACAAATACACACACACATATGCACACACATTCATGTGCCACAAACACACACTCATGCAACACTCCCTTTCACAATCCTTGCCAAGTTCCAAATGACTTGCCTGTACTTATCTATAACTACACACACACACACACACACAACAGAAGATAACATGCATTTAACACACACTTTTCACATTGTAGTTGACAACACCCAGAAGTGGGTTTATGTGTGTGTTGTTTTTTTTTCCTTTTTTTTAAATATGTGTGTGTGTTTTATTTTTCACTTGTGACCAACATCCTTCTTGATACCGCTTTTTTCAAAAAAAAAAACTGTAATACAAAAAAGAGCTGGCATCAGGAAATTCCTTTAACCGTTTACAACAAACAGCAACTACAACAACAAAAGCCTCTTTAACCAGGAGTTGAGTGAGACACACACACCAGCCAGCAGCTACGCCCCCCGTAATACCGAGGATGACCTTCGACCTTTGACCTTTCGAAGGTCATGGTGACACGTTCAGCTCCAATGTGATTGGAGCTCAGACAGCCTGATTTTCTCTTTTTGTGTGCGATGACATTCAGATGCTCTTGTCATCTTAAAAACAGAGGGATTCTTTAATAAATATATATAAAAAAGAACAGGACTTTGAGAAAAGAAAAGAAAAGAAAAGAAAACGGAGAGAGCAAAATGGAAAAAAAGAAATGAAAGAGTAAAAGGAGTGTGTTCGTCTCGGGGGGCTTCAACCTCAGGATGCACTGGGCATGCTCAGGACTCTCGCTGCACGCAACACACACGTGCACACGGTGGAGCGAACCCTTCTACAACCACTAGCCCCCCACCTCACGCCTCGCCCCACACACACACGCAGACCACATCTCACCCCTCCTCGCACACACACACACACACACACACCTAGACCCCACCTTACCCCTCCCTACACACACACACACACACACACGCACACTTAGACCCCAACTCAACCCTCCCCACACACACACACACACACACACACACATACACATACACTTAGACCCCAACTCACCCCTCCCCACACACACACACACACACACACACATACACTTAGACCCCAACTTACCCCTCCCCACACACACACACACACACACACTGACTGACCAAAAGTACCCATATGCACTTACAATGCGAGTGTAGAGGTGAGGAGGCGCATCAGGCACACTCAACACCTCACCACCATTCTGCACCAGCATGGTGGACTGGACAGCTCTAAACGCTGACCCCCGCCGCCCCCTGCCCCCCCCCCCGCCCCAGGCCAGGCCTCAACCTCACCAGCACAACCCGGCAGTGCCAGAGCCACACCGGCTCCCTGCCACACGAACGAACCCAACGCCAACTAAGCAACCAACCAACCAACCAACCAGGTCGATCTCGTGATCTCTTGCTCCAGCCTGCTCGCTGCCACATGAACCCAACGCCAACTAAGCAACCAACCAACCAACCAGGTCGATCTCTCGCTCAAGCACCAGCAGTGCCAGGCTCCACCTGCAAAGCCACTGGCCACTACTCTACTCTCCGGAATACAGGAAACAGCCATTTTGTTGTCCAGAAAAAAAATAAGTCACGCGGTCACGGTGGACAAGATAAAAAGGCCGTGTGACTTCTCCAGCTGGTACCCTGTGTCACCTCTGTCACCTCTGTCTCTGTCTTTGTCCCTATCCAGCCGACAACTAGTGTACAGAGCAGGCGGAACGTTCAGCTTCCTCTGGGACAGATCTGAGCCACAGCTGGGCCAGAGGCGGAGGTCGGACATCCGCCAGGGGACGAGACAACGGAGGGACAAGGGACACGATGAAGGCTAAATCCAGTCCTCTTTGTCTCGTTCCCCAGGCGCCATCAATCGATCACGTCGTTGAATGTACTTGCCGAAACCCTGTCTCCTGTCTATGTCCTACCCCTGCCCACCCGTATCCCACCCTGTGTTCTCAGTGACCCCCCCCCAAAAAAAAAACATACTGGCAAACAATCAAGTGCTGATAACAATCCCCCACAATCCACCTGTGCAGTCTTGCTCACGGCAGAAGGTCCTTTAGCCAAATATGGTTCATTACGATATTGCTGTGGGGCTTTTTATAGCTCAGCCCCAACACACACAAACACACACACACACACATACATACATACACACACTCATGAACTACAAGACCTTGACTGTGGATGTGGCCCCCGCATCCCTGCAAGTGAGGAATGTACCGGAGTCATCAGTGTGGGGTACGTTCAACACCGCACGGCGTGGTGTTTTACGTAACGGACAGACGGAGGTCGGTAAAAAAAAAATGCCCCTCGCTGTTGCCCGAGAAAGTGAAGCAGTTGCCTCTTTGAGGGGAGAGACTTCCTAGAGATAATTGAACATTTAATGTGAGCGTGTAAAATTGTTTGAACGAAGTTCATGCGGTGCGGACATCAGTTTTGTACACTTCTTTTTTGTTGTTTGTCTTTTGATTTCTATTTCATTTAAATGTATCCTCGGCTGTGATGAACGTGCTCCGTGGCAACTGTGACCATTGCTTTGCTCGCCCGGCCAGCAGTGGACGTGGTCTCCGTTTTGCTCTGTATGTTCTGGTTATCTTTCCATGACTTTGTCCGTCCGATATATTATGAGCCTGTCATTGTCCGTGGAAGTAAAAAAAAAACATGTTTGTGTTTGTTTTGAAGATGAAAAAGACAGAAAAAGGAACAAACATTTATTCAGAAACCAACTCATACCTCAGTCGATAATCGAAAATTCTAGGTTATGCTTTGAGAGAATGCTCATACATTCTCTTTTTTTTCCTGTTTTGTTTTTTTTTTTAATATATATAAACCAGAAAGCTACTCTGTTTTCAGCGGTGTTAACACTAACACACTCGTCCTCGTCGTCCTCTGGTGTGGTGCTGTGCTGTGTTTGGGGTATATCCATTGGTGTTTCATTCACACATAACATACAAAAGCCTGCAAGGTGAATGTAACCAATTCACAACACATTTGTATTCAGAATCATCACAATGTGAAGGTTTTGTGACACTATGCGTTCAGTTTCACTTTTGGATTCGAAACTATATAGCTGGACAATTCAAAATGGACGTCTAGCATAGAACGAGCAGTTTGAAAGGGCAGCCGAACACAGACAAGCATCTTTTCCAGACTTCAGTGTGTGACAGGCTTAGAGGTCAGAGAAAGAACAGTGTTTAATTTATTGCTAGCAGTCATAGGAAGAATGCTTATGTGAGAAAAAAAATAATCCAGCACCATAAACTCAGTTTTTTCCACCCAGACCCTGTTTTCTACAAAAATAGATTTTTTTTGCATTTTAATCAAAGTTTTGATTAGTGTCAAACAATCATGTTGTGAATGAGTTGGTTCATAAGTGTGCGTGTTGTGTGTTTAATCTTTGGATCTGATTTTATTGTAACATTACTACTAGATTGCAGACCACCAAACCAAATTGCAAGTATTTGTCCTACAACGAAACTATATAGCAATTGAAACTTTAATGTGAACTTCACAAGAATTCTCTTACAGTCTCAAGAATTTTCATTAAAAAAAACAAACAAACAACCTCACAAGGAAATTTTTGGTTCAGTAGTGGTGAAACATCTGGTTAAAAAGAATTTTAGTAAGGTGCAATATTTTTAATGATAATTCACAGAATGTAAAGATATTATATCCTGATTCTATGTATAATGCATCTTGATGTGGGATATGTATGGACACCTACACAAAAAAAGATAATTCACTATATTAATCATATGACAATGTAAAAGCTTGCACACTCAAGGCGTAACGTCAACACACATGACTATCTTCACATGCTTTGTGCTAAGGTCTGAAACATACATCTTTTCCGTAGAGCTGTCTTGCTTGTGTGCATTTATAAACTGTCACAAGCCGTTTGTTTTGATTTGATACCACTTAACATGGTGATAAGTACTTTACACGCTATTGAGCATGCCCCCTTGGATGTTCGATCCACCAAGGCCTGTGTACAAAAGGGCAAATATGATTATTGAAGCGTACTTTTTGTGGCCAAGCAGTGATGTGTTGGCCTATCCCCTCCACGGTAGCATTAACAACATAAAGAATATGTACACTACTAAATGAAACAGCATGACGAGTTTTAAGAAAACACAGTGAACCCTCTAGATATTTACAGTTTATAATCAACTCTTGATTTTAAAAAAAAATAATAATAACAATTTGGGTGATTCCAGGGCTGCATTTCTGCTATACTCACTCATTCCGGGAATCCTCAGAAATATTAGTAGGTGGAAGAGCAGCTTGGAGTTCCAGAATGTTCTTGGAGTGGGATTAGACCAATGAGCAGTTAATACCAGAACAGCTTTTAAGAACTGCACGGTGTGAATTTACCACAGACCTCTCATACTGTTTTATGATTCAGCTGAACCTATGGCAGAGAAAAAGACTTAACATGCAGAGTTGTAGAGCTAGTTGTCTAAAGGCAGATAGAGATTGTCCTGGGATTTTATTTTTTAATTTCCTAAAAAAAGCAAACATATGTGATGAACTGCATCATGTATTTGGCCTTCCTCTTATTTCTGCAGTCTGGTGCCAAATGTTTAGATTTTCTTTACTGGAAAATATCTATGCAATTCCAGCTACATAGGTGGGGAGGGTGGTTTTCAATGGGCAATCTCATCTCTTTGGAGAGTTCTTCAGTGGCTGAGGAACAATCACACTAAAGAGGTGATCTGAATGTTTGTAAAGGCCAGACTGAGAGATTATGATGACTCTGAGTAGAAATGTCTGAGAAATGAGTAAAGTATTCTTTTAAGAAATAAAAAAATAAAGAGGCCCTGCTCGTTGCACTGCTCAGGTTTGTCCCTCTGAGCTGGGAGAAGGAAACTGGAGGCAGTGGACAGGATGAGGTGTACATGACAGTTGTTTTGACAGTTGGCCCACTGAAGTACATGCCCTCATCTAAGCATGCATTTTTTTTTTATTTGTCATGTTCTTTATTCAGTGTGTATGCTTGTTTGCACCCGTAAGTGTGTTCCGCTCCTGCTCCAAGAAGTATAGTCACAGTGGTTGTAAAAATGTCAGTGACTTTAAAAAAAAAAAAAAAAAAAAAACACAGAAAGATGGAAACATTGAGCCCTCCTTGAGTAAAACTGCAGAGGGAAGCAGCATCTGGACAGTGACAAACAGACAACTTGGTGTGGTGCCATCACCTTCCCCCCCTAAATCTGTACACGTGCAGAAACTATGCATCGCACTTTTCCCCCCTCAGCCAAAGGTATGACATGATGACAGACATGGACGTTTTGAAAGGCCTTTGCCGTGTCCTGGCCAGATGGTAGGCTCGCTCGCTAGGCCACATCTGGGCCAAGTACAGGCCCAGTGTCGGCTTCAGCGAGCCGAGCGATCATGTCAGATGTGCCCATTGAAGCGAATCGAGTGTAACCGCAACTTAAAAGCTATGATGGAGCTCGAGTAGAGACCCTTATAGATGCATCCGTGTGTTTTTAACCCATCGAGAAGATGAGATGAGAGAAGCTTAGGGGGTTTTAATCCGAAGGATGACTCAGGTATATAAGACCATGACTTTTTTTCATTTTAATAAATGACTATCGTCTAGACGACAACTGTTCACTCATTCTTCTTTGTCTGTGTTCTTGTGTCTTTGTGTTACACATTGCCCCTGCTGCATCCATGACCGCAAACATAATCATACGTTTTTGTGCATACACACCCCCTCATAAAGTCAAGAACTAGATTGTCTATTATTTTGGGCTATTTGTGTTTCAGCATCTACAATTACGACACATGCATTTCTCTGTTCACCACTGTAAGAGGTCTGAAAACATGACACAGTGAATGAAGGCACTTGGCTAGACACCCACTGCGGCCATTTATAGGTCCTTGCAATCAGTCTCAAAAATGCATGTCATTTACAGAAGAGGATTAGGGCCACATGAACAGATTTTTTTTTTTTTGTTTATATCCGAGATTTTTTTCTCAGAATTATAAAAAAAACTGTTCATGTGCAGATTAAATTCAGAATTTTTGAGAAAAAAAGTAAGAAATTCTGAGAAAAAGTCAGAATCTGAGAAAAAAAAGTCTTCTGACTTTGGAATTTCTGACTTTAATCTCAGAAATTCTGAAATGTATTCTCAGAACTAAAAAAAAATTGTTCACGTGGCCGTAATCCTCTTCCATGTGTAATGGTAATAATGTCCTACTTTTTTGTCACACAGAAGCCCAGTTGTATCCCAGTGTTTGGAGGAGGCTAGCAGACAGCTAGCTATAGGCTATATACTGTAGGCATGGTTTCATGTAAGAACAGCAGATCAGGCTCAGTAATGCTATCAGTGTAGGTCAAAGTTGTCAGAGCACTTAATTGATGATCTGGTTAAATCACAGCAACTATACAAAATTGTAGTAAAAACACACCTTATGTCTGTCCTTGTTAATCTGCCATTCAAGTTCAATTGAACACCATTTGGACAGAATGCACGTTTTCCACTTGTATGAAGGTAATGAACACCACTAAAGGTTGTGCACTGCAGTATTAGGCTATGTCTGGCAGTACAGGGTTAGGGTTAGCCATAAGTAGCCAGGGCCTTATGACATCTCCCAAGCGTGCGTACAAAAGTGGACTAAAGTGTTTTATGGCTTTGTATCGAAAAACAACTGTTCAACATTTACATTGCTGTTAGTCAGGCTGTTATATTCCTCATTTTAATCCCAATGAAGCGAGATGTAGAATTGGCCCTAAGAATGACTTGCAGGAGTTTTTTAATGCCATCAGCCTGAAATGCATTTTGGGAGGCAGTTACAGTCCAGGGGCGTCTCAGTGAATTAGATATTGTGGAAAGGTTCATTTATTTCAGTGCAATGGGAAATGCAAAAAGTAGGCCCATTGAAGTACTGAGGACATACACATGAACATATTTTTCAGAATGCTGACATTTTGTGTACTAAAAGTCATTTTTGTTTGGTCTGGTGTAAAGTTCTAATTTTCTGAGATGCTGGATACTTTGGGTTTTCATTAGCTGTAAGCTGTCATCATCTAAGTTAAAGCAAACAAATGCTTAAAATAGTCCATGTTGTATGCAAAGAATCAGTATAACAAGCTTTAGTTTTTTTTTAAATTTAATTTATTAAACAAATGAACTTTTTTCATGATATTCTAATTCACTGAGATGTGCCTGTATTCTAATGGAGACCGTTTCCACCTGACAGTGTTGCTGGTAAGGCACAAAGTGGTTGAAGAAATTAATATGAGATAACTAAAACTAGAAGTGAATCTAAAAGAACGGCATGGATTTCAGCTTTCAGGGTTAGTGTAAAATAGTTTTGGAAATACAGGCATGAAGGGACAAAAAAAAATGTCATGAACCATTTACGGACGCTTCTCACAACTAGTGAAGTGTGAAATAAGCTATGTTATGCATTATAATCCTCTCTTAACTGCCTTGCCAGAAATGGTTTACTCTGTGTGTACTCTTCTCCTTTCCTCCAACAGTCTATACACCTTATGCTGAAGCTTCCTTATGACAGACGCTCACACCAATAATATTGCATAGATGTCAGAGAGACTAAACATGTAGTCCCTCTCTCTCTCACACGCACACACACATACACACATACACACACACATACACACACACTATTCAAAACTCTTGGGATATACTGTGACCTGCCACATGAACACCACAGGGCAATAATCGCCTTCAAAACTCTGGTCAGTTTTCCACTAGGACTACTTACTGTGTTGCCATGAAGGTGAAACAGTATAAGCTTCTCATTCTTACTCTCAAAGGAAGATATTTTTGTCGTATTGTTGCTTGGTCTATTTTACTATTATATTTATGTAATAAATATGAAGCTATAATGGTACCGGAACATTTGTCGTTTCTGTTGATTGATAGGTTGAATGACACAAGTTTACTTGCTTTCTTTTGCATTTGTAGACATACACTCTGACCATATGAATCCTAAACATTCCCAAATAAACGAAATACTCCTGAATGGCAACAGTTGAATGTATACGTTTATATTTATATAAGTTTTATCTATGCTCATATATATATGTGTGGACAGAAGAACTAGGCCTAGGGGGATTCTTTTTTGCCTTGAGATCGTTTGAGCAGTCTCGTTATAAAGAGAATGAGGCCATGACAGGATGGACCATGTGTTAAATTTTTTATATGTACTTATATTTGGTTATACTTTCAAATTATACCAATGATTTGTTTTGTGTAATTACATTTTCACACCCCGAAGAGAAAACCTATAAAAGACAAAACCTCATGATGTTGTGACAATATGGCCCCAATGAATCCCCCCCCCCACACACACACCCCCCGCCCAGATTCGGCCGAGGCTTGCAGAGTTTCTGTGGTTGCCATAGATACAGGCTTTTACAGTGTGCTGTTGTCTACCCGCTGCTTGGCAGGCAGAGCACGCCCACCCCCGGCTCTTCTGTTGTGGAGAGGATGATGTCATAAAGGCAGCTTTCCTGTCCACCTATCCCAGCGATTCACTGCCCCTCACTGGAATGTTTTCGCAGAGTTTCTTTACCTTACCTACAGAATGTACGGTGTGAAGATAATGGCTGCTATTATGCTTTGCTCAAACATAGTCCTTTTCCGACAACACATGCAGTCTAACCTCACCACTGTGTACACACACACACACACACTGTGTCCTCCCTCACTCTCCTTCTCTTAGACACGCATGAAGAGACAGACAACCACACACACAGACACACACAGACACACACACACACCAGCACACTCATGTCAACAAATGCTCACGACCATAGGTTATTCAGCAGCACTCTCCACAGCCAACCCCCTCAGGAGCTGTGCAAAGTGAATAAACAAATGACTCAGACAGACATAAACTCAGACATACACACACACAAACACAGAGACATATATGGTACACAGACGAGAGGCGCACAGATATGATAATCATGCCTTTCCTCTAGACACTGCGACGAGGCTGCATGAAAGGGCAACGCTCATCCAGGCTAAATCAGCGTTATATAAGTACCCGCCAGCCCCCCCCCCCACACCCACCCACCCCCCGTCTCCATCTTTCACACACCACTGCGGCGGGACGTATCCTCAGCTAAACCTGCGAGGGGAGGGGGGAGGTCACGCGAGGACAGGAGAGTTACAGGCAAGAGAGCGGAGAGGAGAGTAGAGGAGTGGAGCGGAGAGGAGATGAGGGGAGGGGAGGAGCAGAGTGGAGAGAAGAGGAAAGGAGCAGAGAGGAGAGAAGAGGAGAGGAGAGGAGAGGAGAGGAGGGGAGAGGGGAGGAGATGAAAGGAAAGGAGAGGAGAGGGAGAAGCAAACAGGCACAGCAGCAGAGAGAGAGCGAGAGAGAGAAGAGGGGAGGGGGGCTCCACCCGTCGTCTGCTAGTGGAAATTGCATGTTGAACACAGCGCTGCCTGCCAGTTTAGCTGCATCCAGAGGCTTGTAAAAGGTAAAGGAAAACAGGGGGGGGAGAGGAAGGGGGGAAGGATTTGTGGATATGGCAGGGCAAGGGTTGGGGTTTTACAGAGTATATATGGGAGGGAGGAAGCAGGAGGGGAGGGAAAGGGGAGGAAAGATAGAGCGAAAAATATACAGAGTGAGTGAGTGAGAGATGTGACCAGACCCTTGCCCCCCCCCCCCCCACACACACACAGTAATGGCCCCATTTGGGACTAAAAACAGACACGATGACAAGGGTGATAACACTGAGCTCGTAGAGGAAATAGGGGGGAGTGTTTTTTTTCTCTCCTCATACAACTGGTCATTTATGGCCTATGTGTTAAGAGAAACCATCAGGCAAAGATTCAAAGACCGCTTGTTTATCTGTGTGTGTGTGTGTGTGTGTGTCAGAGAAAGAGAGAGAGAGAGAGAGAGAGAGAGAGAGAGAGAGAGAAAAAGAGAGAGAGGGATAAAAAGGGAAATCATCTGTCACGTAAACACCAGTTGTCCCAACGCTGGACTTCAACGGAGATCATAATAACAGTGAAACGATGACAGAGTGGATTGCACAGGGATGTGGTCGCTTTTATCTTTTCATGTAATCCATACGATAGGGCCATATGGACCATATGTCTCCCTCACTCCAACAGCATGTTGAACAACAGGAAGCCTGCATTTTGCATAAACTAACCAGCACAGCACATTGTACTTTATTTCCAGTTTAAGGACTTTGTGCTGGTGCAAGCAATACTGCTCATAAAGAATGTCCAAACAGACAGCCCTCCTTAAACAAGATGGAGGAGTACGAGGAAGCTTATACAGAACGTCTGGAAGCAAGTTCATGTTTTGTGAGAGAAAAGGGGCAAAAAATCCACAGTATGTCATGTCGTAAATCCACCACAGAAACTAATGGGGTCACTAGGCTAAATCCTCAACACATAATCTGTAACAATACTCTGTCTCCACCTGTGGTGTTCACAACCAACAACATTACTGTCCTACAGCTACTTACAACCAACAATTATTCACAATTTACTAAATTACAAAAAGCTGTAAATAGAGCAGTAAAAAATGTCAGAGGGTGTTTACTGAACAGGTATCTGTATCTTTGCACAGTCACAGTCACACAGTTGGTGATACACAGACATACACTGTTTTTCTGTTATACAATCCACAATAGTGGACTGTTTCGTTTGCTGTCCAGGCAGCAGCAGCAAGAGCTGCAGTGAATGCAGCCTGACATCTAGTGGCCAGATGGTGTAATCACACAACACATAAATGTAAACAAGCGGGTGCTCTATTATGCAATACCTTGTCAACAAGTATTATGCAACACCCATATACATATGGTTCTTGGCCAACTACTGATGTTTAGAGGACAATGTTGTTGACTTACACTGCACAAATACACAAAAAACTTGAAACACAGAAAAGCCTTTGAACACAGAAAAGCCTTATAAGCTAGATAGAAAAATGTAAAAATGGCAACAAAAGTATGGCACAAACAAACACAACGGAACCTGTCCATTTATTTTTTTATTTACAAAGTAGAGTGATCATTTCTTACACTTATATAATATTGGTGTAAAGTTCCCTTTAGTTCTTCGACTTAAACAAACCTTTTAAAGATTTAGGATCCCATCGTCACTAAGATTTCAACTGAAAACATTTCAGTTCAATAGGTAAATGAATTAGTAAAATAAAAGTGTTGCAGTGCAGAAAGTTTTGCGTGTTTTTTTTTTCTTGACATTTCACTTTTCGATATACTATATTGTCTATTATATTGGTATTACTGACCAGTATGTATGTATGTACGTTCTGGATGGTGGTGGTGTGTTTTCCTCTATGCCCATAAAAGGTGTCTACTTCTTCAAACAGTGAGCTAAAATACTAGAGCGTTTTGATGTATTGCCCTACAAAGCCAAAAGACAGTAACTACATATTTTGTCAAATTGAGTTGCGACTGGCAATTGACTTAATGACACCTCATTTGTCTTGTGACTAAATTGCTCGCTTCTTCCTATTAAGACAGTACATAAAAACATCCCCACTATTATACCTACACCATGTTGGACTGGGCAGTATGACAAATTTGAAGGCATTTTTCTCAGTTTCAATGTTCACGTAATTACTGCAGTTTGCCTGTGTAGGGCAGTATACTGAGGGCTAGAGGACGTGGGGACACGCCGTGCCATCGCTACAACATCAGAGTTCGGTCCACGGCAATATCACCATCTTCCTTGGTCACGTCCTGCTTCAGCACGGTTACCTGAAAGCGGTCGATGTGACGGAACTCGACGGCAAAGGTGCCGAAGAGAATGAAGAAGACCATGACCATGGCCCATTCACTAATGGCCGCCAAGTCTCTGAAGCCTGCAGGCTTGAGGGCGAACACTGGAGGATGGTGGTTAAGGTTACCACGTCAAACAGGCCGCGTCCCCTAGCCTGGTAAACCAGCGGGGTACTACACTTCTTTTCGTACAGAGGGTCCGGCTGTGCTTCCATTGACATGTTTTGTTTCCATGGACCAATCAGCGAACAGAGGGAGTGCTCGTGACCGATGACGTGAGCTTTGTGTGCTACATTTGAATTGTAGTGTGTAGGCAGGCTTATAGCCAGGCTAATTGCATATGTCACTACCAGACCTTTAGCGATTGGGTAAAGGCAGAAGATCCAATTGTTTTAAACTTCAACAGAGTCTACATCTCCAGGAAGAAAGCATTTCTAAATACAGCACAGCCAGATCCTCTGAACGAAATGCAGTGTAGTATGAGGGGCTGATTTTAACCAGGCTACACCTCACCTAATTTCCTAGGAAAACTTGTAAATCAACACCCACCGTCAGCAAGGTTAACACATTGATTAATCAATTCCCATCCGGCATGTTTACAAGGACATAATGTATACAGTGCCCTACATCTAAGTGCACTGACAGAAGTATCCACAACAACAAACAATACATATGAGAAAGGCACTACAAAGCTGTGAAAGTGCAGCAGGGCAGGGCAGGGCAGGGCAGGGCAGGGCAGGGCAGAGCAGGGCAGGGCGGGACAGGGCGTGAATTACCCCTCCATAATTGGGAGTACTACATTTTAAGGGGGCACTACCTTTTACATAGTACATTAGTTACATTAATATGTCGGCACCCCCAACCCTGCTACTGGACTGTGATCGAGGGGTACTGTACCCCCTCAGTACCCTCTGTAATTTGAACTATGGTGCAAAGGACAGCAGGAGTTGTGAAGCAAAAATGCTATTGAACATGCTGACCGGGACCCCTTTCAGCAGGCGTAAGGATACTTCCGATGAGGAATGAGGTGCACAGGCTGCAGAGAGAGGCGCGCAGCGGCCCAGTCCAGCGGCGGTTGTGGGAGGGCTCGGCCTTGTACGTGATCCACAGCTGTACCCAGAAGAAGGCCAGGCCCAAAAAGAAGGCCATATACGCCCCCATCATGTGCACCACCAAAGACACCTTCAACTTCAGTGGAGACGTCAGATGAGAGCGAGAGTGAGCGAGAGAGAGAGCGAGCAAGTGAGAGAGAGAGAGAGTGAGAGAGAGATAGAGACAGTCAGACAGAAACAGAGACAGAGAGGACACGAAGAACAAGAAGAAGAAAAAGAAAGGAGAGAGAGAGAAGGTGTAAATTTCATATGAATTTCAACACATGCATCTGATCCTACTAGCATTGGCGTCCTGTCCTGCAGAATGCTTTGTTTTGTCAGTTGACTATAATACAAGCCAGATGTGATATCTGGGTACTGGAAGCAAACTTTTACAGTTAATGGCAGAAACGTTCCTTTTTTGGCTAACACGTTGTAGGCTAATGTTAGGGCACAGTGTCTTACAGAGTGGGACCTGCCTAGATGTGTTTAATGAACGGTAATTAACACAGAACCATGACGCAGACAGACAGATTAACTGGCAGGCGAAGTGAGAGGCAAATTTTGCCAGATTTATAATGAAACAAATAATGTATGACAAATGAACAAAATAAGATGGGGGAGGGGGACAGTTACAAAAAACACATAGCCATAGAGACAGCTAAACAAATAGGGGGAGCGAGCAAATCAGACCTTATTTATATTTATTATTTATTCTAATTATTTATCTTTTATATGATGTGGACCTCCTCTGTGTCTTAAACCTAGGATTGAATTGAGACAGACAGGCAGACAGATAGAAAGGCAGACAGACAGACAGACAGACAGACAGAGAGACAGATAGATAGATAGATAGATAGATAGATAGATAGATAGATAGATAGATAGATAGATAGATAGACAGACAAATAGAAAGGCAGGCAGACAGACAGACAGATAGATAGACAGACAGACAGACAGACAGACAGACACTGAGTACCGGAAAGCTGCCCAGGAGGGTAACCCCAGCGGCAGCAACGAAGCCGAGCACCAGACCAGCAAGGTTGGCACGGCGACTCCTGTCACCGTTCAGCTCCCGAACCTGCTGATAGCGGATCACCACCACCCAGATAACTGAGGAGAGAGAGACAGACCTCACAGATTTGGTCCGGAAAGCCCACACCAGATTAAAACATCATGGATTCATCACAGAAGCCAAATGCATCATCATAAATTCACCCAAGAACCATCCATTTATAAATTAATCACATGATCAAGCCTAAATCCGTACAGCATCACATGTTCATCTCAGAAACAACACCAAAACACACTGTGATATAATCCATAATATAATGATTCAAAATCCTATTACAATATTTTCCCAAATTGGCAGACTGATCAGTTGCCTGTTTGCACTGAAATCAGAACATACATTCTTGTCAAAATTGTTGTGCCCCAAAGAAGAAAAAGATGATCATTTAGAAGATGATCAGAAACAGGTAGAGAAAGAGACACACTGATTTTTGTACACCAAAGGGCTACTCACTCAGGAAAGTCCAGACATTGCAGATGAGGCAGAACAGTGAACTCTGGGGCTGATAGGTGGCACACTCACTGTTGAAAAAATTACACACACACACACACATACACACACACACACACCCACACACGCACACGCACACGCACGCACACACCCACACACACACACATTTATGACCCTAAATGGTTTATTAATGCCCATATGCATGGTAGGACACACTGGATTTGTAACATTTATAATACAGATCTAGGAATGTAGTCTGAAATGCTTAACTAGATCACAGAACTCTTTGCTTTCACAGCTACCAGACATGCTGTTTTTAGTCTGAGGGGTTAACTCCGACTAAATCAGTCAAAATCATCTTCAGTGTTAACGTTAAAGTCAAAGAATCTTCCCACCTTTACATCAAAACATGCCTGTAGTGCTTAGATGTAAAGACGCATGACTATATACTATCGTAACATTGCATTAAATATTACTATAATTTTAACACAAGACTGTTGTGATATTTATGCCCCTGACCTCAGTGGATCTTCATAATGCATGTGCTTCTCTGCTGTAGCAAGACACTTATTGTACTGAGCAACAGCTTGCCAAGGCTATGTGACGTAAACAGACATTGACACTCCACTGTCTCAACTATTTGAATCATCATAATTTACACAATGCCATATACTGACAACTGCAGTTGTTAACTCACTGTGGATGTTTCTAAATCAGTGGTGAGAAACCCTTCACCATGACATGACATTTGACCCAGGTCACTATCCTATGTTGTTGATAACTGGTTCAGTAGCTCAAGTATAAGGCTACTGACACACTGGTTTGGTCACAGAGGGGGTGCAGTGCTGTGCTCACCTGATGAAAGGAACTTTTGCGGTCACGTTAACAGACTCATTTGACACTGAAATGGCATATCTGGAATGCAAAAAAAAATATCATAATTCATATCTACTGTTGTGAAATGCAAAAAAGAATAGTCTGCAGACACACATGGAAAAAAACAATTAGTACAATTATAAATAGCAATTACAAGATATCTTTGAGTAAGTGTTGTGGCTACTTAGCAGTAAAAAAGGTCGATGCAAGTAACCCAAAACAAAGTGATAGGCAAGCAGCGCCAGATACTCACACTATCCAGGTTCCCACGATGCCTCCCACTGCCAGCGAAACAGGAAGTAATGCCCATGCCCACATTTTAAACGCGCCAGAAGTTAGTACATACTTTGCTATTTATTTACATTTCTTAAACACAGCGTCTAATGCCTCCCTGTCAGAGTCAGCCACGGCACTGTGATTTGCCACGTCACATTTAAAGCCTAGTCCATTGCTTAGCTTTGCCCAGATTTTAAGACAAATATGAAAAATGTCAAATAGGTATGATAAGGATATTTGCAAGTTCCCCTGAAGTTACGCCAGACTGTTAATAAAAGCCAACATTTATGTAAAGTATTAGTAGACTAGTTAATGTACACGAGTCTAAGTAAAATCAACATTTTTTAAACCTGTTCTATGAGCTTGCTTCAAGTTTCGAGGAGTCTCGCTTGTTCATACCAACCTGATAAACTTTGGGCGTGTACAAAACAAGCATACGCAACGCCACATTTGACTAAATAACTTAAAGGTACAGTTTAGTGTCTGCGTCACATATTTATTTATGTATACTGTGCAACCTCTAAAATGTACCGTAAACAACGTAATCATAAATAGGCCTATACTATGAAGGCAAGAATTTCGTTTGCCTAAATTCCCGAGGGTAGCCTACCTATGCGCCTTTTCTTATCCTTCTAGGCTACATGTAATCAGTAAATACAAGTGAGTCATGTTTAGGAATTGAAATTTTTATTTTAACGATCAAAAAAATAAACGAGGGTCCTTTTCCAAAGGAATCCTTATGGATACACTAGTCAACTCAAAATCCATAAGTTATAATACAAATTACTTGAACTGGTCTAGGTAGTTTGGAGTAGCAGTAGTGGTCAAGTATAGGCCTCTGTGCTCTTCAGATTACACCATAACATCAATATTTACTATAGTTAAAAATGTATAAAAAAAATGGCAGGGATCCAAAGTTAATCAAGAACACAATAAAAAAACTCCTGGAGACAAACACAACACAAACATGCATTACAGTGCCCCCTAATTTAGTGCAGTATTGAAATGAACACTGTACCACTCTGTCCACTCAGTCCACTCTGAAATCAACACTCCGTCATCTACTCTCTGATGCTTAAGAGGTCACTTTAAAGATGCTCACTCTACAGCTATCCAGTAACGGTTCAAGCAAGAGTGTAATTTACACGGGGGTTATGGGGGTCATGACCATAGGCGTAGCTACCAGTGAGCCACCCACTTGCCAATCAGGCCCACCCAATCAGAAGGCTGATATTTTTTTTTGCTAGGCCCACCCATTGTAGGATTTCTGGCTATGCCCCTGGTCATGACCCTTGCAAAAAATAGATACAGTCAATACATATACCCTACCCTACCCTAACCCCCCCAATAATCACATCATTACAATGAATAAAAAACATTAATGGCAGTGTAAACCCCCTATGTCTAACCCAAAAGTACACCCTTGGGCTCTACGCCACTCTATGCCACAGAGTTCCGGTCGCCGTTGGCACGCCTCCTCGATCCGTCCGGCTTGTGCACAGTCAGGTGGTGGCACTCGATGTGGCGAAATTCGGCGGCGAAGAGGCTGAAGAGGAAGAAGAAGGTCATGACCAGAGCCCACTCAAACATGGCGGCCGGAGACTTGTGGCCTGTGTTGTGCAGAACGGCCACTGAAGGGGGAGGAGGGCAGTCAAGGAGGATAAGAGAGAGGCAGGCAGCTGTTGCCACATCAAACGAAGCCACATTAACAGCACACAAATGCAGTTGTAATTGCTGAAGCTTGGGAAATGTATTGTTAGTTGTTGTTAAATGTGTTGTTAGATCTCATGTAGGTGGTCTGTAGGTAGTAGTAGGTCTGTAGCGTCTGCAAAAATACTACATGGGACTGTCACTGTCACTCTCCCTCACTCTGCCTGTCCCCCTGTCACTTGCTGCATCTGTCACTTGTCCTAATTAGCTAAAGAAATATGCGTGAGTTGCGGGAGAATTTGTATTACCTGGAGGCGCCCGGGAGTCACTTTTCAAATGAGTGAGATTCCTGGAGGTCGTGGGACACTTGGGATGTCTGCGAATCACATCCTACCTCTAACCTATGTCCTTTTGACCCCTAGCCTGTGACCTAGGGTGTGTCAGCTATATCAACTGGTTGAAGCCTCTGACTATGATTCTATGACTCTGATATTGTGAGTTGACCAAAATGGCTACCAGAGAACATCATAGCTTCAACTCAGGGGGCGAGGCGTCTTTGACCATGTCCACCATCTTGGTTAACTCTACAAAATGGTGTTCAGCATGCAGAGTCAATGGATTATCACTCTTAATGGCGTGGATCGGTCACGTCACCTCCAGTTATACATACTACCTCCATGGTGTGTGTGTGGTTTAAGGATACTGACAACGAGGAAGAGCGTGCAGAGGGTGCAGAAGACGGCACGCAGCGGCACCATCCAGCGTCGATCCTGACAAGGCTCGCCTTTGTACGTGATCCACAGCTGCACCCAAAAGTAGGCCAGCCCCACGAAGAAGGCCAGGAAGGCCCCAAACAGGTGAGTTCCCATGGACACAGATTGCTGAGGGAGGGGAGGGGAGCAAAGAGGCGAGAGAGACAAAGAGAGGGAGAGAGAGACAGATACAGAGAGAGAGACAGACACAGAGACAAGAGACACAGTGAGACACAGAGAGAAAGAAAGACAGAGAGAGAGAGAGAGAGAAAGAGAACAGCAATATTGTTTTTTTTTTCTTCCTAGTCAAGGACAAATCTTCCATGTTATGACAACATGTAGAGAAAGAGAAAAAACAGAGAAAGTTAACAAAATTCCCACCTGGAAATTTCCGAGGACAGAAACGCCAAATGCGGATATGAAGCCGAGCACCAGAGCAGCCAGGTTGGCACGGCGACACTCGAGCCCCAGGTCTCGCACCTGCTGATGTCGAATCACCACCAACCATACGACTACAGAGGAATCATGCAGAGCAGTGGCATCAAAGTCAAAGTTAGCTTTATTGTCAAAAACCATATGTGCAGGTTGCACACACAGAATTTGAAATTGCAATGCTCCCTAGGCCCACAGTGCACATTAAACATCTTATAAACAAGACAGGAAGACATGATGACAAAACATCACGCACAAACACTAGGCAAAATTTCATTTATAAAAAAAAACTCCTGCCACAACAGCCATATAGAGCAAAAGGTACAGAGACTGATAGATAGAGTCCCTCTGGCTCTCATGTATTGCTCCATTTTTGACACCACACACAATCTTTTTAGTATGGCATGCGTTAAAAGAATACTTACTAAACAGACTGCTCATGTTGCAGATCTGTGAGAACAGGCAGCTCTGGGGCTGGTAGGCGCCACACGCACTGATTAAAAAAGCAGAAATGCATGTTAGCACTCTGCAGCAGCGAAGAGGTTTACTCCATGTGTCTCAGGTTATGTTTTTTTTTTTTGCCTAAAGGCATCTTTCATGCCGGACTCGTCAACTGCAGTAACAGAGCACAGTGCAAATATCAGTTCAAAGCAGTATGGCTGACACTATGGTGATGCTGTGTAGGATTATTGGCCATCAAAGTCCATTTTACAAATTTTACCACATGGACCATATTTATTATGTGAATGGCTGATGCTCCTAACGGTAATGATATGTAATGAAAAATATAAAGTCTGCAATCTTTTACAGGTATGGTCTTAGATTATTATGCTGCCCTGTGCGGTCAGTGATGTACGATCTTGATCCTACTGTATTCTTTGTAAATGTAACAGGTTGCTGTTGTAGCACTATGACCTTCTTAGGATGCGGATGAAGGAAATAGAAACATAAACATCACCACATGATTATTATCCTTGTGTCCTGACTGGATTCATGACCAGCCTGCTAATTAATCTTTTATTTCTTATCAAGGGAGAGGCTATTATTCCTCATCCTATCAAGTTTTAACATCAGCTTCATTTATAAACATTAAGGAAGTATTGAGGTTCGGCGTTTCCCACACACAGTGTGCCTATAAAAAGCTTTAACAGCTACAGAATTTACTCTTCAGTTTCCTTTTCTTGTGCTACATTTGACTCACTTACACCAGCATACATCTTAGAGACAGCTTGCCTTCTCTTTGTACAGAAGCTTTATTTCAAAGAGGAAGGACTGCTCCCTCTCAAGTACCGGTAGGTCTATGCGTAGGGCCAGAAGGTAAAGGCACCATAACAACTAAGAAATACATCTGCACTGCCCCAAAAATAGTTTATAAATAAGTTAAGAAGTCACCATGCCATTTGCGTGATTTCCTCCAAACTTATATAACCCTCCATGACTATAAGGTGTTAACATTTAACACAGTTGCATCACTGTGTCTACCTGATGTAAGGGAATCCATCTGTTAGATTAACAGATCCATTGTGTACTGCTATGCCATATCTAAGAAACACAACAAAAAACACAAACAGTATATATAGTAATTCTTGTGAGTTACACCTGATTAATGATTGTGACATATCACAACAAATACAGTAGGAACAGAAAAAAATGAGAAGTGTTTTGTGATACCCAAATATGGGCACAAAAAAGCACCGGGGCCGAGTCAAAGAAAAACATAGATGTATACTCACACTATCCAGATACCAGCTGTGCCCCCTACTGCCAGGAGGAGAGGAAGAAGAGCCCATGCCCACATTATAGACAATCAGATTACCTGCATGTGGTTCACATGACCAAGATTACCAACTCAAGCACCACAGCCAATCAGCAAGATAAAAAGTATAGTATGGATAACAAATATTTGCAAAAAAAAAATCTTTACTTTGTAAATAAAGACAATTATTACAATTTAGTAATGAAATGCTAACTTATCAATGTTGATTTATACAAGGCTATGACTTTGGGTACTTACCTTGAGTAGATAAAATATTAAACTCAGAATCCACAAATAACTAATCACATAACAACAGTAACTCTTAGTAACTGTGAGCCATTGTAGTTTAAATAAAAACAAAATGTAAAGGCATTCAGAGAGCAGTGTCAAAGAACATTACACATTCATGCAATTTTGCCAATTTCAGACCAGTCTATGAGATCCGTGTGAAACGCATAAAGCAATGTACATGTGAAAATAGATCTAGTAGACATGTAAACCACAGTTGTGCCGCTTCCTTCTTGAACTTCAATACCTCGTTCAAGTACTGTTACCATAATGCATGGAATAGACCAGCCCATTTTTTTCTGGCTTTATCTGAGTGCACTTTGGACTCTCTCTTGCTGTATGTTTATTGTGGGGATATATACTTTCCATACAACATAAAATTAATTACTCTGTGAGGTGAATTCAGGTCATGAAAGTGTGAGTTTTAAAAACATTTTTACTTTTTTTAAATTATGATCCTTCTAAAACAGTACAACACACTGCCTTCTTCAGAATTTGTCAGATGGATTTTTATCCAAAGTCCATTTATTTAGGCCACTCACTTGGTAAATGTCTGATTGACCTGTAGTCAAGCATGATCTAATGCACGAGGTTCACAGCCAGCATCACTACAACAACTGGACATTAAGGGGATAGGCTCTCACCTTTCTCCCCATATCACGTCATGTTAAATTTAAAAATACTTTTCCAGCACATTTAAAACTTATAATTTACAGCTCTAGGTGTTCTGCCGTAGTAGTGTGGCCAAAGCAAGGTTTCCGTACAAACCTGCAATAACCCCCTTCTTTGAAACAACCACTCAAAGTATTAAGACAACATTTTGAAACTACACCTCAGTTCAATTACAGTGCACTTTGTGCCTCAGCAGAGTTTAAAAAAGAAAAACCATACACATACACTCACACTCATACAAGAGCCCCACACAAAATACTTTCTAGGAAACGGGCTATAATCTCAATCTTAAAATAGTAATAATAATAATTAATAATAATAATAATAATCAACCAGCATATTTAACACAGAAAAGAAAAACTCACGTGTGACTGAGCAGCCTTGGGTACTAGTTCTGCTATAAGAGGTGGATAGGTAAATGTGGTAATAAATTAATGATTCATGGTCTTTATTACCCTTAATCCGGCCTATGGTGGCGCCATAAAACACACCTGGCGGGAGCCTTGCCCAGTAGTTAATGGCAACAATCGAGACAGTGTAGGCCTAAAGCACACACATCCGCCTCAAGTAGTCTGGGTGCTGCACCAAAAAGCAAAGTAAAAAACGGAAACAAAGTCCGTGACACCAGTATGCCCCCACAAAAAGTTATTAATCATACATGACCTTTCAGGCGGACGCCCTTTGACCAGATGTGTCTTTTTGTGGGAGCACACTGGTCTCGCAGACTTTGTTCCTATTTTCTGAATAAGTCAAATACAAACAGGGAGTAGTTGGCAACAGCATTTTAATATTTGAGGTATGTTTTACATTCAAATGTAAACGTGAGTGTGACTATATGTGTTTTTAGAGATCCAGCTCGATCTTCACATCCATCTTGCTCTTGTATGGTTCCAGAATAGGGTGCACTTCTTCTGACAGGAACCTGGCAACCTGGATGAGAAACAGACAGAGATATTTGTCTTCATGTGTGTTCACTTTATACACCGGAGTGTGTGTGTGTGTGTGTGTGTGTGTGTGTGTGTGTGTGTGTGTTTGCACGAGGCAACACCTGTTGTGGTGCACGGCCGATGAAGGTCTTGGGGTCCAGCAGGGCGTCCAGTTCTCCCAGTATGGGGGTGAAGTAGGGGTCGGCCCTCACCCGCGCCAAGAGGTCATTGTCACCCCCCTCCTGCTTGACCACGGCCGCAGCCTGCTGGGACAGCACCCGGATCTTCTCATGGCAGTCCTGCGCATGCCCACATGGGCGGGCGGGTGGGAGGGGTGGGGATTAGGGGTTGGGTCGTATTAAGGAGATAAGACATAAATTAGGATTAGAAGCAACCAGGGAGGAATTTGTTTGGTTTGGTGGGGTGTGTGCATGTATGTGTGTAAAACAGAGAGAGAGAGCGAGCGAGCGAGCGAGTGTGAGTGAGTGAGTCAATGTGCGTGCATAACTGTGTGGGAGAGAGCGAGAGGAAAAAAAAAAACGAGAGACAGAAAGAGTGAGAGAGTGTGAGTGTACATGCATGTGTGTAAGGGAAGGACAGAGAGAGAGAAAGAGGGAGAAAGAAGGAGAAAGACATGAATAGAGAGAGAGAGAGAGAAAGAAAGAGAGAGAGAGAAAGAGAGAGAGAGAGAATGTGTGTGCTGCGTCAACGACAGTAAGGAAGTGTTCCAGGTTGTCTCGTGAGCTCTGTCTTGTGTACCTGTCTGTTCCCGCCGGCCTTGACCATGGCCATGATGATGTTCTCCGTGGCCATAAAGGGCAGCTCGTGGCGAATGTGTCTCTCGATGACCTAACAAGGCAAGGCCAGCATGAGAAATAACACCTCTTTTAAATCCACAATGGCCATTTAGCTGAACAGAAACTTTAGAGGGCGGTAACAATAACAAAGCAAACGTATTTTCATTTCATCATCGGTCAGGGTAAACATTTATAAATGCTAGAAAAGAGGTAATGGTGGTTCAAAACTAACATGTACATCAGGTTACAAACACAAGTTGAGAGAAATAGGTGAAATAAATTTTAGTTACTCTATTCAAAGTAAAACTTGACTGTTTAATAGCATTTTAACAAGTGCACTTAATATAACAGCTGACATTTCCCACTGTTCACCATGTTTTTTGACAGTTGGCGATGTAGGCGTTACCAAAAATGTGACACAGTACAGGTCAAAGAGAGTGATCTTCAGACGGTGTAGTCCACCATAGTACTGGGGATGGGGGTGCAATACAGTGATCTTCAGTCCACTTACCACAGCTCTGAACTTTCCCAAAACGGCACGATTAGGGCAACTTTCTCACCATGAATTCAGCCTAAACGGCTCAACAATTTTGTAATAACTGTACGTCTACTGTCGTGTGTCGTAATAAGAGATAGCCACTCTTCCCTAAACTCCTTCATCTCTGATGCTATCAGTGTTCTGGCCAATAGTCAGCGGAGTGTGAAACTGAGAAAAATGACTTTAAAAATCTTCCACTTGCATGTGTTTTCAACGTTGACAAAGACAACCTCTTATTTTCCCAAAAAACAACATAATTCACTGAAGATATTTGGCCACATGATAAAACCAATGTTTATCGTTTCAACAATGATTATAACCCATTGTCACCCAAAGTTAGTTATGGTCCTTTGCAGAATAGTAAATGAGCAGCAAATGGCCCAACTGACATCATGACCCTGAGATGACCCTATGATGACCCCCAGCACAGCATTTAACATGGTCGCTTTATGGGCCGTTTACACTGGGGGGCTTTTTATGTTTTACATGAATTACATTAACATGTTGGTATCCCCCAACCATGCTATTGTTGTCTCTTTGGGGGGTACTGGGTCTTGATCAAGGGGGTACTGTACCCCCCAGTACCTCCTGTAATTTGAACTATAATGGAGAGCATTGGAGCTCACAGAAAAGGCACCGGTTTTGAGGCAGTCATACCATCTATCTGCTTTTATTTTATCACTATCTAGTTATCCTGTACTGTAAAGCATGTTGTGACTGTTTAGTCTGTAGAAAGCACTAGATAAATAGCTTAAACAATGGGATTTATTGTTTACTTATTGCTTGTTAATATTTATTACCTCTAAAGATTATCTTCCTAAAAACCTGCATCCTGGGTTTATGGTGCCTGTGAGATTGTAATACTTTCTGTTTGGCTGTAAACCTAACAGCATTCTGCTGCCGTGCTTCCGTTCTGCACTTCCGTGCCTGTCTTTTCTGTCTACAGCAGAGGGGGCATTTTAAAGGGCTACCCTAAAAACAGCAACAACTTCATTGCAGGTAAGACCCTACCCGGGTAGGATGAATGTAAAGTTGTCTTTCCGCTCTTCTTTGTACGCCCTATTTTTGCTGACAACCTTCCTGTTTAGACTTGTATGTGTCCATCTAGTGCTCATATAATGTAAAGCTTAATGTACAGAACGATAACAAAAAAAACATAGTATGCGAGAGGCATCAGATGTTACCATGGCGGAGGTAATAATTAAAACCATTAGAAGGTCTATACATGGAAGGCCTATATAGCTCACCCACCTCAGACTACAGTATCCAATGTACTGTGCAATGGCATTATCAATGGCATTACTGACTGACTGCCCAAGACCAGCCATAATCATTACCAAACCAAACACCTTGTTATTGTTCTCTTTGTCCTGTGAAAAACAACTGTGTGTCTGTACCTTGGGGTAGACCACCAGCCCCTCAGTGATGTTCTGCAGGGTGCTCAGAATAATATCCGCTGTGAGGAAGGATTCAGGCAGCGAGATTCGCCTGAGAAACACCAGAACAAGCATCCAAACATCACAAGGAGAAAGAGAGAGAGAAAGACAGAGAGAGAGAGAGGGAGAGAGGGGGAGAGAGAGAGAGAGAGAGAGAGAGAGAGAGAGAGAGAGAGAGAGAGAGAGAGAGAGAGAGAGAGAGAGAGAGAGAGAGAGAGAGAGAGAGAGAGAGAGAGAGAGAGAGAGAGAGAGAACATCAAAACACTACGAAGCTACAGCAGGCTCCAAACAACACACCAGAAAAGGTTGCTTGTGTATAGTTGTATGTACAGGGTGGACGAGAAAAAAAACTGGATCACTTTAAAAGCGATTATATCTTTTTAATCACTAAAGCTACTTCAACCTTTTTCTTTTCATGGGAAAGTTTTGTTCAAATGGCCTTAGTGGTCATCCCCTGTTATAAACCATAACATCACTACAATGAAAACTGAATTTGCTTTAATTTGTATGATTTTTAATTACCGCTCCCTCAATGACTGAAGATCATATATAGTCTTTTAACCAGAACTCCATTTTTTTTGGGTTCCCCATGTACAGTATGTGCGTGTATCAGCTGCCGGTGTCCGTGGATACCTGTTGGCACTGTCGTCCAGCGTTCTCTCCAGCCACTGCACAGCGCAGGTCTGCAGAGGGTCGGACACTAGCGCCATCAGGTGGCGGGCCAAGCTACAGCAGCGCTCAGCACGCATGGGGTTCCTCTTATATGGCATTGCACTGGAGCCTGAGAGAGAGAGAGAGAGATAGAGAGAGAGAGAGAGAGAGAGAGAGAGAGAGAGAGAGAGAGAGAGAGAGAGAGATAGAGAATGAGTGAGAAAAACACAGACAGAAAGAATGAAACTGTAAAAAGCTAAAATTTACTTAAAATACAATGATTAGACAACACAGTCAAAAGAGCCAAGTTGTATGCAACTGGAATTCTTTTGGAGCTTGAAGACAAAGGACAGCTTAAATCCAAAAGACTTCTTCAGTTTTGGCCTGAAGTCCAGTTGCATACAACTTAGCTCTTTTAACTACCATGACCTGGATGAATGAGAATCGTCAAAGACATTAGACATCACAATTATTAACCTCACCAATCTGCTCCTTCTCAAAAGGCTCCTCGATTTCTTTCAGATTAGCCAGCAGACGGATGTCAGTACAAATCTATGAATAACAAACAGACATCTCAACAAAAATATTCATCCTTAAAATATTCATAATTTATTTACAAATATTTTGAAAAAAACATTTTATCCACTTGAAAAGACCATGACGAACATTCCACGTGTAGTTCTGAAGAAAACCTTTGTCATTTTGGTGCGGCATGTAATGTTTATTCAACATAATGTTTAAATTAAAGATCAGCAAGGTGACGTTTGAAATCATTGGCTTCTTGCAGCAGTGTGTCAGCAGACTGTTACTCCACCTGATTTCCTTCACGATTCAAGACTCAATGCATTATTGACATGCAACTTGTGCAAGTTGCTAGGGATTTACCTCAGTATGTTCATTGACAAAAGACAGAAAAACACATTACAAACACTGGTAATGACTGTCTGGGAGAATAGAAAAGTGTCTTGCGGCCAACCAACCAACCAACCTTGTGGACGGTGGCTCCCAGGCTAGCCAGCACGGTGAGGGAGTCTATGTCCACCTTACGGCTGTAGGTCTGCCCAGTCACCAGGTAGGCCCTGCACCAGGGAGGCGACAAGCAAGTCCATTCGGTCAGAACAGTACCATAACATTACAATTATTACAATAATGTAAATATGAAAACATAGGAAGAGGGTTCATGCACGTACGTAATTTAAATAGGTGCTGAACCAAAAAACATGAAGGAGAGGTCCCACACACTTCAGCTTCCTATTTTCACTCTTATTCACGTTCCTCACTCAAGTGATGGAACTAAAATAAAATTAAAGTGAAAAAAAAAAATGAGCTGAAGTGTGCCTACCTGTCCTTTAAAAGTAAATATGCCCATCATTCTTTGGTATGTAGCTGATGCGATTATAGCTGATTGTACAATACTTCAGCCTCATGGAAGGTTAACCAAAAAAAACTAGACATCTGTATTACATATGGGGGCCAAATAATGCAAAACAATTTGGAAAACATAACTTAAGTCAAACATGTGCAAGCATTTAAATGTGCGCTTCTTTTTGAGAGTTTATGCTTTGTCTGTTTGTGCTTTATCTGCAAGTACTTACTTTTTAAAGCCAGCCATTTCTGTGACCATTCTGTCCAGATCCTCCACCTAAAAAAATAGAGCATTTCTTTGATCCCTCTAATTTAGACAAAACGGGGTATTTCAAATCTTTGCAAACAACAGCAAACACAATTCAGACAGAGGTACATTTAAATCAGGAAACAGACAGATTTCCCAACAAACAAGCAGTGTTATTACATATAAATGTATTAAGGTATTCTTGCGTTCATCATCGTTATTATGAACACGGAGGTGCTCACTTTGTCGTGCTCCCCCTGGAAGAGCTGCAAGAAGCTGGCCTGGGTTCCCGTGGTGCCTTTCACCCCCCGGAAACGGATGTCGTCACGGGCGCGCTGAAGGTTCCGCATGTCCATGGTGAGATCCTGCAGCCACAGGCACGCACGCTTGCCCACGGTGGTCAGCTGAGCAGGTCTGAGAGAGGAGGAGAAGGAGAAGAGAGGGATGAATGGGGGGGAAGACAAGGTTTATACTTGACCACTGTGGTCAGTTGAGCAGGTTTGAGGGAGAAGAAGAAGAAAAAAGAAAAAAATTAAAGTGACTCCTATTTGTCATTGTGGTCACACAGCACACCACAGCACACAGTGCACACAATAAAATTCTACCTCTGCATTTAACCCATCACACATTACATACAGTACACACACACACACACACACACACACACACACACACACACACACACACACACACACACACACACACACACACACACACACACACACACACACACACACACACACACACACACACACACACACACACACACACACACACACACACACACACACACAAATATACAGATACACAAATGCAAAAACCATGTTAGTGAAATACTCACTGGTAGTGGGTGAACCCGAGGGTTGGGAGATGAGCGTATTTCTCAGCAAAGCTGGCTAGACGATCAATAACACGAGCCAGCTGGGACATGGGAATTCAGAGTTTCAGAGTTCAGAGGATTTGAACTAAACAACTCTACTGCAGTTAGCTAACAATTGTGTTTGCCTTGTCTCAAATGTGCTTACCTTGGGTAGAAGGATGTCGAAGCCATCTCTGAGCATAATGAGATCCTACAAAAATAGAAAGAGAAAATAATAAAATATACCATTCAGCAGTCCACTCACTCGACATATGCGCCCCATCTTGCTGTTCATCATTTTCCCCTTATTATTTATTATGTCCTTATATATACTCCCTTCTTATTTGCTCTTTGTGTACTTGACACTTTGACACTTTCATCTTGCACCGTTGTGGCCTTGCTGTTTAGTTTCGTTGTACAGGCAACTGTTCAATGACTATAAAGGTCTTGAAGTCTTGAAGTTGAAGTCTTGTACTCATGGAGTTTGGCGCTCAGGAGTTGTCGTGTTCGCTTACCGTGTTGTCCCCGACGTAGCAGGAGGTGGCCCCCAGGTGGATGATGGGAGCGGCGGTGGGGCAGCAGTGGGCGAAGGTGTGCACGTGAGCCATAACGTCATGACGGAGCCTCTTCTCCTCCTCCGCCGCCATGGCGAAGTCGATGTCGTCCGCGTGGCTCTCCATCTCTGTCAGCTGGGCATCTGTGATGGGCAGCCCCAAAGCCTGCAGAGAGGAGAAGACGATGAGGATGAGCGTACAGAAGGAGGAAGAGGAGGAGAGAAAAGGGAGAGTAAAAGAAAAGAGTGCAGCATTGTTAAGATATTAATTAGGATGAAGAACAGGAGGTTATGGGAGGAGAGGAAAGGAGAAAACAGCAGCAGAGAGAAAGCCAAACAGAGAGAGACAAATGAGAGGAGAGCAAAATTAAAGTGATGATTGAAGACAAAAGGAGTCTCAAAAATGGAGGTATGGGCCAGGACAAAATTGTTCGTAAGCTCAGGCTGGCCTTCATAGTCTTCTTGTCATCTGGTCTTTTGTTCCTTCAGGTCTGTGGTTACTGTTGACTGTAATCTAGATGAACTAACAACAAGCTGCCCTTCTACTGTATGGCCTATGTTGTATTAACCATGTTGCTATGAATATGATAAGTAAACAGATCATACTCAAAAATGCTTATGTTGAGGTGATATAGGTAATCAAGAGTAAGAGATACAAACACAGACTGAAGAATTTCATACATAGCCCTACTTCTACTAAGGTGATGAGACCAGTCAGCGATAAGCAAGCACAGATTGCACAACATGAGAAGAGGGCGAGCAAAGTGATTTTCTTCAAGGTAAAAAGCAAAAAGCAAACAAATAACACTGCTAACCTTTAACCTTAGGTCTTTCAGTAAAGTTTGGGGG
The DNA here is from genome assembly GCA_030347295.1 of Setipinna tenuifilis. Classification (NCBI taxonomy): domain Eukaryota; kingdom Metazoa; phylum Chordata; class Actinopteri; order Clupeiformes; family Engraulidae; genus Setipinna; species Setipinna tenuifilis. Next base: position 20,968,706 of record CM059266.1, on the reverse strand, counting down.
AAAGGTCAATGTGCCAGAATCTGGCCTTACAGGCAACGGTGCTCTCATACATAGCAGAGATAAGCACCATGTGGGAAAGCCGTGCTTTTAAGCCATCTCTGCTACAATGAATGACCCTGGAGACAGATTTTCATTGGTGGAACATGCATTCAAGTCTAATAAGAGTTAGTTACACCAGCCCAGGGAAACGTCTGTGAAGATGAAAAGTCACCTCCCCTGGGTTACTCTACTATTACCGTGACATTTCAGGCATGCTATTTTAAAACACACACACACACAGTACTATGCATGCTCTACATGAGAAATCACAGATGGCCAAGTGTGTGCACTCGCATGGACAAACAAACTCACTGTCCTTCTTGTTTGTGGGAACATTTTTCTGGTACTGATAAGACATGACCTACTGCCTTTTGTCCTCAGATCTACACAAGACACTGTGTAACTTATTTAGCCTCCCCCAGTGAAGAGGTTGGGTGAGTGAGTATGTTCATGTGACTGATGGCCCCACACCAATAATATTTCCCTCTTGAGATACATTTGTAAGGTGGGAGCTACTGGTTGTGTTAATAAACAGCGTCCCACACAACACGTGGCTTTAGTTTAGATTTGTTCATTCATTCATGTAATGAATGCCAATCCTGTGCTGCTGCGTTGGCGTTAGTATTAATTAAGCTCATGTGAAAGTTTCGCCTCTGCATGCCTGAATAACCTGGACCTGCGCGGTCGCATGTCTTTGATTAGGATGGCGATAATCAAAAGCAACCTCTGGTTTCTTTCTTTTAAGTTACTCAACAGCAAAATCGCAAAGACCATCTGACAGCAAGTCTTATAGGAGCGCAACTCTGTGCTTGACTTTGTTTTGAGCTGTATAAGGTTCCTAAACCATAAATAGACTGAATTTGCACTTGGAATTCGCACAAATGAAACTTTGTAATACACAAACGTAATCATAATCATCTGTAGATGAGGTAGTTCTTGACTGGTGTTCAATAACTGCTTTAACAATTGTGTTGGTCTTCTCGCGCTACATTAAAGTAGCCAGTGGAGTAGTGGAAGGAACTCCTTTATGCTATTTTTAGAAGATGGGGAAATTTGAGATGATTTGTTCAAGGTCGAAGACTTTGGGCACTTTTGCTAATGATAAGACTAACTCCTAAACTAAATCCAAAATGCGAGTATGCTATCATCGTAGTGCACACTGCTGATACTTTAACACAGGGAAAATATTAGTATATGCAAACATAGATGTCCAGAAAGGCCGATATCCAACCTTTTCAGCTTTGGCGAGGTATATCCAGAGCTTCCTCCAGGTAGTGAATTTCTTCCTGTCACTGAAGTTATAAGCCATTTCCTTACTGGCGTATCGTGACACCAATGGCGACCGGTATTTCGTAAACTCGTCTGCAGAAGCATCCATGATTGCAAGTTTAATTGTTTTAAACTTCTACAGAGACAGTGACCACCGAACACAAGCCTGTCAGAGCCCGTTTGCTATCAAACAGTGTGTGCGCGCACCCTCTGGTTTGAACTCACATGAGCATGTGATTACGACAGTTCAGCTGTAGTACGACATAGCCTTGCGACAGCGGGATGCCATGGCAAGCCATCTTAACATTTATAAGCTACGTTTGACTATACGGAATTAACATTGTAGATATCAACAACGTCGTTTTGACTAGTCGTAATTACATTTTGGATAGTCAGAATTGTCAATCAAGATATCTGTAACGTAGGCTAATATTCCTAGTCGAAACGACTAGGCAAAACTAAATTACAGTTATCTGCACTTTTACACAAGTGAAAACGACATTCAACCTGTCACACGTATATGGCAAGCCATTTTAACATTTAATAGCTAAACTGGATAGGCTATAGTTGTAGATATCTGTAATTCAGTTTTGCCTAGTCAAAAAGAACATTCCAGATATCTGCAACTACATTCTTCCTATCCATAACTGTCATTTCAGATATTCACAAAGATATTCTTCCTAGGGCAAATGACGTCACGTTTGCCATGTATTTGTATGGGGTTTATCATAACGGATATCTAGTTTAGTTGCAGATATCTACGTGAATTACGGATATCTGCAACTGAATTGTAGATATCTGTAATTTAAGTTTAAGATATCTACAATTTGATTATGATTTGATCCAGTTCAAGATATCTTTAATTTGCCTAAATTTAAGATATCCACATCCACATCCACAACTTAAATTAAGTTTTGACTAAGGAATGACGTTCTAGATATCTGCAACCCTGAATAGCAAAAGTGACGTCATTTGCCCTAGGAAGATTATCTTTGTGGATATCTGAAATGGCAATTATGGATAGGAAGAATGTAGTTGCGGATATCTGATATGTCCGTTTTGACTAGACAAAACTGAATTATAGATATCTGCAACACATATCCAGTTTAGCTATTACATGTTAAAATGGCTTGCCATAGGATGCTCTGGTTCTTTTTCGTGGTCCATCTGTTTGCTCCACGCCTTAAGATTGGGCAACGTAATTCTGGAGAGGACTATGTGGCAGGGATGCTGCCACCATCTCAGTCTTCTCTGTCCATCCATGTGCACAACTCTTTTTCTCCCCTTTCTTTTTTTGTTTACCAGTGTGTACTTTTCACAGTCACATTGCTATACATCAACATATGGATAAGGTCCATACAATTTCAAAGATTTGCTGCTAAATGGAGTGATTCTGTAGCAATATATTCAATGCCAACCGAATTCGAATCGGCATCCAAGACTGGTGGTGTAATAATATCTCAGTAACTAACATAAAGTCCTCTAATCTCTGGCTCTGCGGTGTGCCCACTCCCTGGGCACTCTCCAGGCGAGAGCCTGGTCCCCTTTCCATGGAAGGCAGGAAACAGCGTCATGAGAACTGTTGATAAATATCAGGGGAGTTTCCAGATATCGTCGCTGCTCAGCAGAGCTTTGATCCGCAATAATGCGGTTATATTTTTTCATCATGATTTAGTGTAGACCATGCATGCCTTTTGGGTTATGCCATCCGTGATACACATGTGCAACGGGGAGAAGGGCAAGCAAAGAAATATCCAGAACTGAGGTAAAAAGAAACGAAAACCGCAATTAGGGTTACCTTAAAGTAGAGAGAGAATGTGGACGCAATATGGGGGATAACTTGTCAGCCTGACAGAACGTGGTTTCTTAGCCTTTTAGATAAGTCACGAAGATACATAACGGACTGATTAAAGAGACGATCTGTATAAGGAGCAGGAGGGGCGAAAGCGAGAAACAACGACAGGAGGAACAAGATGGCTGGTTCATACACTGGTAAGGAAACGCGCTATCCAACCACAGCAGAATTGCACATATTCGATTAAATCCATTGTTTTCTGCTCCTGTCTCACAACTCTGCATGATCCACTTCCTTGTCATCCTTAAATTGTACTTGAATCTGAGGCTGTGTCAAAGCAAATGTGTCAAGGGACTGCATGCCTTGCAACTGTAACCTACTATTCATCTGACTTTCTGTCTTTAATTTCCTGTAGGGCCAAAGTTGCATGTCCGACGTATACTGCTGATAGGTGGACAGCAGACAGGGAAAAGCTCAGCAGGCAACACTATCCTGGGGAAGCAGGTATTCCCAGCAGAGGAAGTGACATCAGAGAGCAGTGCATGTCGTGGGGAAGTGCTTGGGTGCATGGTCACAGTGGTGGACACACCTGGACTAGGCTTGGGCGGAGGAGATGGCGAGACGGATGGCAGTCCTACTCAGGAGTCGGCTGACCCGTGGAACCTAAGCTCAGGGGTGCTGCTGTCCTCTCCAGGGCCACATGTCATACTACTGGTGCTGTCTCTGTCCCAGCCTCTCACTGAGAACCACAGGAAAACTCTAGAAACTTACCTGGAGGGACTTGGCAGAGGTGCGTGAAGATCACAAAATTGATTATTCCTGGCAGACATAATATTGTCATTAATGAGCATCAAATTACATAGGGCTGTCTCAGCTTCCACTCAGGCTATTTGTACCACCTGTATGTTTTAGAAGAAGAATGAATTCAGCAAAAATGAAAACACTCACCCTTGTCAATATTACCTATCTACTCTCCTGGCTTTCTTGCTGTTCAGAACAAGCATTCCAAGCAGCTATTTATGGAACACGTATGTAGTGATGTCTGTGTACCTCTTTTACAGGTGTATGGAGATTCACTGTTGTGTTATTCACCGGTGCTGATGCATTTAAAGACGGAGAGTGCCTGGAAAGCCACATCATTGAGGGAGGAAAGCCTCTGCAGCACCTAGTGGAGAAATGTGGCAACAGGTAGGCCTACTGTCGGGCACCTAGAACTATTCAAGGTTGAATTCTTATATTCTTTATACCATACTTGATGTATTTGAGGTGTGTTGACCAGCCGGTATAGAGTATGGCTGGTTATAGAGCTTAGTCTCCATTTACCTGAGTCATCAACACAATCATTGAAAGAGGGAGAGAGAGAGAGAGAGAGAGAGAGAGAGAGAGAGAGAAAGAGAGAGATCAGACTGCTAATGCATCAGGAGTGGGATTTATGACAATTTAGTAGACAATTTAGTGTGTTTTAGCTGGATAGCTATCAGCATATTTATTTGATGTATGATGAGAGATATCTAATCACATTAAACAATCTTTTAGGCTGCCCTATGCTACCTTGTAATAACATTATTATTAAATTACAATTCCAGCCCTTATTTGCTTGAAAGTGCATTATTTTCAGACTATGATTAATTACCAAGGAGAAGTCAAATGCATATTCCATTCTCTGTCTGCAGTACCTTTACATAAACAAATTTGTCTCCTTTAGGTACCACAGCTTGGACAACACTCGGTCCAGTGAGAGAACTCAGGTTAAGGAATTGCTGCTGAAAGTGGAGGAGGTGGTGGAACAGAACCAGGGATGGTTTCTGGAGGTGGATAGTTCTTGTGGACTACTGAGCCAATATAGAACACAGAACAATCAGATGTGGAATGTAGCAGTGGAGGCTGAAAGAAGTGTGATGGAATCATGGAACCTTCAGGAGATACCCATGTATATATCGCCCCCAAGAGGTGAGGTGTGCTACTGTGTTCATGTTGTTTTAATCAGAAGAAGTATTACACTTAAAAAAGGCTTTAGATCTCAGTGGTGGTAGCTTATTACATTTGACTGTGTGAGGAATTGTGTATGATTTTTGGCAGTAAACAGCTTGAAAAGAGCATTTTTTTTAACTTATCCTGTAATAAGCCACCATGTGATTTCATGCAGTTTGTTGCATCTTAGTTGCAAAGGAAACCTTGTTTGACAGCCTGATGTCTTACAACCCTCACCATTAGCTTATCTCATGTTGTTACCCATGTCCTCCCCCCCCACATCTCAGAGCTGCGAATGATCCTGCTGGGCTGGAAGGGAGCGGGGAAGAGCATGGCCGGAAACACCATCCTGGGCTTTCAGGGTTTCGACGTGGGCAAGCAGACAGAGTTCAGCCTCAGGAGACAATCTCAAGTGTCGGGGCGCAGGGTCACGGTGGTGGACACCCCCGGCTGGGACTGGTGGTCTTTGAAACAGACCCCCAAGCAGGTGAAGCGTGAGACATACAGGGCTGGGGAGCTCCTCCACCCGGGACCGCACGCCCTGCTCCTTGTGCTTCCCATCGTGTCCTCCCTCACGTCCAGGAAGAGGAACGTCCTGGAGGACCACATGGAGAAGATCTTTGGCGAGCAGTGGTTCCAGTACACCATGGTGCTGTTCACGGGCGGGGACTGGCTGCGATGCCAGGGGTACTCCATCGAGGAGCACATCCACAAGGCAGGGAAGGAGCTGATTCGGCTGCTGGAGACCTGTGGGAATTACTACCATGTCCTGGACAGTCAGAGCCTCGATGGACACAGACAAGTCCCAGAACTGCTCAACAAGATAGAGGAGATCATCACACATAATACTACAGAGCCTTACTTGTACGTAGACGGTAAGTCTTGATAGAAGTCTTTTTTGCTGTTATTATTATTACATTACACTTAGCAGATGCTTTTTTTAATCCAAAGTGACTTACAAAAGAGAACATAAATAAGCTACAGACATGTAGAGGAACACAGAGTAAGCAAAGGCTTAACAAAGTTAGTTAGTGCAGCCAGGGTACAGGACAGTAATGGCGAGTGGAGGTAAGTTTTGTTAAAAAGGAAAGTATTTTGGAAAAGAATAGTCTCCACGAGCTCCTTTAAAGTAGAGAGGGATGACCCTACTCGCGTAGCACCTGGTAGCTTATTAAAAATAATAATATTACAAATTATTTGGAGCGCCTTTCACGGTACCCAAGGACACTGTACAGTAATTAAAATAGTAGCAAAGACAGACTGCAACATGCACACACCAAACACCACCACCAAAATCGCACACAAACAATAAAGCAAGAGACAAGACAAATATCAATCAAAATAATAAAGCCACCTAACAGCACTATGTCTGAAAAGCCAGGGTGAAAATGTGGGTTTTGAGCCTGGTTTTGAAGGTGAAGAGTGAAGTGCATTGACGCAGGGCAAGTTCCAGAATTTGGGACCAGTCACACTAAATGCCCTGTCACCCATGGAATGAAGATATACAGAGGGGGTGGAGAGAAGGAGTGTATCTGAGCGTAAAGTGCAGGTGGGTTGGTATGGGTTGATGACACTTGTGAGGTAGGTGGGTGGAAGATTGTGCTGGGCCTTATAGACAAGAAGGAGGATTTTAAACTGTATGCGTGACTAACCAGGAAGCCAGTGGAACTGGTGGAGGATGGGTGTGATGTGGTGCCAAGGTTTGGTATGAGTGAGACGTTTTGCTGCAGAGTTTTGGATATATTGTAGTCTATTTATTGATTTTGCCAGGAGACCAGTGAAAAGAGCATTGTAGTAGTCAAGTCTGAAGGTTATGAAGGCATGAATGAGGGTCTCGGAAGTAGCCAGGCTGAGAGACGGGTGGGGTTTTTAGATGGTTTTTAGAATATATAGAAAGCTGTTTTGGTGACTTGTGTTATGTGTCAAAGAGAGGAAAGAATCAAAGACAACATCTAGGTTTTTGACTTCAGAGGAGGTAGTGGTGAAATAGCCCAGAATGGAAAACTGTGAGGGATTTAACTTTTTCAGTAGTGTTAGAGTAGCAATGATTATGGCTTCGGTCTTGTCATGGTTGAGTTTAAGGAAAATATGAGTCATCCAGTTGCTTACATCATCAAGGCAGGTGGCCAGATTTGAGAAGGGGAGTGAATGAGAGGGTTTAGTGTGGATGTAAATTTGTGAGTCGTCAGCATAGCAATGAAACTGCAGGCCATACCAACAGACAGTGTAACCAAGGGGGAGAATATATAGATGATGAAAAGCAGTGGACGTAGGACAGAACCCTGTGGAACACCATGCCGGAGGGGTGCACAAGGGACCGGAAATCACTAATGGATACAAACTCTTCCCTACCAGTGAGGTATGACCTAAACCATGCAAGTGCAGTGCCTGTGAGAGTGTTTCCAGCCGGGTGAGTCGAGTGTTGTGATAGACAGTGTCAGAAGCAGCCGTTAGATGAAGGAGTAGGAGGATACTGAAATGGCAGCGAGTCAGCAGCTATGAGTAGGTCGTTTACAACCTTGACCAGGGCTGTTTCAGTGTGCTGTTCTACCATTGAGGGAAAACACCGGAGAATTGTTTAGATTGAGATCGCCTTGTGTGAAGAGATGGTTTTCCAAATGGTAACTTTAAATACCACCGAATCAGGCTTAGCAAGGCAGTGGTTGTCAATCAGAAAACAAAGCTTTAATGTTCTATCTAGAGATGGAGAGAATGCAGCACACATACTTGGCACTTGTAACAGCATGTCTGATCAGATCAGAGAAGTCTCAGCTGAAGTACTTCAATTCTCCCTAAAGGTTTTAGGGAACAGAGAAAGTGAAAGTGTGTTCTGCCTTGATTGATATCACATGAGACCACCACAGGGCAGAGGAAGTATAATTACTAGAGCTGCATAATAACAGGAAATGCAAAATAACAGGCCAAGACCTCAAAGGCAGTAGAGAAACATTGTAATAGTTTTGGTTTTTACTAAAATTTTAGTCATTAGGTAGTTATTCTGCAGTGTCTTCATTACGCAGGTATTCAGAACTGTATAAGTCCGGTCCATTGTAGTATGCAGTTTGAATAAATTAACATTTTTCCTGGAAAAGTCAGTGAAATTTTTATATTTCTTTGTAGTTTTGTGAACTATATAATATGGGTTGAAAACACTTAATAAAACACTTATTTCTTCAACTGAGAATAAACTAAATGAGTACTGCACATAACCATACATTATCATATTATTATCTTTTCAATCACAGTCGATGAAGATTCCGTGGACCTGACAGAGACTACAGAATGTGCAACATGCAATCTCCTGTGAAGAAAAAGATGCTGAACATGACAAGACAAAGTCACATGCAAACAATAATTGAGCATTCAATTAAAACGAAAACTATGTTCATGCAGTACTGGCAAAGGCACATAATCATTTAAGTTTACTTTCTGTATCTTCTGTGGCACAAATATTTTGTATCTACATGATTGTATGTGGTAACTTGTCTTAAGTCCAAATTTTCTTAAGCTATTCTGTTAACTGTTTGTTTTCACCCTTGATGACTCCTTTACAGTGTAATATCTATGTTGTTACAGAGATTTGAAAAAATATCTAAGCATTCCAAGCAGCTATTTCTCATACTCATCTTTATATTACTCTTTTTTCTGTCCCCAAACCGTACTGGGTTTACTTTCGGTAGCCACCCTTGCACGTTTGTGTCTACTACTGTGGATGCTCATATTCTTTGCTCCCTTGCATGTACGAAGAATATAGTAGATAGAAAATTCGGCCTTGCCAGTTTGTGTCTATGACATGCTGTTTATTTGCATGTTTATAAGTTACTGTCAGAATTTTTTTTCACCAAGTCATGCCTTAAAAACAGATTGGCGTTTCGAGAATGGATGGGCCCTTAGTGGTGTACGTTTCACACAAACATACATGCATAGCAGCTGTGCACTTTAAGCCTTGACCCTGAATGTTGGCATGTGTCAAAACACAGGTGGATTAATGTAGATACGATTTAAACATTTATCCACACATATCTGTCTATCGTCAGTTTGATCAGTGTTATCAGTATTGTAATAGCTATTGTCCATATGGTCAGTATTGAAGTATTGAGTACCAGTACCTGTATTGAGGCCACACTCCCAAAGACTGCAGTAATTACAATAGTATCCTTTGTCAGATGAGCCGAGTTGTAAGCAACTGGACTTCTTTTAGTAGCTTGATGTCTTACCTTTCATCCAAAAGGCTTTGATAGTTCATGAAGCCTTTTGGATAAAAGGTGAAACGTCTTCAAGGAAAAGAAGTCCAGTTGCTTACAACTTAGGTCATTTGACTAACATGACCTGAATGAATGGGAATCTTCACAGACAATAGTATACTTCCTATCCCCTGAGGCCCCAGAAGATTTGTGGACTACGGATATGTTCTGGACACTCAAAGCTCTGTTGTGGAGTAGCCAAGCTGTAATTTTTTGTGTGTTTTAACTATGTATTGGTGCTTATGTCCCACAAAATTTGCACATTTGTATAATTGCTATGTAAACGTTTTTCTTGTAATAGAATAGACTTTGTAATCCTGCCCCTAAAAGCAATGCTAGCCAGTGTAACGACAAACACACTTGATGTTCCTGGTTTGGTCTGTGGTTGCGGCCATGATGAAGATTATTTTCAGATAATACAAACCGACCTGTGCATTATGCCTGTTAGACAAACTGAAATAGGTCCAAGTCCATTCCTTATGAAATTCAAAATTGTTCCGTTAGTCTTGTGAAACTTTTAATTATTTTTCGTTTAGGTCAAAGCTTATAGTGGAATTTGGAATGTTTTGAAATACAAACACTGACAAGGAGTATACTGAGTAAAGAATGTGTAGTATTTTGTACATCTGCCAAATAGTTATAAAGCATACATAATATTTTTGAAAATGCTGGCACTCACAGTTCACTTTAAGGTTATGGTAATGATCATGCCCAATAAAAGTATTTTTTGCACTCAGAACGACTGCTTTTCTTTGGTTGGTGTTTGTTTTGTAATTTAGAATGTTACGGACATAACTTTATTCAATTGACTAAACCTGGCGGCTGGAATACCCCACTGGACTCATATTTGGTGGTGAATGTCAGTATAATGTAAGCCATCAGTATGATAGTCCACTATTTTTGCATTTAAGTAACAACAAAGGAGTTTGCCTACAGTAAAGCATGCGTTTTTAGTCTAGTTCAGGTCCACTTCCTTTTTTCTGTAGCAGGACTCCAGTACTTATATGCCAAATTAGAACAGTGGGAGTGAACAGAACCCGTAAGAATAAGCATACAGGGTGTTTTAATTGATTCCTATGCAGTGAAGAAAAAATGCAAGATGCCATAGTCTTGGTGCAGTGGATTTTATCATGCCAGTCACATTCAATGGAATAAACAAAAGGTACACGTTTAATCAAAGCACCTCTTCAAAAGGTATGTAGTTAGCACAGCCAGATGTGTTCAAGAATTCATGCCAACTTTCTTGCCTTTTTCCGCATAGTGTGAGACACATAAACAGATGCAGATCAGGCACCAAATTAAAATGAAGATAGTTCATAATATATTCATTTGTACCATTGTGCAGTGATTGGACACATTTAACTGTGCCGCAGGAAATAGGTGCTTATATGCATTTTTTAATGTTTATGCATCAGTGCCAAAGCTATTGGCAGTGATCAGTCAGCTTTAATTTCAGCCACACATTTCAATATTTATTTTGAAAACAACAAGACAGGCAATCACTTTGTGTGATGGAGTTACACATAGTATACTATAGCCTCCATTTGGGAATAAATAAAATCAAGACTGGATGCTGAGAGAGCAGATTAAAAGGTTTATTTGATACCAATGTAAATGGTACAAGATATAAAATAGAGTGAGGATACATGATAGTAAGATACGATATCAGATACAATACCACACATAAGAATACCATAACCTGTAACCACTAGACAAAAATTAGGATTAGGATGCTTTGAGATAATTACTTGGGTAGGTCATCTTTATACTGATATTAAGTGTTACTGAGACATACTGCATAATTGCTAACATTTGTAAGGGCATGGGGGTGCACATTATATAGCCTACAAAAATATTAAAATGCATCTCGACCTAATAGGACACACAAGTCAACCTCCAATCTTCTTCCGCAGCCAACACTTCAAAAACCTTTCTGTTGCCAGTCTTTCGGTTTCACTAACTCAGTCGGCCATCTTAAACCTACATCTCGCGCCACACTAACACTCACTGCCACTTTCATTGGGCAAGGGCTTTTCGCTGCTTGGCAACCCGCACCTCCTCCATGAGCTCCTTCAAATACTGGATCTCCTTGGTGATGGAATCTGCCTTTTCGGCCAGCTCCCGGTTTCTCTCTTCGAGCCGAGAACACTCCGTCTGAAGCGTCTCCTGTTCGACCCTCTTCTTCTGTCGGTACCGCGTGGCCGCAGTCTTGTTCTGCTCCATTTTCCGCTGCTTCTTCTCAATCACTCTGGACCTGGCCTTGGGGACCGCCGGGGCTGGCGGAACCACCACCAGATCTGGGCTGGGCTTGGGCCTGGTGGTGCGACTCGGGACTGGGTATGGTGAGGACCGTGTTCGGCTGGAATTGGCCTGGTAGGGTTTCGAGGACACAGACACCTTGCTGGCACAGCCGGTGAGGTTCACGGCACAGGAAGGGGCCGGGGTGATGCCCACCTCCTGTTTGGGAGGGGTGAGGAGGAGCACGATACGAGTTGGGGAGAGGGACAGCACGATCCTGGACACCTGTGGCGTCTCCACTGGCACGGGCTTCACCTCGCACACGTCTACCTCGCTGCCCAGCTCCAGGGTGGACTCTGGGGATGGTGGGGGCAGCACGGATGGAGAGGGAACTGGAGATGGGGGCTCAGTCTTGATTTCCAGCTCTGCCTGAACCTCGGGAACAGAAACGGGGACAGTGGTGGCCTCAAGGGTTGGTGCAGCTGTGCCAAGTATGGGGACAGGGAGCTCGGCTTCGAGGGAGTCCAGGGATGAGACCAGTTCCTCGGGAGAGCTGGGGGGGCCGTCAGGGTCACAGGAGCTGATGAAGGAGTCCAGATCAAAGTCATTCAGGTCCATTGGCTCGGCCATCCAGTCCATTCCAGTGAAGGCGTCCTCTGTAGGCAACAGCATAATTCAGTGAACATTACAGAGTAATATTTTACTCAAAAAAATCATACTAAAATTTTAAATATATTTACATATTTTTTGGAAATCCCACCTTTTGCATCACTGGAATCCATATGGGCGTGGCTCAACTGGTCTGCAGGTGCCCAGCTGAAGGGCAGCAAGTCGCCTCCCACCTTGTCATTCAGCAGTGGCTTTGGGGAGGATGGAGGGGAGGGAGAAGAGAACTGAGAGGAAGGTGAAGAAAGAGAAGAGAGGGACGAAGATGCTTCCTCTGGCGGGGATGCCATCATTTCATCGGGGTCCAGGAAGGACTGGAGCGGGTCAGCCGTCAGAGTCGAAGGCTCCCAAAATAGGGCCTCCATATCTTCTAGGCCAAACTGTGAGCTCATTAGTGACATGGCTGTGGGTAACACGCAGGATCAGAAGGTCTCGAATCTGGTGGAAGTCGAAGGTTTCTTCTTTGCTGTCTGCTACAGCAGTGATGGGGAATGTCACAAAGGACCTGCAACAAGAAAGGGATGGGAATTAAGTATTTTATAATGCGAAAAAATAGGAGGTATAGTAACATTTGTCATATGTGTTAATGTGAATGTTGTGACAAACGAGGCCATAATAGATCGTTAAAAGTTGTTTTTAATTAAACACTGCAGCGTTGTGGTATCGTTCCACTGAGCCGATACAGTTTGTTACTATTTAACAAATCCGCTTCCGCCGTGTCCAAATTTCACACCAGCGAAGGCGGAAACTCCACCCATTGAACACACCCATCATGGAATGGCGGATTGCTATGATCTCATACTGAAGTGGTGGAAAAAGATCAGTAGGCAACTGAACGGTTTAATTGGTTTAAACAGCAAATACTACATGTACAAATGAAATATTAGTAACTCCTGTATCCAACACTATATTAAAATACAAAATCTGCCACTGTCGTGACGGACTGGTAAAAACTACTTTTCCTGTCGCCATTTTGTTGACCAGCTGGAGCCAGATTCTTTGTTGAAGACACTACAGTCGCCATTTTAAATGCGCCAGACTGTCATTTCTGACGGTCGTCTAGCATAAAATCTAAAACTAGAAAGGTCTGACTGTCCACATAGAACCATTAGCATATGACACACGACGAGATATTTCGAATATAAAGTTAAAAAGTCTATCAAATTAGTTAATATTCGAAATAAATCGCGGGCTATTTGTGATGATACACGAGTTTCACAACATGTGTTATAGCACGAGTTATAATTTATTCGATGCTTTCAAAAACACATTTGTCGAATTATAGCCGAATTTTTTAACCGACATATACGGCTAATCGCAAACACATTGTTAGAGTGACAACATAACAGGCCGGATACACTTGACTTCAAGACATACATTGTATGATACAACATCGCTTCAGTGTCTAAAAATACTTACGCCATTTTGATAGAAATATTGTTGAAATCAGTGCACTGGGTTGATGCACTGCGGTGTTTGCTGCTGTCACTCTGCTGCAAACAATTACGCGGCCATCGTGCCTTTAGAGCGTTTTCGCTCGGGGTTCCAGAAAACAAAAACGCTGTTGTCGAAGAGGAAGTGGAAATCACCAGGCGTATGTCGACACGGACTATTTATGAAACCACTTTACACCCAGACCACCTTTGTATACCTCCGCCCCAAACTCTAGTTCCAGTGATACAGCCTTGTAGACGTACAACTTTCGTATATTTCTATCTATTTATGGCTGTAAAACGTTAATTATTTGTTTACACAGTGGATTGGTTGTTCTTTAGACTTCAGGCAAGTATATTTAACTACAAAACATTTTATTTTTTTCTTTTCACTCTGTAAAGCAAGATATAACCATTTTTTAAAATTATTTGATTGTTTTATGTAGAGAGCTTGGGAAGTCCCAGTCTAAATTCAGTGTAGATCTGTTTTAATTTTTTTTTGTTGGTTTGTTTTTTATCTTTACATTTAGTCTTAGAACAGGGTTGATTTCTTGTGGATCATGGCCTACATAGGTCAGATCTTACCACTGTCTTTCTAAGTACCATGAGAGCTCCCTGCAGCACATATTTACCTAAAATATTTAGGTCCTAAGTTCACATCTCTTGTCTTCTATTATGGGTTACCTTGGAGATCTTCTCAGCACTCAAAGCATGAACAGCTGCCCTACACGAGTTGACCTACAAAATAGCCTATTTATTTTACAAGACCATGAGAAAATACAGATTGACTGCCCATTTCAGACATCTTAGGTCAAGGTGTGTAAATCTATTCAAGGGCTAGATGCATGCAAAGCTCCATGAACTGAGATCTTCACAGCAGAAACACATTTGTTCCTGCCAATTCGCTGAACCAGCTGATCCTAATTAGCACAACTCTTCAGCTAGTAGAGTCACCTGTTAGGAGCACAGGTAGAAGAAATACATGGCAGGACTTTTACTTTCTCAAGGGTGATTTGCCTAAATGACTGGCACCCAGTCAGACTTATCTCGTCATTGCAAAGCATTTGACCAATCAAAACCCAGATTATCATACTGAATCCATGTAGTTTACTTACCGGCAGATTTTAAATTGGGCCAGAGCCCTCACCTCAGCAATACAGCCAACAGAAGCTGAGCTCTGCTATAGTATTTATAGTAATACAATAGAGTAAGACATTGGCCACTGTGATAAGTGCTTTCCCTCCTTACAAATTTAACCACTGCTTACTAGTAAAATGAGATCCTTGGGTGATGTCCTCTTCTGCCCAATACTGTCATCAAGTTTGCTAAAGATGCCACCATTATAGGCCACATCACAGATGGTTAGCCCACAGAACTAAGAGTGAGAGATCTGACATTGTGCAGGCAGGACAATAACATGCAGCAGAATGTTAGCAAGACCTAAGAGCTCATGGCCTAGAAAGTGGTGGCCAACCTGGACTCAGAAGCCACAATCCAGTACCACATGTTTCTTCCAGCTGTTTATTAAACCAGCTGGCGCTAATTACTAGCACTCTGCCGCCAGGTAGGAGTGAGTAATTATTGAAATCACCTGTATTTAGTGCAGAGCAGGGGCGATTTTAGCATCTGGTCTTTAGGGGTGCCCGGCCCCCAGTGCTTATCACATAACACTATTATTATATATAATATATTATTCATTTTGCACTGAGCCAGGGGGTGCCGAGCAGTTTCACGGGGGTGCCTTGGCACCCCTAAAAATGGTCTAGATTCGCCCCTGGTGCAGAGGTATAACCAAGTGATTTGGAATATGTGGTAGATTACAGCTGTTGAATCCTAGTTGCCCAAAACTGGCCTGGAGGCTGCTGTTGAGACTTTAGGACGAAAAAGGCAGACTACAGTAATAGGTGGGAGCTGGGCAGCAATTGGACTTTACCAATGTAAATTGACAATGTTTACAGTAAGAAATTGATACAAACAGGCAGGCAACTTTACCAGACAACGGAATGTCTGACAGTATGGGTAGTAAGCAAACTGGGACACAAAACAAACTTGGAATGCATATGAACAAACACAGAGCTTATGAAGAGTCAGTGTAGCCCTGGCCTAGTAAAACACGCAATGAATGGCGGTCCAATCATGTTGGAGTATTGTGCTCCACTGTACCACATTTGCTGTGTAGTAAAGCACTGCAGTTGAAAATAACCCATGCGACAAAAGGGCTTTTAACGCTTTATTTTCATACAAACCAGCAAACATTTCCAGCCATTACAAACCAAAGGCTGTCTGTGATGCCATATTCAGGAAATCAACTATAATGCAATTGTGGTTGCCAAAAGAGGGCACCATTTAGCCATAACCGTCCATTTCAATCCTCAGCCTAAATACAAGGTTGTATCAAAGATGGTAGATAGGCGGAGCAAGATACTTCATGGTAGTTAATTTCTATGGTTGCAAAGTGGGGATCACGATTGCATAAATAGGTGTGTCGTTGACATGCTTGGCCTGTAGTAAATAGATAGTACCATTAAGTAATATAGTTCCAAATAACTATATTAAAGAATACTTGAATTAAATTTGATTTTCTCCGAAGTGTAGTCATACTATCACAACATTTTCCATAAATAGGTGGGGGTGGAGATCACAATACTGTGTCCAGAATGTACATGCATTGCTCAGGAAAAATAAGGCTTGTGAATATTCAGCTTGGATTCTGCTATACACTTTAATGCATTCCTCTACACTGCATAAAGGGGGATTAGTGCCCCACCCTCGTACAATTGTGTTTTAACATAAGCAAATAGTGTTCCATCCAACCATTCTATGTCCCCTTAAACATAAAAGAGGAGAGCAAATAAACCTAAAATGAAACCTACACATTGAGTAATCACATTACCTCATAAAACATGGAGCTTTACCAAAACATTTAAGAGCAATATGATACATACATACACATACATACATACATACATACATACATACATACATACATACACACACACACACACACACACACACACATATATATACAAACACACACACTCACGTCAAAATCAATCATTTTGATAACGTTTCTAGGCTTACACTCTGTCTTAGAGATGTGTTAATAATAATAATAACAATAATAATAATAATAATAATAATAATAAACTGTATGTGTATAGCACAATTCATACAAGATGTAGCTCAAAGTGTTTCAATAGTTTGTCAGGAAAACACAAGACAGCATTTGTTGCAGCTTGGTAGCACTGTGAACGAGGAAGTTTATTCGGGCACTGATGACAGTTCCTGCTAGTGTTCCTAGGGGCAACAGGGGTGAGGAAAAACTCTTTGTTTGCATTGTATTGTTCATGTCCAGGAAGAAACCTCAGGCAGAACCACGGGCACTACAGGAGCCCATGTGCCAGGGCTGGTAGAAACAAAAACGTCTGTGACTGACTGGGATGTCTGTGAATAGAACAGTTACAGTGTGACTGTTTTTAATCTGTACATTCGTGGGGGGGGTTCAGTAGAGCCGTTAAGAAAAGGTGAGGTGTGTTGTACCAACTGGGCTCAGAGTGAACAGAACATGAAGAAGAGACCACACAATCAGCATAAAGAAAGATAGTGTAGTGCAGAATGGAGGGGGAAATGGGGAAAAGATCTGCCTGGTATGAGTCAGACCAGAGAACGGCACGAGAAAGAGGGAGACCCAGGCTGTCATGGTTTTAACCATGGAGGTATTATGGAATACTTCCAGAAAGGGAGAAAATCCCACCCCCATTCATTTCAATGGGAAATGCTAGGCTAGTGAATTAAACCAAACTTTTTTTTTAAATTGTCAAAATGGAGTTTAATTGGGCTTATTCTTGCCACCATTGTACTTGCCACCATTGTACAATTGAGTGCCACATTACTGATTGACATGAGGTAGAGTAGAATGCTATATCGAGGAAGGGCATTGGATGTTCAAAATTAGGCGGTGGCATAGTTTGGGGACACCCTTCTGCATCAGCTGAGGGTGAAGCATCCACCAATCAGCATGGGGGTAACGGGGGCGGATATGATGCAATATCTGGAAAATGGTGACGAGAAAGTACCTTGCTAATCAGCTGAAGCTAACCAGCCAAATCCTGTCCCCTGCTTAAAACACATGGGAGAGAGTGTGCAGTGCACACAGCACGGCAAAGCCGGGGATTCACACATGGGTCAGTAAAAGCATCAGACGCTGGCAGTGGCCAGTGTGAATATTTCATGAGCATGTGTCATGTCTTTTAAAGCCTCTTGCAGTTGCTGGGCCAGTGTACGGACCTTAGTGCCAAACTTCTTCTCTGAGCCCTTCTTCAGTTTTGGCCCCTCGTTGTTAGAGTAGACCTCTGCACCAGCATCAAACCCCTTCAAAATGTCAACAGCACTTAACGGTGCTGGCTTGGCGCTGCCGGCCTCGCTCAATTCGTACGCAGCCTGTGCCACATGTGCCATCCAGAGAGCCTCATCGCTGGCAGCAGTCAGATTTTGCACCCGGAGTCCCTCCATGCCAGCTCTGACCATCTCCAAACTCTTATCCAAGTCCCCCACCTGGTCTTTGTACGCCTTTATGATCTCCTCGACGCGTTTGTGGTCCGTGCTCTTCATCTTCTTCTTCTTGATGGCCGAACCCGCACCGACGCCTCCGGCGGCAACTGCCACCCCTGCACCGACTGCCGTGGCAATGAGGGAGGCCCCCATGGTGAGAGGTGCTAAGGCGATGCCCACCACCGCCGCCACGCCTCCTGCGGCGCTGGCCGTGCCCCCCGTGATGCCTGTGACCTTGTGGCGCTGGCTGATCTTTTCCAGGTTGTCGGCGATTCCGTTGAGCTCAGAGATGTACGAGCGAAGCGTGTCGGCGCGCGTCAGCAGCATGGACTGGAAGCATTTCAGCACCATGTTTGTCTGATTCGCCATTTGGTTGAACCGCCTGAGAAAGTGTGCACACACACAGAGCAACACAAGAATATGATTAGGACACACAGCAACACAAGAGGATGGTTAGAAAACACAGCAACACGAGAACATAATTAGGACACACAACAACTCCAGAGCACAATTCGAACACCCAAACATTCATGGGAAGCAGTCATGGGAAACCTGGATTCAGAGGCTACAATCTAGTACCAAATATTCCAAATCACCAGGTTACCTGCTCAGTACTTAATGCAGTCATTTAAATAATTAACTCCTAGACTTTAGAGTGTTGCTCTGTCTAAACTGTGCATACATTTTTACCTTTTATTAACCCCTCATTTTTTCCATTCATCTTACACACTGATTACCTATGATGCAATTTTCACCAATTTCACTGCATGTCCTACTCTACCCAGTATAACAAAATCTATGCTTTGTTCTGTTAAGAATATGAAACTATTAGTGATTTTCCTTACTGTGTCTTTTCTTCTGCAGTTGTAGCATAGCGTGAAGAATAGAGTGAGAACGCTAAAACACAAATATCATAACATCATAAACTTTGCTTGTAATTCTCACTTGGCACATTACTCATGTATTATCTACACTTATCAGTTAATTATTGTGTATATATGAAGGGATAATATGTATTATGTGTATACATGCAATTTTGCTATTTCACACCGCATCACTCACATTCCATGGTCTTCAACATTTTGGACAGGCGACAAGATGCCTGCAGAAAATGACAAGAACTCGTTGGAGAAACCTCACAGATATAATCATAGTGTCAGTGACAGAGCAGATGGGTCAGATTTATCATCCTGAAGTAGATACCAATCATACCTCGCCATCTCCCTGCACCAAGCTCCTTGGCAACGTCAGAGCCGCATCGATGTCGGGATGTGACTCTGATGCAGATCTCGAAAGTGTTCCCAAAGATGTCTGTGACTGGCAAAGAGTTCCACCCTGTGTTGGCATCCAAGGTCAAAAGGTCATGCGAGAGGACAAAGGAGGAATTATGAAATACTGCAGCAGTAGAGCGTTCCTCTCTCCGTCACACATCTTTATTTCATAGCCCCATCACACACTGTAAAAAATGCTGTTTACAACCAACTTAAAAAAGAAACCTCAAAAATATTTAGGCTGACATGGATCTTTTTACACTGGTTAAAGTTTTGTTTTTTACATTGCATGCTTATCGAACATGTTCATGATACTTGCATTTTACACACTTAACTAACATGTCCATTATACTTTAAAAAAAACAGTGCAAGTAAAATCAATGTAAAAAGATTCATACAGCACTTGTTTTTTTAGGTTGGGTCTAAGCGGCATCCTAATATGCCATAACAGCTCAAATGCTCAGTGACATTCATTACTAGTACAACAGGAATGCATGTTATTCTGCAACACCCCATACACAGTGGTTAAACTGGATTTTTTACTAGCCCTTTTTTACTCACAGTGGTCAATATCTCACTCTAATTTATTACTATAAATACTGTAGCAGAGGGAGCTCAGCTCCAGCTAGCTGTATTGGTTAGGTGAGGAGGCAAAGCTGAACTCTGGAGAGCTCCAGGCCCATTTAAACTGTCCACACACCACCATATCTACTAGGGGGTGAGTCTACAGGTCTCTGTATGTTTTTCTATCCTCACAGCACTGTTATTGAGTGCATGTGGCGTGAAGTGTGGATGCCTGTGTACACTGGTGCTACCTGAGGTCCAGGGAGATGGGGAAGCACACCCACATAGTGTGGGATCCTCCAGGGCTCCTGAGTGGACCCACGAGGTGATGGGGTTGGAGGAGGCGGAGGTGAGAAGGGCGGAGGTTGAGGGTGGAGGGGGTTGGGGGACACCTTTTCTCCTCGGGTTGTTGGCAGCTGGTAATGTGATATGAAGATATGGCCACAGCGTTGTATTAATTTAATAACTACTCCATTTTAGATTAGAATTATTTACTCTTACCAGTGTAGAGTACTGAGTTTAGTGACATTACCTTTGTTACAAATAACAAAACAAACAAAGTCACATGCTATTGGAACATATGCTATGTTATACATTTTAAATTAAGACATGCTGAAAAAGGTTAGGGTGAATCAGCACCTGTGTTGGGGTCAGTCAGGATCAGTCAGACCCTCATGACGTAAAAATAAAACTTGCCATGGGGAGAGATTAAAGGGGTCCTTCCGCTAAAAAACACTTTGAGTAGCTCTATTTACAATGTGGTGGGTCACAACAAGCAGTATATCCACGCAGCACTCCAAGACGTAAAATTCGACCGTCATGGTTTTACTGGTCATTGAAGGGTCGAGCTAACCAAAACGAGCGGATCAGAGCAGGCTAAACCTATCTACGTCACTAGGTCGTAAGCCCCGCCCAGAGCCATGTATGGCACGCACACATCCCAGAGGAAGAACAGTGGACAGAAGCTAGGTGAGCGAAAGACAGCGAATTTGCCCAATCAGAGGTGCCTTATTGACACGTCATGGATATTCACGAGGGAACACCGGAAAAGCCAGTCGTTCAACCACTAGACCTGTTCTAGCTTACAGAAAACAGCGTCAAGCAAGAGAACTAGGACATCATTTTTCACAGAAATGACGCACAATGCATTCAACCATAGTGGCAACACAGCAATATGAATAAAAATAACGATAGAAGTTCACCTTTAAATATAAAGACTTCATAAGCTCTCTTCTTTTAGCATAGGTATATTAAAACCACCTTTGGAAAAAGGCCAAGGTTTTTTTTCCTGATACTATTAACGTTACGTCAACATTTCTTGTTTTTCCTTCCATTCCTTGTTTTTGCAGAAAACATGAGGGTAAGCGTAAAATACCCTCTGCAAGTCTTTAGACTTTAACTAAAGCATTACAATAACAAAGTTCAGATAGTCCATTCACAGCATGTAGTGCAGGAACAAAATGATGAATCGAGCCAGACAACTGTTCTATTTTTAGCAAAGACCAGTTTTCTCTGTGATGGGTGACCTCACCTCCTGTATCACGGCTTCATAGATGGCAGACTGCCGTGTCAAGCTCAGTGCTGGTTTCTGGAACAGAATGAACGCATGAGAGTAGACAAAGTGTGAAAGGGTAGCTTTGCTTGTTTTTCACATAAAATGCTGTGTCATTCAGCATTCGTGAAAGGTGGTGGCCAGACATTAGCAAACAGGAAAAAAAACCTTCTGCACAGTATCATATGTTGCCCCAAAGCCTTAGTCACAGAGTAACTTTCCAAAACATGTCAACTTCCAAAAAAATGTAAGATGTTCAAAAGTGGCCATTGTTTCTTAAGCTGCAGATGGCTCTGCATACACAGCACATAATAAAATAATACCCCTGGGTTCTGTGTTTGGGTCCTCACCTTCTTTGAAGGTGCTGGTGGGCTTGCTGTGCCTGCCATTTGAATATAACTTTCTCTGGGACTGGAACTGGGGTTCATATAGTGGACATCACCGTCTGCGTAGGCCTCAGGAGCAGGGCAGTCAGGACGAGGGATCTGATAGGCTTCCCACTGGACTCTGTTCTAGAATAGAATAGCATAATAGAATAAAATGCCTTTTATTATCACTATACACATGCACAATGTACACTATACACATGTCAAATGACATTGAAAGAAACTCCTCCAGTGCAGACATGTATGAAGAATATTTACAATATAGAATACTAGATCTAAGCATCGAGACAGACATAAACACTTCACGATGAGGGATAGTTTGGCACATTAAAATATAATTATCTAGTTTCATGACAATGTGTTAGAATGCTCTGCTCATTAGATACTAATCTGTAATGTGTAGATCGCTGTTGGCCAAATGAGCCAAAAGGAGCTTGGTAATGACAGTCTGAGCTTTTGGATAATGCAGGTAGTCTGGACAGGGGCTTTTAGAAATATCTAAAAAAATATATGAGACATACTGATATACTGTACATAACACAGTACAAGTCTATAGTGGAGTCTCCAGCTAAATATCATTAATAATATCAATATCAATTCATGTAACAATCATTACTATTAATATTGGAAATGTGGACAATTATCACTATAACTATGACCTTCCCTTTTACCTTTGAGTAGAGGAGTTTGTTGTCATAACCTCCCATCGTCATGGCAGCAGGCTGGGGTCTGGGCCGAGTCTTGGTTTTGGGAGGTACTGGAGGTGGGGTGGCAATACTGGTGGTCTTCTGGCTGTCTGATCGCAATGTGTCATATTCAGCAGGCTGTGAGGACAAAAATCATTTCTTGTAAGACAAAAACAACAGATTTTAGAGACACATTGTAGAGAGCATTGTAGAGTCATGTTTCAAAGGGGAGAGGCACAATAACCAGGAAAAGAGGATAGAAAAATCCAGAATCATAACTGAAAACAGTCTCCATTCTTTCACAGAATCCTATTGCAATTCTTAACAGGGCAAGGCGGAAGTCAGTAATCAAAAATATGGACCTAGCAAAGATGATGTGAAACACATCTTCATAAACCTCTGGGTAGTTTCCATACACGTACTGGTTCCCACTCCAATATTCATAAATGCCTGATTCTTTATTAAGTTTATTTAAGTCTTTATTCTTTTTCTAAACTATAGCTTTAATCTGATTGGGTGAAAAGCCTTCTGTTCCTTGCTATGCCCTTAGAGCTCTCTGCTGTGTGTGTCATACGTCCGTCATGTTGTTAACTGAAAATGTTTTGTTGGCAGTATAAATACGTACTCTGAACAAAAAATGCATTTAGTTTTTTGGTGTATTGGCTTATTTAAAAACATATTAACACACGTTTTAGACATATACATGTTTTTTTCACACATAAAGCTTGCACAACACATGAGTTGAACAGCATAGTCTCCATACCTGGACATCCTCTTGCTTTGATGGACATGTCTTTGTGGGCGTCCCGTCTTGTGTCCCTGGCACCTGTTCTGGCAGTATAGGTGTGCTGGCAGTAGGGGCACTGACTGTCTCAACAGGAGTCTGGCTGTCTGGAGTACTACACCTGGGGGCAATGTCCTCACAGGTCAGGTAGATGTTGCGGGTCTTGGGGGCTGGAGGAGGGGCCGGAGGAGACTGGGAGGTTTGGGGGATCTTCCCAGCAACGGACCCCTGAAAGACGTCAGCGCAATACAAGTTACACACTTTAAGAAGTTATGCAAACTTAACCAACTTAAAAAATACTTCATAAAACATGAAAAATATTAACTCAACCTGCAGCTTGGACCTTTTTTGTTACACTGGTTTCACTTGCACTCTTTATGTTGGTTTATCTGACATACATTTACGAAGAAAAAATGGTTCAAGAAAAAGAATGCATGTTAAACCAGTGACCTTGCGGCACGTTGCCTTAATGTTTTATCTAAGTTGGTCCTAAGCAGCACTTTTTAAAGTGCAGCTGTAGAAGGTTTCATGTTACCTATGCTTTTCAAAGTAATGGACAATGTCAATGTCAATGTCAATATTAATTTATTTATATAGCTGTTCACAAAAGTGCTGTAAAACAAAACAAAATTAAAAAAAACAAAGAAAGAGAAAGAGAAAGAGAACCAAAAAACTACTATATACAAAACAAGCATAGATAATAGAATACTACTTATAATAACTTCAATTAATACTTAATATTACTTTTCATTAATTGCTGCCTTTACCTTAGATGCAGACACCTGTGTCTGGGTTGTGTCCGGCTCCAGAGAGCTCCTTGGCTCGGACGGTAAGTACGGAGGCTTCGATGTGGCCTGGCCTAAAGGCCTTGGCTCACTCTCAGTCTGGCCTAAAGGCCTGGGTTCACTCTCAGCACTGGACACCAAACCCGGAGATGAAGTCTGCCTGCCATAGCTAGTGTTACTACAGGCAGTGTTATTGGGGTGCAGGTAGATATAGCTTTTTGTTTTGCGGGGTAGAGGAGGAGGGCGGACAGGAGCAGGAGAGACTGAACTTTCCCTGGCCGAAGAACCCTACAAGAAATGCACGCGTGTTAAATTCAGTACAATATAGAGCAAAGCAAAAAAAGAAAGATAAACAGAGGCAACAGCATCAGAACGTCTGAACAGTGTTAAGAAAAACCTTTAAGAAAAATGAATCATGATGGAGTTACCTTTTGACTGACAGGAGGGCTACTGCTGGTGTCCGGATCTTTTGGTGTGTCATTCACCCCAAGAGATGGGCTTTTGGGGTTGTCTTGATTATTCTGATACACCCCGGCAGAAGTGGTTTTTGGGGTGTCAGGAGGATCTTTTGGTGTCTGATACACCCCCCTCAGAGAAGGGCTCTTAGGGGGAACAGGAGGAGCCTTACCAGACCTAGGGAAAGTGTCAGCCTTCTGTGTGGAGAAAAGAAAGTGTGTATGAGCAGAGTCTACAGTGCTGAAATATTTTGGATCTTGATGCACGTTTACTTTAGATTGTGGCACACGTTTGTTAATCCATCTGCTTTGAAGGCTTTACAGGGTCAAGTGTCATAATGCCTTTGTAAATCCCATTGTCTTTCCATGTTCATTCAGGTCTGATGTACAAACCTCATCCAAAACAACAATTGGGTATTGTTCCTCTGTCACTATAAAATCATACTCAGCAGATCTGTGATTGATATGAAATGCCATAACGGTCACTTGGGTTTACTGCTGCATCATCAAATGAACATGTAATAGGAAAACAGGCCAATGACAGATTTATGAACTTTATATAAAAGGAATAAGCTTTCAAATGCTTATGAAATTATATTCATGTAATGCAGGAAGGATGCTATGTCTGTGTGTTTTCATGCTTGAAGTCCCCAGTTTTGGAAAAAAGAGAGACTCGTGCAGCAACGCTCACTGGTTTGACCTGTCGAGTGACTTTCATACCAGTGACTTGTCTGCGTCTGAGAGTTATGCAGTCGCCCCCTGAGACAGCAAAACAAGCTACAAACAGGGATGGGCCACATGCATGATACATGTGATACTCTTTAAAATACAAAATAGTCATTTGCATTTTGTCATTTTTTTACTTGAAGAAAATGATTGTTTTTGTAATTTGCTTTTACTTGAAGGAAATGATTTTGTACGTTTATTCAAAACAATTTTTTAGTGTATTTCGGTGTAATACGTTACTTGCTCTGCCACACCTATACATTTGCAGAACTTTGGTACAATATTCACTGCACAATGGCTGATGAATGAAACAAATTAGAGTCAAATTAGAGTCCCTACAGAGTCCCTTACATTCTCTACCAAAAGTTGAACCACTTTAGCAGAATCACCCAACAAGGGTCCAGGTTCAGGTGTTGCCTGGCCATGTGGTCATGTCTCAACACCCCCCCCCCCCCCCCCCCCAAACACAAAATACAGAATAATTACTCTGCTCACCATGTTCTCTTCTGTGGGGACACTCATCCATTAAGCATCACATCCTCACACTTGCTAATGCGAACCAGTCAGTGAGGAGCTGGTGTGTCTGCGCTCAGGAGAGCTTGTCTGGCAGCCAGAATCATGGCTCACTAGTGGCCAACAGGTTCCAGGGGGCGGAGCCTAACCACTAACCGAAACAAGTGGGCAGGTTTCCTTCCTCATTCTTCAGTCCACTTCTGAAGTCTCTCTCACTGGTTCAGGGGATTTTAGCACCTGGGAGAAATATATATAGAGAGGTTTTGACATCTGAGGATGACAAGGAAGAAATTCGCAGTCATAGGCTAGTGGTTAAGGATCACAGGTTGAATTCCCCACACCGCAGGAGTGATTGACCAGCGCTCTCCTCCATCCTCCCCTGTGACTAAGGTGCCATACGCCACCCCCCCCCCCCCCCCCACATACACACACACACACACACACACGCTCTGCTCCATCCTCCCCTTTGACTGAGGTTCCCTGAGCATGGCACTGTCCCCCACTGTCCACTGTGCCGTTGTCATGACTACTCCCTGCTCACACGTGTGATGGATTAAATGCAGAGGTTAAATTTCATTGTGTGCACTGTGTGCTGTAGTGTGCTCTGTGATCACAGTGCCAAATCAGAATCACTCACACACTTTAGTACATTAAGATTTTTTATTAAAGGACCAAAATGAAATAGGTAGTTTACTTGTTGAACTATTTGGACATTCCTTTCCATTAGTAGTGTAAAGGGTTAGGGTTAGGGTTACTTTTTAAATATCTGGCACGTTTTAATTTTTTGAATTATTATTTGTGTTATAAGACATTGTGCATTAAGGAATATACTAACTATAATTAACTTTTTGTTATGTTTACTAATATCTATACCATTTTTTCAATCACTGATTTCTATATAGTAAGGTCTTCTTAGTTTTGCTTTTCTCTGTCATCAGAGGAAAACGTATGGGTGGTTAAGCGCAGGCTTCGTTCAAATGCAATAATATTGTAAAGCAGTAGTAGAACAACTTAATTTGTCCTCAATAATGCAATTTGTTCTGCAGTAATAATAGTCACATGCACAGTTTCAGAAATGAACAGTTTGGGATATGATATGGTATTGGGCATTAAAAAGACAATCTATCAAATCAATAAATAAGCTAATATTTAAAAATAATAATAAAAAGGACAGAGAGAGTGGATATGTCTTTATGGAGTTTAAGAGCAGAATGGCATACTATCGTTAGTTAATTAAATGGCTAAATTTGTTGGCTTAAGAAAGAATTGGCCCATTTGTCCCAGTTCAGATAATTAGAATCCCATGACACTGCATGTGTTGAGCTTCTGACTGGCTTATACAGTACTGCTGTAGCTTTGCTACTTACTAATGTTTTGTCATTGCTACCTTTTTATTTATTGCCATAAGACCAGTACTAACACTCTGGAAGATTACATGTTTACTTTGTTCAAGTTTATTTAGTACCTCGGTTTGAAAAAAGTTGCTTTTATAGTGGTACTTACAGGAGAAGTTACATTCTCAGAAAAGAAGGTTCAGAATTGTACTTTTAGGGGGTACAAAGCTTGTCACACCAACAGTACCCTCAAAAGCACATAATTGTAGCTTTTAGCCACTGTTTTACAACTAGTTTGCACTTTCTCCAGAGCTGAAGAGGTACAGTACACATCAGTACCTTAAGGTCCAAAAGTTAGCATTTGGGGATACATTAATGCTAACTGTACCTTGATACAGGGGCGAATCTAGACCATTTTTAGGGGTGCCAAGGCACCCCCGTGAAACTGCTCGGCACCCCCTGGCTCAGTGCAAAATGAATAATATATTATATATAATAATAGTGTTGTGTGATAAGCACTGGGGGCCGGGCACCCCTAAAGACCAGATGCTAAAATCGTCCCTGCCTTGATATACAGATTTGTACCTCTACTGTCACATTATTTTTGAGAGTGTACTAAGTTGTGATTAGAAGGGCTTTATCATTTGTGTATCAGGGTGAGAGTAGATTTGGGCCATTGGGAACATCTGTTGCAACCAGTATACATCTGTCAGGAGAAGATTGCTATAACAGTGACAAAACATAACAAAACTTCCTGTCCAGCAGTGAAATGTAATGCATGATTTTACTACAAGCTATTGTTCTTTAGCTTGACTTTGAACTTGCGTAATACAGTTTTTTATGGCTGAACCCAACCCTGAAGGAGACTGACGCACAACTCGTTTTTACATTGTTTTCTCTGTCACACGCAATGGCCTACAGTAATCTATGTTCCAAAGACATCCTTATGGCGTGTTAAGTCAGTTGTTGTCAAACAGGTGTGAGCACCCCTGGGGGTACCTGGATTAATTCTAGGGGGTACAAAAAATAACCTGTAAAGGGCTCTTGGCATAAAGATGAAGTTTTTACGTTTAATCTATCCACAGTTGAACCCATATTGCCACCACATTATTATGTGACGTAAAACGTGCCCATTCATTTTTGCTCTGTTTCCTGTGACACGGATGATAGCCTGTCTATCATGTGTCATGTTCCTAAGCAATCCTTGGCAATGCGTTCATGGTAATGATGATCTCAGCCATGACTTTGCACTTAACTTAACCAGCCAAGTGGCCAAGATGTCTTTGCCATTCTTCAATCTAGTTTTATTATCTGTCTATCAAATATGGGGAATTTTTGGACCAGGAAATCTACAGTTTTGAGAATTTGTATTTGTCTGATTTCAAAACCAAAATCAAATGGTTGTTTACTTGTTGTTTTATGGCATCCTATGACATGACATTTTTCAAAAAGCTTTGGCTTTGTTTATCTTCTAATAGTAATATGGAAAATAATACATTATTGTTTTTTTTCAGGCTGTAAACAGTAAAACAGTAAAACAAGACAGTAAAACAAGTCCTAACAAACAAGACCTAAGTGAAACTGAATGTATAACTTCACTGCAGAAGCTATTGTTCTTGAGCTTGACTCTAAACACAAATTTACAGGCTCACTCTACGCCTGAAGGAGTTTGACGCAAACTCCTTTTTCCCCCTATTGTTTTTCTCTGACACACCTTATAATTTAACCTGTGCTGTATGTTCAACAACCCTTTGCAATGTGTTGTTGATGTTCTAAGTCATTACTGTCAACTGTCAACACTGCTTGTTAACACATGTTTCATGTTGGAACATGGTTTCCCCTAAACTCCATAAACAAGTTCTCGTCGTCTTCCATACATAAAGCAGACAGACACAGAGGGTAATCATTTTGACCACACTTACTTAAGTTTTGAGCAAACACAAGTTACTTATGCACCTAGAAAGAGTACCTTTGGGAGAAGAGATTTAAGCCTTGCTGACTACAAACCTTATTTTAACATACTATTGTTTGGGAGAACACTTAGCACTTTAGGTTTGTTATTATTTGTTATTATTTGTATATGTATTGTATTGTATATTATTTCCAGAGTCCTGAGTCAGTCGTTCTATTGTTGGGTTTGTTTGCTAAGTTGCAGGGTCTAGTTGGTCAGTGAAGTTTTCAGGACACCTCATCAGTAGTGCACCTCAGGAGCAATGGGTGTTTCAGGCCTTAAGTCACTATGCTCCATTCTCTGAGGCGGCCCAGCTTAAGGTGATCAATCCTTAGCATGTGTCCAGTATCCAACTAGTTGATATTGTCCTCTAAATCCTACATCAAAGTCCTAGGTAACAATCGGTACAATAAATATTAGAATCTAACTCATGCTGATATTTTATCATATATACATCAAGGAGCTAACTGTATCCTCTTACACTTTTGCCTACAGCATTGTTGCTGCTTTGTAGTGTTCTGTAATGTAATGTAGGTTCAATTATAAAGACCCCACATCATTAACTAGTTTTACTTACAGGATTAACCCTTTGTGTGCTGCTGTGAAGACCATGCTCACCGTGACCAAAACCCATTGGTAGTCGCCCCTTTGCCTGCCCTAGAGCCACCTGACAAGTTCCAGAGTGACAGTGATGGTGACAGTGACGGTGTGGATTTGATGGAGTAGCATGTATTTGCCTGGAGGGTGGACCAGGGGCAAAGCCAGAACTCATAAAATCGGTTGGCCCAGAAAAAAATCAGGTGGGGATAACCCAAACCACATAGGTTACTATTATTACTTAAACAGCCAACAAAACAAAAAGAGCCTTCTGATTGGGTGGGTCTGATTAACAAGTGGGTGGGCACAGGTCGACCCCATCCCACCCGTGGCTACTCCTATGCGGTCAACCTGCCACAGTATAGGTCCCAGAGGAGGAGTCATTACCTGGGCCAGAAACGGCCTCTTTTTATTAGTGCACAGCTGTTATGCTGTATACTGCAAACCTGTTGCAGTATCTGATGCAAATCTTCGTTAATGATACCTCAAAGCTAATGAAGTACACTGCATTCTATACATTCCTGTTGCTGTGTCTATGTTGTTGTTTTGTTTTGCAACCTGGTCTGTCACGAAACACCAAATATAGCACACCAGTACTGGAATGGTTAGATGCCAGGGGTTGGTATATAGAGATTGTGGTCCATGATATTGAACACAACTGTATCAACATTATGCAATGTCTCTTAATATGTTAAATAAGGTTGTCAAAGAAAATTATTGTGTGGGTCATATCACCCTGTGTTTCAGGAAATGGCTTATTGCTACATATTTAAATACATTTGTTGTAAATATGTTGATATGGCTGTTAGTATTAAATGCATGTCTAACTTTTATTTAAACCCAGTGGATTTACGCACTGAAGGTAGTTGTCTACTTAGGAAAGTAGATCCCCCCCTCCATAATGTGCATGTCGGTTATGCAGCACCATCTAGCGACAAAAACATAAAATTAATCCTTATCGTAAACCTCATGGTATAAGAATTGTCGTTCTGACTGAGCGTTTTAGGCAATTATTTAAGATCATTTCTTTAGGAAATAACTAGTTATTTAGGATAGGATAACAATCAGAAAATGTCGCCAGTAGAAGCACATTTACCCTTTATTTACACTTAAAGGGCACTAGGAAAAAATGTGTGTTATGAATAGAAGTGCTATGACCTCTGACAGTGACTATGAATGTTGTCAACGTGTGGGTTGTTAACTCATGCCGCACTTGCTGAAAGAGTCATCACAAACTATTGCTCTCTCCTCTCTCGCATGCTTCTTTTGCCGTATTGCATGTGTGCAACAGACATTTCAACAGTTAAACCACATGTGAAAACAGACTTCCGTTTTGTTATCTGGCCTTTCAACTTGGTCTAACTTGGTTATATTAGGCTAAGCCTACTATACGACTCTTTGCGCAAAACATGCATGAAAAGACAAACAACTTGACTTAACACGCAGAAAGCTGTAGGCTACCCTATATAGTAAGCCTATGTAAGCTGACGGCGAAAAGTTTCTGTGAACAATTTCGGATGCAGGTAGCCTACACCACTATAATAACGCTACACACAAACTAAAATTGTTTGAAGAAAACTTGGACATAGCCTTGTATTTTTTTATTTGCTCGAATCTAAAACTAGCATGATTTAGAAATTAAAATAGGACACATTTTATCAATTGTATTGATGTGAACATTTTGAAAACCCGCATGACCGCTATCGGACGTGCCTTACAACTCGTGACTTAACAGAACTGGAGAACGTCTGTGTCTTTTCAGGCTGATTGACATTTCCCATTGCAAATGAGACTGTCGCGATGCGAAGCTCTGACCAATCAAGTCGGGGATGCGCGAAGAAATGCGACATGCCCAGAAGGTGCGCGAATGTCATTTATGAATATAACCTGAGCAACAAAGTACCATACAGGGGGTGTTGATTGGGGCTGAACGCAGAGTTGGATACAGGAGAGCCGAAAGCGGGTCGAAGCTGTGTCTGTGAGAGGCGAAATGTTTCGTGCGAAAGAACTTTTCATCGTCTTTTCTGTGTTATTGGTACACAGCCATGCAATTATCAGGTACGATAGTATTATTTATTATGTCCCGTTACACTGTGATGTCAGGCTAGCCAATATTGTTGTTGGTTTGTCAGAATTGCTTATAATTTGTGTAAACCGAGTATGGCGGAGTAGGCTATCTGATTTAATCTATTTGTTTGTGATGCGTCACACGTGTCTTTTAGTAGTAGCCTTTTATCGAGGCTGAAACTGGACAGACAGCCTTGCCTTTGAGCTGTATTTATTCTTGATCATTTAAAATTTTGGTCAAGATAGAGTTGATTAAGTGGAAGGAAGTCGACATGGCCAGTATTACAAACTCAATGTTTCGTGGCGTAAATAGCCAACTAGTGGGCGCACAGCCAGGAAGTGTTATAAAAATGTGTTTTTAAAGGACTAAACAATGTTTTCCATGCAAATTCACTCACTGCACCTGTTGCAGGGTTCCTTTACATAAGATGCGAACCGCAAGGCGCATGATGAGCGATGGAATGACTGTTGAGCAACTTGTGGCGCTTAGTAAGGCCAACGGCGACCTGGCGCCCAAGGTAGACCCAAAGCCAGCGGCACCTACCTCTGCGCCGACGCCTGCAGAGAAGCTCACCAACTTTATGGACGTAAGTTGTCGAGTGTTTTGTGTGTACCCAACGTGTGTGATGGAATGAATGTGCTCGG
The DNA here is from genome assembly GCA_030347295.1 of Setipinna tenuifilis. Classification (NCBI taxonomy): domain Eukaryota; kingdom Metazoa; phylum Chordata; class Actinopteri; order Clupeiformes; family Engraulidae; genus Setipinna; species Setipinna tenuifilis. The sequence goes on along the minus strand of CM059266.1, from coordinate 20,936,184 downwards.
TCTTTTGTGTACAGGACGCTCTGTATTTAAGCGAGATTAGCCTGGTAAACGTTTTTATCTGTCCGTTCATGTTGACTGAAAATGGAGACCTGACCAATCTCTAATGGTGGTAGGCTAAATGTATGCTCTTGTGGCCTCAAACCCTCCACTGCCTCCCCTTCCCCCAGGCTCAATACTTCGGAGTGATAAGCATTGGAACCCCAGCTCAAGAATTCAAAGTGCTGTTTGACACTGGCTCGTCAAACCTTTGGGTTCCCTCGGTTCATTGCTCCTTCCTGGATATCGCCTGCTGTAAGTAGAAACTCAGACAGCTCACAGGCAGGGGAAAGCCCTGTCTATGTGAGCCTCCTTGTTTTCCATTCAGGACAGGAGTAGTACACCTGATAGAAATCAGCCTAATCAATCAATCAATCCATCAAGCAATCAGTCAATCACTTGGCAGTGTGACATCAGTTTATTAAAAATGAGTGGAATCAGGAGGATCTGTGTTCAGTTTGATGAACTGAGTACCTGTAGTCACATTAGCCTTTTGCAGATCAGATTAGCTCCCTTTGACTTAAGGAGCCTAACATGTCTATATGACTAATGTCAGACTGTCTTGTGACCATAACATGTGAATCCGGCAGTACCGCCGTGAGCTTAAGAGGGCCTCGCATGGTCATTTTTGCAGGTCACCACTTCATTCTTGAGTTTTACTGAAATGGGTTAATGCATTGAGATGGTCTGAAATTAGAAGGCTTTCCTCATCATGCATGCATGCATGCATGCAGCCTCAGTCTGAAAATGTGTCATCATTGATCAAGTCACTCACCCTGTTCTGATTGGTCATTAAAGCAACATTTAAGCAACTTTTTTGAGTTAATTAATCATCTTCATCTTAAGTCAGCAGATGCTTAAATGAGACATTACCATGTGAATGAAGAGTCTCTCGACATCCCCCGCTGTCTGTGGACAGAATACCACGCTTGCAATATCTGGGTGTCTCGGCAAGCGGCACCTTCAGACTCACAAAGTCTGAAATATTGCAAAAAGCAGGATCACATTAAATTCAGAAGAAATTCTGACTATACTTACCTCGATGGACATGACCACTTTTTCGTATTTGCCGGTTACTCTGATCAGTTGAGTTGAAAACGCATGCACAGGGTGAGGGGAAGGGAGAACAGTCAATTTTTACAAGGGTGTCACTTTGCATTGGAGAGACTGGGGAGAGATCTATTGAGGAAAAAGCACTCAATGTTGCTTAGTATCTCTTCAAAGCAGTAATGACTTCCTGCTTAAATCTCGATATAAAAACAAAAGTGCACATTGGTTAGCCTGAAAATAGGCATGTGACTATGGGTAAACTCTTTTCTTTAATGCCAGTTTTACACTGTGTGTGTGTGTGTGTGTGTGTGTGTGTGTGTGTGTGTGAACCATAGTATGAGAGGATTTCAAATGTCTTCAAAATGGCTGAAATGCTTTGACCTTCCCTCAGGGATGCACCACCGCTACAACTCCAGGAAGTCCAGCTCGTACGTGAAGAACGGCACCAAGTTCGCCATCAAGTATGGCAGAGGCAGCCTCTCTGGCTTCATCAGCGAGGATGTGGTCAATGTGAGTGAGTTTGTCCTACACACACACACACACACACACACACACGGCAGAGCATGGGTCATGAGACATGCATTTATAAACGAATACATCCCATTTTTGGCTGAGATTTTATCAGGTCCTAAATGCACAGGTTGAAGCCATGTTTTTCATGGCCGTCACCTCACCTGATGGCGTGGTTAGTGTGTTCTTATGCAATGTGAAATCCTGTGTCTTAAATAATTGAAGACTAGTACATTTGGTTGTGGTGCGTCATATCTCAAGGAGTATGAAATTAGAGAGATATGTGTAATGAAAATTGTACCAAAAGAATGCTCCCATATTTATTGGAGCAGTAAATATCAGCAGTGATTTTTGTATCTGATGTCACCTGTCTTCCAGGAACTAGAGTGGTGGTGTTGCACCAATCAGGATTCTTTAGATGTTAATAAATGGCAATCAATAGAGAATCAAATATTTTTTTAGTTTTATGGGTTCATATGTAATATATTAAAAACTACAGTGGTAAGTTTACACGTGTTTTGCTATATGAGCCTTCTACAATGCTTCATTCTTCGTCCCCAAGTACAATTGCTCAGTGTTATGGGTAATGTTTGGAATGTGGTTCCGTTATGTTGTCAAGCAAGATGAATTTGTGTCTGTGTATTGTTTCTTTCCCAGTTGGCAGGTGTGAATGTGCCCGGCCAGCAGTTTGGAGAAGCAGTGCAGCAGCCTGGCATTGTGTTTGCTGTGGCACGCTTCGATGGAGTCTTTGGTATGGGTTACCCAACCATCTCTGTGGAAAAAGTCACCCCAGTGTTTGACCAGATGATCGCCAAGAAGCTGCTTCCTCAGAACATTTTCTCCTTCTACCTTAACAGGTGGGTGGTGACATTAATGTATGCATGTGTACCTTCATTTTTGTGTGATTTACTAACATCACAGACATTGTAATACAGGGAAAGAATGGCTTGGGCCAGCCCATACTGCCAGTAACGCTGCAGAGAATTTTGAGTTCAAGTCAGTTTGGCCAACCTGCCTATTTTCGGCTGTTCCTTTGGGCACCAATGAAAAACAAAGGCTATGCATACATCATTGGAATCAGTTGTCTGATTGGTTGCTCTGTCCAGTGGTATACAAAGGCATTTAATAGACATTCGTTGATCTTACCTCTGAGAACTTTCTATCCATGGTATCATTGGCAGACCAAGCTTTGTCAGGCTAGGAAAAGCATAGTCTGGGACTTGAAACAGCGTATGAAACTTACCAGTGTTTGTTACTTCAACAAAAGTGTACCACAGGTTAGGTGGGGTGTAGTGTCAACATCTGCATGTTATCTGCGTACTTCAACTGATTGGTCCTCAAACATATGGGGCTGCATTTGTCTGTTTCCCTGAACACACACTAAGTGTAATTCAAATTTAACATTATATTTCTTAAAAGAAAAAAAACTTCTTACCAGAATTAATTGTGATTTTCAGTAGCCCTGTTGCAGATTCAAGGGCATTTGCATTGCATTTGTGCTATTTTGGTGAACTTCCTCTCAAACGTCCGGGAAGAGCACATTAATCTTCATGTGTTGTCAGTTTGAAGAAACACTTTTATCTGCTCACATGGCATGTACAAATTAGCATAGCAAATGGTTGTCAGTGACAATTTATTTATAAAGCACTTTATAAACGGGAGTTGACCAAAGTGCTATAAGAAGAAAAAATTACAAAAAATAATACTTAATATAACTTAATTGTTTTGTTTTGTGTTGTATGTGCAAAGATCAGAAAGAGGAAAAACAATTACAAAATTGTAAAAGTAGCATAAAAATAAATGGCCGTGGATCCAAAATTAAGACCAAGGGGTACAAAACTAAACTACATTATAAGACTGAGAATAGAAGTGTGTTTTAAGGGGAGGTTTAAAGAGTGATGGAGGGGGCCATCCTAATATGAGGAGGAAGTTGTGAGGAGGAGAAGGAGGAGTTGTGGTATGCCTTGATTTCAAAATGGTGTTCGTGTGCCAACAACTGCAGATGAGGTTGTGTAGTTCATTGCCAGATGTGGGCCAAAACATGGCCTCCGTGTAGCACGCATAGACAGTAGAAGAAACACGTCTAAGTGAGCCTAGCATCAAGAGGAACTACTGAGAAGTGAAATGCCAACAAACCACATGCTGCTTCCTTTACAAAAAGCTGAAGTTGGGACGGAACACAAAGTTCTTGCTGCAAGTCATCATATTACACTTTTTTTTAAGAGTGAAAGTAGTAACGAAAACTACTTGGCTTTCCTGTATCATGCCTACCTGTGTACGGCACTTGACTTTCAGTCATGGTTTAAGGTTGGGACTGCAGGTGATGAGGAAGTAATGCTGTTGCCCCTCTCTGCTTTCTCTCTGCTTACCTGAGCAGGTGATGAAGAAACATCTGTCCTCTTGTTCTTGTTCTCCCTACCTACCTGAGCAGGTGATGAGGAATTGTCTTGCCTCTTGTTCTCTCTGCCTACCTGTAGGAATCCGCAGGCTCCAGTAGGGGGAGAGCTGATGCTGGGAGGCACAGACAAGCAGTACTATGAGGGGGAGATCCACTACGTTAACGTCACACGCAAGGCTTACTGGCAGATCAAGATGGACGCGTGAGTGTTGCACATCACAGGTTTTGTGACTGACTGCCTTGAACATGTGTACACTGTGGAATGTGAAGCATGGAATCAACTTTAGAACATGAAGTAAACTTGCAGCATGGGTCTTTTTACATTGGTTTTACTCAATAGTGCCATGTATGTATACATGGCATTGTTGGGGGGGAAAAAACAACTTATGTTTTCGATATGTCAATTGTCATGTCGATTCCAATTGACTTGTAGGATTCATAAACAAAACTGCATGAAGCACAGTAACTGCTTAGATGTTTTGGTTCTTAGATGTTTTGGTTTTGGTTCTTAAACAATCAGTGATTATGTAGTATGATCAAGTTATTTATGCAAATCTTTGTATGTGTGTTCTTTTTTTTTTTTATTGTTTTCCGTCCTGATCAGGGTTGAGGTTGGCAATCAGCTGACTCTGTGTAAGGGTGGTTGCCAGGCTATTATTGACACTGGAACGTCCCTGCTGGTGGGACCTGCCGAGGAAGTGAGGTCACTTCACAAGGCCATCGGGGCTTTTCCTCTACTCATGGGGGAGGTGAGGAGGGAAGGGAGGGGATTCACGTCTTTATAGCAGCAGAATGAAAATGGAAATGATAAATGGGTTGATATGATTTTATGTAGAGCAGTAGCAATAGTGTGCACATCCCCACTGGTGAGGTGCAGGCCAGAAGGGCAGAACACAAATAAAGGAACAAGGTGCCCACACACTGCTTATTCTCCCACAGATATAATGTGCAATGTTTCGACCCTACTGGGTCTTTCTCGGGTAAAGGAAAGCATTTTGCCTACAGAAGACCCAGTAGGGTCGGAACGTTGCACATTACATCTATGGGAGATTAAGCAGTGTGCTGGCACTTTGTTAGTTTTCTTGATATTTCATACCAGAGTGATTTTTAACTTGATCAAATGTATGTATGGTGACTAGAAAGTATCCATTTTTGATTTCCATACATGGCAATTTTGTCAAAGTCGGTTGATTTCAGTGTTTTTTTTTATGTTAAAATGTGTTCCAGCTCTACATATACTAATCATTTTAGTACACTTCCAATATGGTAGATACAGAGAGGTTAAAGATCGGACAGCAGATGGAAAGTGACAAAAAAAGAGGAAGCCAAAACTGTAAATCTGAGATGCGTCATGGACAAAATAGCTTTACAAAGAAGAAGCTGTCTGGCCTCTACTGGTGTGAGTTACTCATCCAAGTTCCTCTTGTGTTCCAGTACTGGATTGAGTGCAGCAAGATCCCAAATCTGCCAGTTGTCTCCTTTAACGTGGGTGGAAAACTCTTCAACCTGACCGGGGAAGATTACGTCCTGCAGGTAACAAGCTTGTTTTGACGTCTTGTCTGCTTGGACAGGTTTCCTTTTTTTTTTTTTTTTTTTTTTTGTTTTTTAAATGCATGTTTAACTTTATTTTACCATCAGAAGAAAATCACTTCACAGAAACTCCTTTGCAGATTCTCATCATTTGGTTTATGTCTGTCATCACAAAGACCTTTACACATCTTGCCTGACTTTTTGTCCATCTTTTGGTTTTGTGTCCCCCAGGAGACCCAGATGGGTGCTAAGGTGTGTCTGTCGGGCTTCATGGCCATGGATGTGCCCCCCCCTGCCGGCCCCCTGTGGATTCTGGGCGACGTGTTCATCGGCCGCTACTACAGTGTCTTCGACCGTGACCACGACCGTGTGGGCCTGGCCCCCGCCAAGTGAGCAGGAGGCTGCGCTGTGCACACGTCGAGGGACCGGACGCCTCTGACACGGAGCAGGCAAGAGCACATCTCGCAGGCTCCCCCCATTAGCTTCAGGAACAAATTTGGTCACGATTTGGTGCCAGTCCCTCTTCAGTCCACTCCAGGTCAGAGGGGGGACTACTGGCCTGCTGTTTGGGTACTGTTTTTTTAAGGAAAAAAAAAAAAACATGTTGCTTATGTTGTGATGTTTTGTAATGGGGGTGTGTAAGGGGCGCTACTTTTGATGTCTTTTTAAAATTAGCCTTTTTTTTTTTTTTTTGGTAAAGTAATTTAATGTCTAATTTGTCTTAATGTCTGAATGATCAGTCACTGGGATGTGTCTGAAGTCAGGGAGAAGAGATTTTTGTTGTATGACCAAAACCTTTTTCAAAGTTTAACCTCATTGCTTAACCTGCTGTAAAAATGGCCTGACTGCGATTACTCTGACTGGATCAGTGTTACACACGTGGATGAACACCTGCCCACTATCCTAATTGCCAGTCTGTGAGAAGGGTGATGGTTGCAAGAATCTGCTTCAAGCTTTAATAAATAAATTTACACACATTCCTATGTGGCTGTTTTTCTTTTGAATATGGGAAAGCTTTTACCTAAACATTGCCATAAGGGATGAGCTAACCAGAGGATGCTAATACACAATATGGAAGTAATCCATTAGAACAGATTCTGTAAAATTTATCTTTTTGTCAGCAATTGTGCACTGACTAGGATTAACTCTGTAGCATTGTCTGAGCTTTGTGTAAAAAAGATAAACTAATGCCAGCAAAAACCTCTTTGGCAGAGTTAAACATGCAGCAAAAGAAAAGAGAAAACTAATACATTATACCCTTTATTTGGACATACAAAGTGCTTTGTGTTTAATTTCATTCAGATTAAAAGTAAAACCTGATGTACAAACAACTTGAAACAGAGGAAAAAATGGACGCACTGCATGCCAGTGCATGGCCGCATCTAAGCGTTCAGGGCAGAGGTAGTTGCCGTGCTTTGGGCCAGAGAAAGTAAAGGAAATGTTGGTCAAAGGCGGAGACGGTGAATGATTCCTATTGTGTAAACAGGAAATCCTCTAATTCCTGCGCTGAAGACATGGCCAAAGGCCAGAGGTTGGTCTATGGATGTGTATGCTGGTTGCTCTAAATGGATTTATTGGAAATTGTGTGTGGTAAAAAGTCTGAAGTGCACAGTAATATCCAGGAACAGTGTTTGTCAATGCTATCTGTTGGATCGTGAGTCTAGAAGCATTTTTAAATTATGGCCAACAAAAAACTACTTCCTGCACCTCTTAAAAAATGAAGAGAGTATCCTGCACACAATACTGCAAAAGAGAAAAAGACTTTCTGTACTCAAGCATACATACATACACATATGGACACTGCTATCAACAGATAAAGGTCTTAACGGATATTTGTTCCAATCTGTACTACATACACTTTTTTCCCCTTTAGCACACAAGGACACTAGCATTCCTCACAGGACAACTTGTCTTAATAAGTAAGTAACATTTTGGTTACAAGTATACAATAAATACAAAAATACTTGATTTCCTCTGATCCACTGCAAGCATCGGTAGACATTGTTCTGCTGCAGAAAGTATTTCATTTCCACATTGTCAGAAATGGCTGATGAGGGGGCGACAAGGAGAGAGGACATTCTAGTACCCTACACTAAGGCAACCTTTGTCTGGGGCAATTAAGCGATTACTGAATCCCAAAAAACCCAACAGACCCTGCTGTGAACCCAACATGAACTGATCCCAGAGGAGCCAGTGTGACATGTAAATCATTTAGCATTATCATTTATAAAAAAAGTCCCTTTTGAAATAAGTGTCAGTGGGAAAATGAGGTCAGGTACTGAAGGCAATGGAGAGTTCTTTTTCTCAAAAGGTATACACAATAAGTTACAGAACTACTACAAACTCTAAAAATAAAGAGAGAAAAAAAAGGCCAACACATAAAATTGAGAGAAGTGGATGGTCATCTGGCTCCATTCGAAGGGTGATAAACTCAGACCATTTTTACTAATTTCGCATCCGTAACCAGAATAGGGAGGTAAAGAATCTGCTTTGAAATGAAAAAGAAAACACTAGTTCTAAATTACAAATAGACTAATATTTGACACTAGCTTTCTCAGTATGTTTCCAACAGTAGGCCACATTCTAAAGTGCACACCCAATCAATCCCTCTCTTAACACTTGAAAAACAAAATCTATGATAACCACAAATAAATTATGAAAAACAAATGGCCAAAGGGGCACAAACTGATAGTTTTTAAAGCATGTTTAAGATGACAGTGATGTAGTTGTTTAAAAAAAGAAAGCACGCTCACTCTTCACTGACCTCTACAGAATGTGACAGGAAGCATGTAACAGCTCCTGCCCCCCCAATGGGCCTGTACGCCACATGACTCCAATGAATCCCATCCAACTCACAAGGCGTCCTCATCACCCGCTCCAGGGACCAGTGCCAGCGCCACATTGTCATCTTACATTCTTCCCAAATCAGATTACACAGAGACAGGCTCACAAAAAAATGTCCCTCGCAGTATGCAGATGGGGGCAGTTTGGGTGCATTCCTTCATCCCATTTCCATTTTCAGTTTTTGATGCAGTTAAAGGAGAGGAAGCTTATTTTTTGCTACTGCAGATCTTCTGTAGAACAGGGGGTCACAAGTGCAAAAACCAAAAAAAGGTGTGTGATGAGCTATACATGGAGAGAGAGAGAGAGAGAAATCACGGTGTCGAGAAGAGGAGGAGCCTGTTTTCAAGAACGTCAAGAGTCTGGTGTAATCAACATCAGAGTTTATTCATTACAGACGCATGCTCCGCGACCAGACGGGATTTAAAATCAAAAACAAAAACAAAAAATTAAGAGATGGAGGAAAAATAAAGAGATGGACAGGAAAAAAAAAAAATCACACTCAAGTCATTAGACAGCTGTGTGTGCCTGGCTGTGGAGAGCCAGAGTGTGATCCATAACCCAATTGACACCCACCCAAATCCACAACACTGCTTCCCTTTCTGGAGGCGAACAAGGGTCCCATCTTAGTGCCTTTCTTTTTATCTCCCTCCTCCCTTCTCCTGGTTTAACCGAGCAGAATCTCACGGACAAAAAACGCTTGTAGGTGAGAGAGGAGGCACCCCTGTCGTCAGTGGTCAGTGTGGGCAGCCAATAATGTCGAAGGCTCTAACCTGATGGGCTTTTAATGTCCTGTGCTAAAGAAAGCATTTGCAACTGGTCCATACGTCTGACCCCTTGTAAGCTCTTTGTAACCAAGTGATATCCTCAAATGTGGGCTTGTTTAAGTCCAGTGTAGACCACTTGGCTCTGTGGCTGCAAGGATATGAGCACTTCCCACTTAACCAAGCATACCAGACGATGCAGCAAACTCATGTCAATGAAGTTGTCATAAGATTACATATTCAACAATCTCTTACACATGGCGTTTTAACATTTCCAAGTAGCTGACAACACAGAACGAAAACAGTGCACTAAGCAATCACCCTTCACAGTGTGTGTGTGTATGTGGTTAACTGATATAAGGGTGTATGGAAGTCAAGAGGTCATAAATATTGGGCAGCATGAGCTACAGACTGAGTCACTGCATGGGACAGCTGTTGTTGCTTCTTCTACTGAAGGTCTTTCAATCACCCTTACAAAATATAGATGGCCAAGCATGTACAAAAGGAAGAGTGACAGATCCATCAGGCTATGACTAAAAATCAGATGGCCGCTTTTTTTTGTATTTGAGACTAACAACTAAACCAGCCACGACACCAAAGAGCCTTTGCTTGCTACTTATTTTATCTGTCCGAAGGGTGTATTATAATTTTTATCATTCTTTCATTGAGGCTTCGCGGTATGAGCAGCCTCAAATTTATTGCAGTACCAGTTGACATACACAAGAGGGCACTGTGACCGCACACGGAGACACATTTTCATGGGCTGTTCACAGATGGCCGACTTAAGTCACCACAGAAGGCTACTTTGTTGAGTGAACGGTGAACCCACCAGCCAACTGATGTGAAAATCTCTCTGAGCTTGATAAAAGTTCAAGGCTGACACACTGATCTTTTTTTGCAATGGCCGACAGAGACGTCCAAAGTGGCTCTGCCCCTGACTCAGCCGCCCTGCTACGGTGTTGGTGTGGTGTGTGGGTCAGTCAGTCGGTCGGTCGGTCAATTGATGGCGTCTCTAGTGTCTCACACAGTCCTGAGCAGGCTCTCGGGGTCAGAGAGGGCGCAGTAGAGCGTGTAGCCCAGCTCGTCCACCTCCTGAGGCGTCAGCTCGCAGAAGAGGTTGACCTTGGGGTTGAGGGCGCAGGGCAGCTTGCCAGCCTCCAGGTGTCCCACGAGCGCCCGCAGCAGGCCCACGAAGCGGTCGGCCAGCGCCTCCTGCGTCCAGTCGCCCTCGCGCTCGCTCAGCAGCAGGATGGTGTTGGTCAGCTGGCTGGCGGTGACGCGGGCGAGCGGCGGGTTGAGCTTGCACACGGCCTTGGCCACCTTGAGGCAGACGCAGCGGCAGCCGCCGTCCTCCTGGTCCAGCGCGCGCAGCTTGGCCGTCTCGGCCACGCGGAAGCTCTGCCGCCACAGGTTCTCGTGCCTCTCGGCCGCCAGGCGGTGCGGCTTGGCGATCAGCGACACGGCGTCCTCCATCACCAGCAGCGGCAGGAAGTCCACGTAGAGGCGGCGGTCCGTCTCGTACTGCACCTCCAGGGTCAGGGTCTCGGACGGCACCACGGGCCGGATCACGTAGTCCAGCACGCTGCCGATGGCCGGCCAGTTGATGGTGCCGGCCACCAGCTTCTCGAACACCTCCAGGACGCTCTTGGGGGACAGGTAACCCCCCACCATGCAGCGGTCCCAGTAGCTGCTGCCGCGGGGGAAGTACTCCAGGTTCTCCCGCCGCACCAGATGGAAGCCCGGCACGTTCATGATGGTGTCCTCGCCCGGCACCGACGACCACAGGTTCTTCTCCAGGATCATGGGCACCATCAGCTGAGCGTGGTCTGCAGTCACCACCTGCGACAGGTGAGCATTACATACAGGTGAGCACTACATACAGGTGATCAAAGTCAAAAGTCAAAGTCAGCTTTATTGTCAAAAACCATATGTACAGGTTGCACACACAGAATTTGAAATTGCACTGCTCCCTAGGACCACAGTGAACAACAAACATCTTATAAACAATTGGCATCATCAGGTATGCGTGGTCTGCAGTCACCACCTGGTGACAGGTGAGCACCGCACACAGGCGTAGAGAATGTGTAACACAGGACTCAATGGGAAACTAACAACTAAACCATGTCATGGGAATAAAGGCTGCTGTCTCAGCTATAGACTGGTCCAATTACATATAAAACACTGGGGAGAAGCATTTTCACAACAGTAGGAGAAGCATTACTGCTGAAGGTTACAGCGTAAATCAAACAACTCTTGGCTTTGCTGCTGCTTTAGAGTAACATTAGAGCAATATTCTGCTTCAAACATTCTCAAGACTAAAGTTACTGGTTACCATGCTAAATCTCAAACACTAATCAGCTGAATTACTCTAATTACTCAGAATTATCATTTAGGATTTCCCCGAAACACACTAATATACACAAAGCTTTTTTTTTTTTTAAATGAAAGTGATTCCCATTTGTCATTGTGATCACACAAAACACAGTGCACACAATAAAATTCAACCTCTGCATTTAACTCATCACACGTGTGAGCAGGGGGCAGTTATGACAACAACGCCCAGGGAGCAGTGTGTGGGGTCGGTACCATGCTCTCAGGGAACCTCAGTGGCAGTTGGTGGATTTGAACTTGCAACCCTCCACTACCTTACCTGAGGGATTTTAACCTGCGACCCTTCGGTTACAGGACCGTTACCTCAACCGCCAGGTCACCACTGCCCCAACAGGGTTGAGGTGTCCTCTCTGTAGATTATCCAGCTCACCTGGAGGTCGTCGTAGAGGCTCCCGCTCAGGTACATCTCGCGCAGTGGCATGTCGGGCAGCTTGGCGTGCAGGAAGACGCGCAGCTCGGAGCAGATGTCCAGGGCGGCTCGGCGGGCCACGGCCTGCTCCTCGGAGGGGATGGCCACACGCTCGCGGAAGTACGCCCACAGGTGCTCCTGCAGCGACAGACGCATGCGGGCGCGCGCCAGCTCCACCTGCCCGTGGCCATGGCGACCGCCTGACCGCCGCATCAGCTCTGGGGGCGGGGGCAAGGGGCAGGAAGAGGAGGAACGGGGTAGTTAAGAGGAGGGGCAGGGGCAATAGGAGGTGTGGCGGGGCAATAAGTGAAGTGACAGAAGTGACAAGGGGATTACGAGGAGGAATAGGGGCAATAGGAGGAGGGGCAGGGGCATGAAAAGGGGGAAGAGGGCAAAAGGACAGGAAGAGGGGTGAAGGACAAAAGTACAATGTTATGTGTGCAATATTTGACAATATATATGTTGTCCTCAATGGTCAAGCTGCCAAGAGTGATTTTGCTATTTGTACTTTTTACTGCCTGTTCTATTTCAGACCATGGAATTTAACTTTAAGAGAAGTTCAACAGGTAACAAAGTCGTGTCTACAGGTCTTTGCATAAATACCACTCTTACTCACACACACAATTCCACTTGGGAGGTCATCAGCCTAGCTCAGACACACACCACCATCACACAACAGCAGTGGCAGCACAAACAGCACTGTGGGCACCAACACCGCACCGAGACCTTTAGGAACAAACACTCATCTACAGGAATGCAGTCAGGAGTCAACTTCCTGAACCTCTCTACTATGAGGGAGCACGCAAATGCCAGTCATCTTCTGCTGGTTTATTTAAATATGACACTACAAAAACAAAGTACAACACTGAGAACTATAATGTTTAGGCTCCTTTTAAACATACTAACACAGACATTCAAACTCACGGCTGACTGAGGCTACTCAGGTTGTGTGCTAGGCTAAGGTCAAAGGTCTATTTCTATGGCAACCACTGAAGAGTGAGGAGCATCACGCACCACGGAAGAAGCGCAGCCATCTCCCTGTCAGTGGGGACAAGCAGTCAGTACACCACCCATTCTGAAGCAACAAACGTCATCAAAACTACATGTGACATGATACAATCTCAGTCTGAATCTGGTAATACCAACTGATGCTTACGTTTCTAAAGTCAGTTTTCCTGCACCTGGCCTACCTAAATCACCTGACTCAGCCATCCCAATCATGAAGCTTACTGGACAGCCAAACCCCCCCCGCCAGCACACCTGGCTTGTTAAATTCACCTGATGCCCCACACCTGACATCGCACTTGACCTGGTTTACCTGGCCAATCATGGCCAAGACAAGTGGATGGGCTCAACTCCTTACAAAAGGTTTTGGGTGGTGCATAAAAAGAAACTATCAATAACAGTAAATAAACATACTGTCAAGCTACTGTGTGTTCATGAAACGTATTTCTACATATTGTGCATCTTTAACTCAACCCGTTTTTTTTTTTTTTTAAAGTATATTTTTTGGGGCTTTTTTGCCTTTTATTATGATAGGACAGTGAAGAGCAGGACAGGAGTGGGAGAGATGGGGTAGGGTTGGGCAATGACCCAGGCTGGATTTCGAACCTGGGTCCCCATGAGCACTTGCCCAGTCATGGTATAGGTGCGCTACGCACTGCGCGACAGCACCCCCCCCCCCCCCCCAAGCACCTTACAGGTTCACCTACCTTCCCTGGCCAATAAACTCCTCTACTGCTAATCCCCACCCCCTCTGGTTCACCTGGCTCTTCACCTGGCTGCTCACCTGGTTCGCAGGCGTTGGCAGAGGTGGGCAGGGTCTGCAGCGAGCGGCTGACGTTGGCTTTCATGTCGCGGTTGAGCGTGCGCGGAGACGACCCCAGCCAGCTCGGCTCCTCCCAGCTGCGCTTCCCCGATGGCTCCATCTTGGTGGGGCTAGAGGGGGCACTGATGGCCCGGTCGTACATCTGCAGGAGGGGTGAGAGGGGTCAGAGAGGTCATGAAAGAACTGGGTTTTAGAGTTTAGCGGGGGCACTGATGGCCTCATTGTACATCTACAGAAGGGTTCAGAGGTCAAAGGTCATAACAGAACTGGGTTTTAGGGTGTGAATGAACTGAGAGTAGGGGACAACCAGCAAGTCAACCCCGGCTTCTGAAAGTAAAAAACAAAAAACCCTGCCTGGATTTTTTTGATTCAACAAGTCTCTAAGCCAGGTGAATCTAATGAGCACAAAAAGACAGACAGACACAGACAGATTAGCTAATTAGTGAAATAACCAACTGTTAGGTGGACAGGCAGAATGAATACTCAGCAGGATATTAATGTACTGTCAATACTAGCCAGGCGTGGACTTTTAGAACTATATTTTTCCATGATCTCCGTGTCATGCGCGCAGTGGGTGCGGGCAGGTGTGCACTCACTCTTTTGACTGCCAGGGTAGCGATGCCGAGCATGGCCGCCCCCCCCACCCCCAGCACCAGCTTGGCGTTGGAGAGGACGAAGTCGATGGCGGTGCCCAGGCCATTGTCGTCTTTCTTGTTGCCTTTCCGGTCACCGTTCACTCCTGCCATACCTCAGCTACTCCTCTCTGCTCAGACAGGGAGGGGGAGACGAGCGAGGGAGGACAGGGAGGGAGGAAGGAGGAATGGAGGGAAGAGAAAGAGAGAGAGGGAGAGAGGGAGAGAGAGAGAGAGAGAGAGAGAGAGAGAGGAGGGATGGAGAGAGATGGAGAGGAGGGATGGAGACAAAGGGACGAGTGTAGAAAGGGAGAACAAAAGAGGGAGGAGAGAGAGAGAGACAGAGAGAGAGAGAGAGAGAGAGAGAGAGAGAGAGAGAGAGAGGGAGGGAGGGAGGAGAGAGGGATGATGTAAGAAAGATTAAACAAGCATTACAGAGAGCTTCCTGGTCAAAAGAGAACATAGCATAAGCAAGTCTATTATCGGACAGGTGGTGAGTGAAATTTGGATACGAAATCATTTTCAAAGTTCGCTTACTCAAAGCACAGGTTTACGGGAGCTAAATTTGTCCATTTTCACAGGGGTAACAGAAATGGCTGGTAATAGGCACTATGCCAATAACAGGATCACTTCCGCTAACAGGTTCGTTACACCCATTTACTGATTTTTGCAACCCTGCAAACAATCCATCACTCAAATATTTTATGCCCAAACAAAATAAACTTTGAACGGTATAATTAAGAGTCAACAAAATTACTTGCTCAACTTGTAGTTAAACTGATAAAGCGGGGTGCCACTTGTGGCACACACAAATGGGAAAAAAGACATAGGCATAGACTAGTGTGCCATAAGGCACTGGACATGAACTGTTAACCAAAGCAGGAATAAGTGATGGCCAATCTGGCAGCAGAAGTTATGATCCAGTACTCAGTATTTGCTCCAGCCATTTACTAAATCAGCGGGCTGCAATTACCACAATTCTTTAGCCAGGCTGAGGAGTTAATTTACTGAAATCACCTGTATTAAGTACACAGGTAAGGACCAGGTGATTTGGAATAAATGGTACTTGACTGTAGCTTGGAAAAGCAGGCTGCCCAACACTAAGTTAGAACATGGTTTTGGTAGATAACAGGTCCATGAGACCTATGGGGTTTTTGCATTAACTCGGCTAGTTCAAACACTCCAATTCCCCAGCAAATGAATGTCGATTAGTTTATTCATCAAAAACCACAGGCTCCACATGTAGTCGAATGAGTAAAGCAGGGGGCCTGCTCAATGGCACAATGGACAAAATAAACTATACCTGTAGTGTGCTACCTGACATTACCTGTACAGTAAAATGGGAATAAATTCAAACACAAACACATAGTTGGTACCATGCGTTAACTGTTAAGTTAAATATGAGTAGATTAGAACATGAAGGTAGAGTTGGCAGCATGATCAGAGCAGCTCCGCGCCTTTACCACAGCAAGCGACAGTATTAATAATAATACAACAGAGTGAGATATTGACCTTTATGAGTAAAGAAGGGCTCTCACTCCTTACAAAAGCCATTTAACCACTGGTTGGCACCATGCATTTGACTGTTAACTAAAATGTGAGTAGATTAAAACATAAAGGCAGAGTTGGCATCATCAACAAGTGTATGACCACGCACATTCCCATGCCACACTTGGATTGGTGCAGGATCACAGAATCTCAAAAGGTTAAGCCTGAGGAAAAAGCCAGGTGCTGGAAATGTTGCTAAGACGATGATGAAATCGTTGGGAGCTATGTCAATCGGTGTGCAGCCAACTCTCTTTCTTGTAGAGCTGGCAGCATAACCTACCTATACAGCCAGACGGAGCTGAGCTCCCTCTGCTACACCATTTATAATAAAGGCAGGGATATTGATGACTGTCAATACTGAGAACAGAGTTAGAGATATTGAGGACTGAATAAAGGAGGACTCCCCCTACTTAGAAAAGGCAATTTAACCACTGAGCAGAACCTACCTGGCCAGTGGCAGTGGGTCGCCGGGCCCCCTCCCTTCCTCGCTACACCAGTCCCCCCAGGCGGCTGCTGAGGAAGAACTGGCCCCTCCTGAGGGCCTCCTCCTTCTCCTGCGGGCCGGACAGCGCTTGGCAACGGCGGAACTCACGGGCCACGGCGCGGCGGTAGTAGTTGCGGTCGGTGTACTGCAGGTGGCGCCCTGCGCGCAGCAGCGCTCTGTACAGCTCCAGCACGGCACTGCGAGACCAACCGCCCATCAGGGACAACGCTGCGGCACAATCCACTCACACACACACACACACCTGTCAGAGGGAGAGAGAGAGAGAGAGAGAGAGAGAGAGAGAGAGAGAGAGAGAGAGAGAGAGAAAGAAAGAGAGAGAGAGAGCGGCAGAGAGAGAGAGAGAGAGAGACAGAGAGAACAAGAAAGAGAGAGAGAGAGAGAAAGAGAGAGAGAGAAAGAGGTTAGGTGGCACTAATAAAAGAGGATGTGACCATCTAGTGGAAAAGGTTGAGAAATGACTGCAGGCAGAAGTTCAGGACATGGCTGAATCACCAGCATTTACCACCCAGTAAAACCATCTCAGGATTCCTTTAGATAAAAAGACAACATTGTGACAAGTCCTCCAAAACTTAATGGTTCCTATTTCAAGTATTTTTATATCAAAATCATTATGGTGCACAAGAGAGATTTAAAAAAAAAAAAACTTAGGCTGTTGGACAGTTTCCAATCTCAGACTCATAAACAAAAGTCATCCATTTCATTCAGACACATCACCACAACTAGCTACCTTTGGGAAAACAGGGTTAGTGCCAGCATGCCTCTGCTGAAATTGGGTTTTGGAATAATAATATAAAAAACTATAACACCTCTTGTCTTGAACTATAACACCAATTAGTAGTCTAGCATTTGTGAAATATTTAGATCATGCTAGATTATATATTATACAGCACAGGACTTATAAAAGACTCTAGGCCCAGGAACAGATATTTAGGGGGTTGCCCAAATGACAAGTTCCTTACAACACAGATAATGTGCCCAAATAAACAGAACATGGGCCTACATACAGGGATGGATTGATTAACAGAGACCTAACAGAGAAGGGGAAAGAAAGGCTTGAAGCACACTAGAAATTAACATATTTGACATAAAACTATCTCCAGTTCCCCCGGTATTGCAGCAACTCAGAAACGACCGTGGCTGTCAACGCAGAGTCTGTTTAAAAAGACATGTAGGCAAAGTTTCATGCAGAGGTTCCATTGTGTCGGTGCAAAGAGCATACATGGCACCTTTAAAACGTAATTTCACTGGACCAAAATATTAAAGCTCTCTTAATGTGCACCAACTAGTCTGAGTACAAGGTCTGCTGTCCTTATCTCGTTATTATAACCAACCATGAATACTGACAAACAACCTTGGACTTCACGTTCCTTGGCCTAACAAATGGCTGAACCAGTGATTTTTCCACCCCGAATTCCAATAACAAAACGAATTAAGCTAGTTACCAGGATGAAGTACATGATGGTGATAACAAATACACCAACAGTAGTAAAAAACTGTAATCATAATGTTCTCGTCTCCATAATTATCTAAGCATTCCTGTATCTTACTAAGCATGACGTTACGTAGCTTTAAAGGCTAACGTTAGCTTACGGTACGCTCTCATTTTAAATGCTGTAACAATACTGTGCATCTATAAATCCCAACTAATCTTCGTTTTCCAGCCAACGTGAGGTGTTGAAAAAACAACGCAGTGTCCAAATGGAAAAGAGAGCTACAGGTATTTTGGACAGCCAAAGCTGTCCATGTTGGATAGGAAGGCACCGCTGACGTTAGCTGCTAACATTGACTGGTGAAGCAGCAGCCTGACCTCAAGTTTATACAAATATCCACCTGATTTAGGAAATTACGGTTTAACATATGGAGTCGTAGCAATATTAATACTTACGTTTAACACTCAATGGGAGAAAAATGTCCGTGCCGAGGAACTGTTCCTCATATATAGGGGCTCTCCGTCACACCAGGGTCAGTGACAGTGGAGACTCCGGAAAACCGGAAGAAGACAGCGGTCTGGTTTTCTCAGCGCACAGGTCGCATCCGTTTTTTTTTTTGTTTTTTGTTTTTTTTTACTTATTTATCATAACTTTTAATGACGTCAGAATAATTTAGTCTTTTGAGAATAATAAAAACGCTCCAAACACGAGAAAAAAACGTAAGGAATTAGAAAAAGCACACGACACAAGTGAAAAATGGTCAAAAAACGGTCAGTGATGCAAATCATTGCTAAAACCACTGACCAGTGGCCAACTGACATTTCTAATTGGAATTGTGCTCTTTCTTTCTTTCTTTCTTTCTTTCTTTCTTTTTTTCTTAATTTAATAGCAGACATATGGTAGACATTATTACCAACCAGTTGCATTCTCCACCCCTGGTCATCATCCGGGTGAGACCTCCTGATGAACAGAAAATGTCTGTCTTCCAAACTATGGCACCCTGTGAATGTGCATCCCAGTTGTGTAGCACCTTTAATCTAGCAAATCAAATACAAAACAAATAGACTTAATATTTGTTTTTCATCTCTGGTTCATCAGAACTCCTGATACATGTGCAATACCCTAAAAAATATGCAATAATGTACCAAGATGTAATTATTCCTGTCATTTTATAGTTTATTCGTGTTTATTTACGTATTATAATACAGGGATCTGAGTGGCTCTCCCAATTTAGTTGTACACTAAAATTGACAATGAAGGATATTCTTTGCTGTCCTATTTTTTATATGCTTCTCATGTAGTTAAACCAGTGTTCATGGTGTTCACTATTCTCTCTCTGACTCTCAGACTTACATTTTACTTATTCCACACTGCAGTGAAACTCATTTTCATCAGTGATCAAACTCTTTAATCTCAATCTTTATTTTCAAAAATTCAGGAAAAGAGATATTCAGTGTGATGTGTCAGGAGGATAGCTTGTGAGCAAGTCATCGTTTAAGTGGTCACACACATTTTCAGAGCACGTTACAAGGTCACTTCAAAAATACTTTCCTTCAGTTCCACTGAAAGGAGGGAATTTTTAGAGCACACCCAACTTCTCCCAAGAGACAGGAAATTGAATTCGTTAATTGAAGTCACTAGGTATCTATTACTGCTATTCCCTTGTGTTGGATGCAACAAAACTTGTTGTGCAGTGACCATCTCTCCGTTGTGCTGGCATTTATATTAGAACACGTTCAGGACTGAGGTAAGACAATACTTTGTTATGCTCTGAAATTTTCTTTCTTTAATTCAGAAGGTTAATATCTGAAGAGTCTTTTCGAGGAATAGGCGTATGTGTTTCAAGCAGGTCACATTCCACTTTTTGCAAGGCATAGAGATAGATGGATTTTTTTCTTGTATGTGTGCTTAGTAGCTCAATTTTTACATACTTGGCTGACACGACTAAAGTGTAGCATTGATGGCATTAATGACAAATAATTTTTGACTGAATAATTCAATGTGTGCTTGAAGTCTAAACATTTAGGCGTATCGTTCACATTAAACTTTCTGCGGTTACAACTGGGTGGCAGTGTGTTAAACAACCTAGTTATTAGTAATAATCATTTAGTTGAGTCCCTGAAGGGCATTTCAAACTTTTAAGCTGAAGACGTATGTTTTATAATACGATAAAAAATTATATGTTTTATGATACCATATTTGGCATTGGCATTTGGCATGTAAAACACTATACAGGTTTGAAGTTGAAGTGTGACTGTATTTACATTTTATAGTCTACAAAGTATACTGATAAACTCTGACAAAGATGCATTTTATTATGACTTAGATTTCTGTATTTTAAAATGTTGTATGTTTCTGTACAAACATGTTTCCATCTATAGAGAGTGTCTTCTATTTGCCTCATGTACAATATGGTTGGTTTAGTGTTTGAACTGGCTTTTTTTTGCTCAATTCAGCCAGAAGTTGTATACATAAACATATGTCATTGCTGCTGTGCATGTTATAAGATATGACAAAAGAAATGCTGGGTAATAGTTACAATAGGCCTATGCAAAACAGTGGATTGCTTGATCAGTCCCTTGGTAATTACAGTACACAAAAGTTGATTGAACCGTTGATTGCTTGATGAGATCTCACCTAGCTTGAACCTGAGGCTGGCCTGGTGGTGAGAATGCTAGAGAAGAGGAGAGGAAAAAGTCTAAGACTATGTGTTATGAAAAGCTGAGGCCTCAACCAATCAGCTCAAATCAAATTATACCACTCAGTCACGCACCATGAGACATGCTCCCATGACAACGAAATGCAAACAACTGCTCTATAGTTATCTTAGGACAGAGGGGAGTGAGAGGGGGGCAAAAACAATCAGCACCGGCTCCAGCCTTACAAGTCACGCGTGTGTCAGGGCACAAAATGGTTTATCGCAAAAGGCAATTAATCTTTCAGACGTTTCACTACAGGAAAATTCCTGAGGCAGATCTAGAAGGCATTTTAGCACTGAAGCTCCGCTTGTGACACAATGGCTCCGTTGTGTGGCCTGACAGACATTTTCTTCTAGGGGACAGTAATGAACTTGATTGAATTAAAGGCACAACAATAAAGCAGAGAAACTCGTGCAGCACGAGAGAACACTACTAATGGAATTATTAAGGCTTCGTAGATGACTGCATGACATGTGCCCCACGTCCTCAGTGGTCATAAAACTATACATTTCCATCCATTTTCATGTTTTTGTTTTAACATTCTGGTAGTGATGTTTCTTAATGCCATTGATGCTGGTATTGATGCCTTAACAAGTGATGTTAGCCTCCAACTACAAAATGAGTTTACACACTGTGGGTTTGGTGCCTGACATACATTCTCTTTGATGAAAAATAAAGCAGTAATTTGTTTTGGACATCATTAATTGATGTTGCGTAACTTGCTTGTGGTTCAACTCAATTATTCACTTCAGTACATGTGCATTCAGGAAGACAAATATTGTTAAGTTGTTTTTCAAACTATATAAGCAACACAGGGTGGGCTGCCATGTGAGTTAAGTTTAGATTTTTTTCTTACCAGTACGAGTGTAAGGGCTTACAATTTTAAAATGCTGTAACCATCATGTTGTTGATGCGTACTTCCTTTAGCTTCCCTCTGATTAATTTTGGTGTAATGCGTCTTCTTGTCCACAGGATGGCGCTGCACGACTACCCCATACCAGACCTGAACGTGACCCTGCAGGAAGCAGGCAGGGTGCTCCAGCTGACCCTGAGCCCTGACCTGTACATGCAGTACAAGAACGCCCTCTCCCAGCAGAGGGACATACTTCAGGAGACCCAGAGGAAGCTGTCCGAGGCCAGCTCGGGGCGGGAGAACTGGGTGACGGAGCAGTTCAAGAGCCGTCTGCTGTCCTGTGGGGATGCACTGCCCACCTCCACCGCCATCCCCACGGTGCTGCCGCAGTCCAGGACGTGGAAGGACGACACACACGTGGAGAGGGCGGCCGCGCTGATGTGGGCCATGGCCAAGCTGCACAGCGAGCCCTGGCTGGTGGAGGGAGATGTGCCCATGGAGCGCACACAGCAGTCGGAGGTGTTCGCCGCCAGTCGCCTACCTGGGAAGAAGCAAGATGAGGTCAAGGTGGGTTTGGGTGAGGAGAGGAGGGGTAAGAGGTCAAGGTGGATTTGGGTGAGGAGGGGAGGGGTAAGGGGGACACGGTGGGTTCGGGTAAGGGGGTGAGGGGAGGGGTAAGGGGGGCAAAATGGCTTTGAATGGGGGGGGGTTAAGGGGAAAAGGTGGCACTGGGTGAAGAGGGCAGGGGAGGGGTAAGGGGGACAAGGCAAAAATGGGTGGGGGGTTGGGGTAAGGGGGCATTTGGGTGTGGAAGGAAGGGATAAGGAGAACAATGTTAGGTGTGGTGAGGAGGGGAGAGTGAGCAGGTGGGTTTGGGTGAGCAGGTGAGCTTAAGGGAGAGACTACAATCCAATGCCACATATTCCAAGTCACCTGGTTCTACCTGTGCTTTTAATACAGGTGATTTAACTAATTACTGAGTTTGGGTGAAGAGGTGAGGGTAAAGAGGGAACACATTAAAGTCAAGTTAAACTTGTTTATTGTTAAAAACATTTTAAAAACCATACAATCGAATTCTCACTTTGCTTGCATCCCTTAGGCTTAACCCATGCAAAGTCAGTACTGAAATAAAAAAAACCTTAAAATTATAAATAGTAAAATAAAAAAACGTAAAGTACGATAACAATTGCAGCAGAAATGCATACAGTGGCAGTCACACACACATACATTCACTCACACACACCCTCTAACAGGCATGCACACACACAAAACACTCATACGCACACACACGGATACACACACACACACACACACACACACACACACACACACACACACACACACACACACACACACACAAATTATTACATTGCCCTCAACCTCATCTTCAGGTGTAAGGGTAAAATAACAGTCTTCTTAATCCGTGGCATTACAATACTGTGGTTATATGTTGAGAGTGGAGAAAAAATCGTGATAGGCAGAAAGAATGATAGGCAGAAAGTCAGAGTCTGACAGAGAATGAGAGTCAGCAAATGAGGAATATTTTAAATCAGAATTTATTTCCCTTTCATTTTTGTATTAAAATATGTCATTTGTGCAGTACAACTGTTATAATATGCATGTATGTACGGTATGTATGTACGTACAGACTTTATGTATTTTTAATCATTCATTGAAGTATGATGTTGTAGTGTAGGTGCTAGGGAAAAAAGCATCTTCCAAGAAACATAAACAGAACCATACATTTTAAGCTGTCATAACTGATGTGTGATGAGTGCATGAATCAAATTAACTCATCTCTGTATTACACAAACAAATTGGCCCGGATGGAGCCACACACTATGCTATTCAATCCACATGCTACTGTAAGAGCACAGAAGGGAGGGGCCTGATGATGTCATAGACTGTTAAGATCAGACATCAACAGCTGGGGCCTTTAGATTAGATGTAAATTATATTAGTGATTCTAGCTGGCTTTCATGTGGCTCAGACTGGACAGAAACCAACTCCTCCATTTAATATGAAGCACACAGGGCACATCTCTGGAGAGAGGAAACATCACTGAATACACAACATATACATAAGTGTGTAGTATAAGTACAACTTACAATATACTGTATATGTGGAAAATATAAATAAATGTAAATAAAATTATTTACACCAGCTTTTTGATCTGCAACTTAAGCTATGCACCAGGGGTCTATACTAAAGACTTAAACTTGAATGGAATGTAACTCTCTGTGTTTGTATGTTTCATTGCAGCTCTACCCTGACAGCCTTCACGCCATCCTTACCTGCCGAACAGGAGCATTTCCTGTACAGCTCCTGCACAGGCCCAGTGCAGGGGCTCCTTTCAAAGCCCTGTCTCTGGGGGCTATTTACAGCCAACTACAGCACATCAGCAGCCTGCCTGCTGCGGACACTGACCACGATGCCTCGGCTATCTGTGACCTGTCCTCCCTGCCGCGTAGAGACTGGCACAATGCCAGGGAAAAGATCAAGAAGAGAGGTGGACCCACTGCAACCTCCCTGGACATCATGGAGAGTGCCATTCTGGCGGTCTCACTGGAAGACGGGCCGGCACCAACTGACTTGGCAAGCACCCTCAATGCCGTCAGACTTGGTGGCAGAGGTTGGAGGTGCCTGAGGTATTATGACAAGGTGAGTAAATAATTTTGTATGAGGATACTGAGATATGGAGAAAGGGAGGTGAGGGAGGGAAGGGCATGGAAAGTGAGGAGAACACTAAGAATTTTAAAAATTACTTTTATGTGGTCTAAAACAAAGTAATTGTCTTGTTGAATGGAGGATATCTTTTGATTTATTATGGGGGTTAATAATTGTCTTCTCATTTATTAATTAATTTGTATCATCAATCAATCAAATGAAAGGCAGATTGTACTATAGACCCAGAAGCATAATTATATTTGACTGAGAAGTCTTTACCAAGCCAAATAAAGAACTTGATTTTAGGGTAAAAAAAATCTCTTTTCTTCTGTGCAGGTGGTAAACATGGTGGTGTTCAAAGACAGTGTGGCAGGCTTGGTGTTTGAACACTGTACTGTGGATGGAATGGTGGCTGGGCTTGTGGCTGAAAGTGTCTTTTATCTGTCAGAGTCTCAGAGCAAAAACTTCATCCATGTCCACACAGAAAATGAATCAGAAGCTCTTGATGGCTTGACAAAACCTGAACCCTTAACATTTCAACTAGAGGGTATCAGCATTCCAAGTCATCTTGCAAACACATCTACTCCAGAAACCCACCCTATTCTTACATTTGAAATGCCATCATATCCCGATGTCTTTACCATCCTTAGGAGTCAACGAGGAGTTTACGATGCTTGGGTCAACTTCTCCCTCCAGCTCAGCTTGAGACAAACGCTTGGGGAATCAGCTGCAAAACACATCATGGTCACCCCCACACACATGCGCCATTTCAAACATGGTCGTTGTGATCCCACCTACTCCCTTACAACCAGATCTCGGCAGTTAGTCAGTGCACTGGCTACATGCATTGGTCCAGATGGGAATCCACGGTATACCAAGGAGCTCTTAGGACTGTTCCACTTGGCCCTTTTAGAGCACAAGGGTCTTATCAAGGCCACAAAGAATGGTCAGGGTGTAGGTCCTCACTTGGCAGTCTTGCGTCATTCTATGTCCCCAAACAATCCCCTTAAGAAGTTTCTTGATCCTTTCGGATGCCCGTCTGTGTACCTCACAGGGAAAGACCTCATGGAAGGTGTTGAATGTGCTGTTGGAAATGTGTATGCTCGTGACCAGTTAGCTGTCACCTACTTGGGAAGGAAAGACCGTGTTCGCATCGTCCTGAATGGAAAAGGTAGCTTTGCGGGAGTACTGGACAAACTACATGCAAGCCTGCAGGTAACTCTGAAGCTAGTCATGCTCCTAGCACTCAGATACGCCATTGCTGGGCAGATGGGGGCACTCGAGTGCATTCTGAAGGAAAGAGATGAACTCCGAATCAATGGAAGCACAGAGGAAAAAATTCACAAAGGTCCTAGCATGTGTGGCAAACCACCACAATCCTTGGAGATGAAGCCAGACTTCACACTGTTAATTCATGGTGGTGCTGGCGAAGACGTGTCTTTGAACCAGAAGGTGGTTGAGATCCTTGAGTTTGCCTTAGAAACTGCCCTAGGTCTTGGAGCACAAGTCCTGAGGAGTGGAGGGAGCAGTTTAGATGCAGTGGAGAGAAGTGTTGTAGCTCTAGAGGATTGCTTTCTCTTCAATGCTGGCAAAGGTGCTGTTTACAACAAAGACGGTCAACATGAGTTGGAGGCTTCCATTGTGGATGGCAATGGGAGCAACTCAGGATCAGTGGCCTGCCTGCGCACAGTGAAAAACCCAGTGAAGGCAGCCCGAAAAGTCATGGAGAAAAGCGCGCACTCACTCTTGGTTGGGGATGGTGCCGAAGAGTTTCTGCAAGGACAACCAGACAATGACAAGCCAGTGGGAGCTGAGTACTTCCACACTGATGTGCGCCGTAGGGAGTTAGATGCCAAACTAAACCGTATCCAATCCACCAAAAACAACCACCCACAAACAGTGGGAGCAATTGCTCTGGATAAGTGGGGCAAACTTGCAGCTGCAACCTCAACAGGTGGCCTCATGGGCAAGTGGAAAGGCAGAGTGGGTGACACGGCAGTGATGGGTGCAGGAGTATATGCTGACGAGAAGGTGGCAGTGACATGTTCAGGTGATGGTGATGTTTTTCTCAGGCAAACAGTTGCGAAACGAGTTGCTAGTCTGTACAGTCATAAAGGCTACACACTCAGGCAGGCTTGCAAGATGGTGATCTCTGAGAACCTAAACGGGTGCCAGGCTGGAATCATTGCAGTGGATCACAAAGGTGAAGCTGTGATTGAAACAAATGCAGCTGTTATGCTTGTTGCATCAATAGTCAATAACACAGTCCAAGCAGAAGTCTTCAGACCAGCTGACACATTCTCCAACATCATTTGGGAAACTGATGAACTGGTGGCTTACCTACAACCTGACCCATGGACCTCTGGGGCCACAATCCTTACCCGCAGATCTCTCAGTGGTCCTAGTAGCATTTTTCAGCTCACCGATTTCAACTTTGTGATGATGCTAATGGGAGCCCGAAGGGTTGCAAATCTACTGTGTAAACGACTTGGTGTCCACCGTTGTGCCCTTGTAGTGTATCCCCAGAATGACCAGCCAGTCCAGATAAAGCTACTGCCCCTTCATGGCCTAGAAGCTAGCTGGAGACCACACCTTGCAGCAGATGAAGAGTTTAACCCCAATGATCCAGGCTACTGCAGCTCTAAAAGTGGCCCACAATGTGAAGAAGCTGAACTTGATAATGTCCTGGCCAAAATACGAGCCAAGCTTCCAACACCAAATGCACCATCCTGCTATGATTTCTTGGGAGACACCTCACATAGCAATCTTTTCTCACGAATTGTCCGTGGTGACGAGAAACATTGGCGGGTGTGGGAGGACAACAGTCATGTAGCTTTCCTCACTCCGTTTCCCAACAGCCCTGGACTGACAGTTCTGGTTCCACGCAAACCACTACCCAGTGATATCTTCAGGCTACAAGAGGAGGATTACACAGCCCTCATCCTTGCTGCCCGAAAAGTTGCACAGCTCTTACAGGAAGCTATGAGGGCCACAGGAGTGGCTCTCATTTTTGAGGGCTTTGAAATTGATTATGCTCATGCAAAACTGATTCCCTTGGTGCCGTCTGCCTGTCACAACGCCACCACTGTACCACCACAGTTTTTTCAAACCTACCCAGGATTTGTCACCTCTGCCAGTGGGCCAAAAGCATCAGCAGAAGAACTTAAAAAGGTTCACATTCAGATCACACAGAACACAGCCCCAAGGTCATGGGAGGATCCTCAAAGCCATGCCACATTAGCAATAACAAACCAGTGGTATCGAAATCTCTTCCAGATCCAGAACACACTTTTCCACAGCACTGTAGAGTACTTTAACAACATCTGTCATTATGCATATGCTCTGACCCCCATCACCACTGACACAATCTCATCCCCAATGGGTCTTGGATCAGACTCAGAGCCTGTGTTTGTCAACATGCTGGGACAGGATGTCTACTTAGCAGACTCAATGCAGTTTGTTCTCGAGTATTTCCTGCGGTTCCAGGAGGATCTCCCTGGAGCATATTATGTGTCGCCTAGTTTCAGGGGAGAAGATCCCGATGCCACACACCTCAACCAGTTCTACCATATTGAGTGTGAACTCCTAGGTGACATGGATGCTGCCATAACTGTAGCTGAGAGCTTTGTGGCTCATGTGACACAACAGATGCTAAAAAGACACTCTACGGTCATCCAGAACACAGCTGGTACTCTGTCCCATGCACAAGACTTGCTAAAAAACCTGGAAGGTGGGAATTGCCTTCCACGAGTCACACTGGAAGAGGCCATCACTATGATGCCGTCCTCAGACTGCCTGGACTGGGTACAAGATGGTCAGCCTCAGTTCGGTAGAAAGCTCACCCGGAAAGGCGAAGAGGTCTTGATTGAGAAGTATGGTGGCGCCGTTTGGCTGACAGAAATGGATCACCTCGGAGTGCCATTCTACCAGGCATATGTGGAAGGCTCGAACAGATCCAAAGCCAAGTCTGCTGATCTTCTTCTGGGGCTGGGTGAGACTATAGGGCTTGGAGAGCGCCACCCAACCCCTGAGTTGGTGCAAGAAGCTTTAAGGCACCATGCAGTTTCAGAAGAATCTTACAAATGGTACATCAACATGCGGCAGGTCATACCTCTACACACTAGTGGGTGGGGCATGGGCACGGAGCGGTACCTGTGTTGGCTCCTTCAACATAATGATGTCAGAGACATGCACATCATACCTCGAATGAAGGCCAAAAAATACATGCCTTAACCACTGTTCTTATTTACAGATGACAGGGAGTTGGTGAACAATATACAAGACACATACAAGATAGTTGTTAAATGCATGAAGCATCACTATATTGATTTTGCACATTAGCACACTAGGTCCTTCTATGTGATCCTGTGAAAACAATGATTTTTATACACATGATTTAAAGAACTGTATTGATGTATTAATGTTTCAAATGAGGTTGAGCTTTACTGTGGATAGGTGGATAATGAAAATATTTAAGATAAGAAATCGTGGGAGACTGGGTGATTACAGATGGAGATATTGCTTAATAACCCAATTAGAATGAATAAAAGCGATATATTTTGAAGCGCTGTTGGGACTCATGAATGAAATAAAATGTTACAGTAAATCTACAACTATCTACAACCTAAATGTCAGTGTTTCATTTGAGGTGTTCTGCCATTTTCAGAAAATACTTATCTTGTTCTATTGTTTTTTTAGCCAGAGAAGGTTCGGCCATTTAATGTTGGGTTGGTTTTCATAAAGGACAGTCAGGAGGCATTTAAATTGAATATCTGCTACTTAAGTGATTAAACAGCTTTATATTTAGAGCATGTTATGATATAAGCACAAAATATAAGGTCTTTTAAATGTTGATGTATTTTGAAACTTCTGTTTTTGGCTGTCTATCTTGTTCCATCTAACTCATTTTATCACTGTATCCCTTTTTTGTTTTTACATGTTGTTTTTCTTTTTACTTACTTTTTTCCTACTTTGCACATAAACCACCATGTGCCTACAGAAGACATTGTGACCTGATGTAATAACTTAGTGACTGGTTTGACAAGCCTTTCAAAATGCAAAGAGGAATTCCTTACAGAAACAATGATGTTGAATATTTCATTCTACATGTCATTATGCATTTATATTTTTCAAAATATCAGTAAATAAAGATTATTAACAGAATAATGTTTGCCTCTTTGCCTATTAAAAGACTGTATATTTTTCAGATTTAAAATAATTTAGGTATACACAATGTTAGTATTACAGAGGGATGACCATAATCAGCTGTTTACACAGATTACATTGATTACAGATTACAGAAACATGACTGAACAGAGAGAACAAGATATGCCACACACACAGACACACACAGTCACACACACAATCACACACAGTCACACAGACACACACGCACACACAAATTCCAACTAGGTTAAACCATAAATTCCTTATGTTTCTTTCTTTAAAAAGAAATGTAACCAAATAAAAAATCCACACACATCTAGCACTCATCTGTTCCAAGACACAACAGCTAAATTACTTCAAGCATGACCCAGCAAATCAGAGCAGATCATGGCTTCACTCTGTTCAAAGACAAAAAGACATTATCATGGGTCTCCACACCCAGGAGCCAGACAGACCCACACAAGACAGGCATTGACAGGGTAAACACATCCCCATGACACGCACACATGCCGGCCCGGCGCACCCCTGGCCGCGTGACACTGAGCTTGCTTCAGCAGGGCGCAACAAGGATAACTGGCAGCTGGGTATCAGAGGTCAGCTCCTGTGTGCACACACTACACGGTACACAAAGGAGAGGTTTCTTTCACACACATGGCGTGAGGACCAGACAGTTTTTACAAGCATTCAGGTAATAAAAGTTCACTTAACATGAGCTGTTAGAGAATGTTAAAGATTGAAAGAAAGAATGAAAGATTGCACCCAGTCCATCACCGTCATGTGATTTACTGTAAACGTCTTAATTAAATAACCTAGGCTACTGCCGGGAACTAGAGGCCGGAGAACCAACTGGCATAAAGTGTCTGTTGCAGTTAATAATAATAATAATAATAAGAAGAAGAAGAAGAAGAAGAAGAAGAAGAAGAAGAAGAAGAAGAAGAAGAAGAAGAAGAACAACAACAACAACAACAACAACAACAACAACAACAACAACAACAACAATAATAAGAAGAAGAAGAATTAGAACATAACTTATCCTTAATGTAATTAATGTTCACAAAATGGGAATTTATACTGTTTTAGTCATATAAACGTGCGTGATGGAGGGTTTTGAAAAACAAAAGCAAAATACAACACAACACACACACACACAAAAAAAAAATGGCCTGGTGCTTGCTCCTATAGGGGGACATTAGTGGAGCTCTCCACAGCCCTCTGATGGATTTCTGCTGGTGCTACTGGACTGTAACAAAGCTTGCTGTGTGTATTTCTGTCTTGTATTTCTTTGGCAAACTGTTGCAACACTTCGAGCTACATTTGAATACTTTAAATGTGCTGTACAACTACAGATTGTCGTTATTATTATTATTATTAAATATATAAAATATAATCTAGAGCCTTAACAGGCAGATGCTCTTTTTGTTTCTTAATACATTTCTACAAAATTTAGCAATTTACAGATACCAACATACACTATTAAAGAATTTTATGTTAATGTATGACTGATGAGGCCATTACTGTTATGTGTTGTCCTTCATTGAGGAAACTGCAGTTTATGTATTTACCACAAGAGGGCAGTGTCAAATAACAAATCAGCTATCGTGAGAAGAAGTGACTAGACATGGCAGGTCCGGCTCGTGCTCTAGTCGCTGCGAAGTGGCTTACTGAAGCCATCAAAAACAAACAAGTGGGACACAGTCTTCGGATTCTTGACTCCTCTTGGTATCTCCCTAAACTTAATCGAAATGTTCGAGAGGAATTTAACCAGAGACATATACCCGGTGCCTCCTTCTTCGACATCGACGACTGCTGTGACAAAACTTCAACCTTTGATCACATGCTGCCCTCCGAGACCGAGTTTGCTGAATACGTGGGCAATTTAGGCATTAGTAATGACACCCACGTTATCGTTTACGATACCAGTGACTTCGGGGGTTTCGCTGCACCTCGGGTTTGGTGGATGTTTAGACTTTTCGGCCACGAGTCGGTGTCGGTCCTCAACGGAGGAATGAAAAACTGGTTGAATGAGGGTCACCCCGTTTCATCAGAGTACTCTAAACCGGAGCGAGCAGAGTTTCGAGCAACTATTAACAAGTCTTGGGTGAAGACCTACGAGGACGTGCTTAACAATTTAACAGCTAAGCAGTTCCAAGTCGTTGATGCAAGAGTTAGTGGACGATTTCGGGGCCTTGAACCTGAACCGCGAGAAAGTAGGCTGTATTCAGTTCTGTTAAATTGTAGCTGTTATCCACACGACACAGTAATTGATTGGCCATGGCAGTAGTTTTGATTGAGAGTTTGATAATATGAACATGCCAGATACTATTATCTTTTGAAAACGGTAGCGGCCAGACAATGACATTATCAGTCGCTGGAGAGGAAGTAATTCATTCACAGAAAGTTGATAACCAGCTTGTTGCAGTTGCCACTGAGTTAACGTGGTTACGTAGGCTTACACGTCAAACATTCACTAGCAAGTAGAAGTGAAATAAGAAGACCAATAAATTGTTTGTACAGCTGACTTAAATTCACTTTCAGCACACACTTTTAATAATACTCACTCACTCATTCACTCTCACACACACACACACACACACTCTCTCTCTCTCTCTGTCTTGGACATACACACATTCACACTATTTTTCTCTCCCTTCACTCCCCATCACTCATCCTGATATGTAGATACGGAGCCAGGCCACATTCCTGGCACCATCAACATGCCGTTCCCCAACTTCATGGACTCCTCGGGATTGGAGAAGGACCCCGCCGAGCTGGCCCAGATGTTCAAAGAGGCCGGCGTCGACCTGCAGCGGCCCTTCTGGGTCACCTGTGGCTCAGGTGTGACCGCATGTCACATTGCCCTGGCAGCACACCTGTGTGGACATCCAGGTGTGTGCCTGTACGACGGCTCCTGGTCAGAGTGGTTTGCCAGGGCAGCGCCAGAGCACGTTATTTCTGAGGGGAAAGGAAAGCAAGTGTGAAGCCACCAATGGGGTCTCAGGGGAAGAACATGTAAACATAATGTACAAGTGTACGTTTTGAAGGTCCTCTCCTTACTAGTGTACGTTTTGAAGGTCCTCTTCTTACTGGTGTATGGTGGAATACAGTGCAGCACATGGGTTTACAACACCATAGCCTACATGTCTCCAGAGCGAAGCTCAGATTTCTGGTCAAAGCAAAACAGTATTTTCAGAGTGTACGACTCACCATCCATTTGTCTGCTGACTTTCAAAATGTACTTTTGCATTGTGCCTACATGCCCTTTGTAGTGCATTGTATTTGAGTTGTGGAGTCATAGTCTTGCATCAGAGCTGCATATCAGCAGGACTGCAGTTACAGCAGTTACATTCAAGTGCTGGGTAACATGGCAGTTTCAGGTGTGAATTTGTATGTTACATCTCCCAGACGAAACAAGCAGGTTTAGAGACCCCTGCCAAAGGTCTTTACCATATAACGTTTGTTTTTGCATCAACTAGTTCATCTGTCTTCAGTAGTCTACATGCATCATGAACATGTTACACTTATTGCTCATAACCAGTCATATAGTATAGGTCTACAGTGGATTAAATTTACTCTTGCTATGCACTAAATAAGAACATTTGAAAGTCATTACAGAGTTAGCAAGCTGTTAATAAAAATATTGAATTTTAGCTGATATATTTGGCCTTTCTGTTCTACCTCCTGCCGATCTAATTCAAGCAGTGATGATGTCCAGTAGGCCCAATTACAATGATGGTTTTGCCATTAGGAAATAAACGCTGTGTTATACAGCCAGGTTGGAGTAGTGATTGGACGTTGGAAAATGAAGTGCAATTTTAAATACTGAATTATCCTGATTTACCAAGAGTAGCCTATCCATGTACTAGGGAAGGAGACTCTTTCCTCTTTCCACTTACGCAATTAAATAATAAATGTATACTGTTTCCAAGTTAAAGTGATTTTGTTTCAAACTGAATTAAAATGCATCACTGGAACTGAGCATTGACTTGCCTGAATGGAGGTGACTGACATTTAGGAAACCTCCAAAACCAAAATGCAATGAGTTTATACTTTTTCCTTTTTATAGGGGGATATATTGTCCACATACAATTCAGTAGCTACAGTTTTTCGTAGCTTGGAATAAGCTAAAGCAAGAGGTTACCAAGATGCTGATGAATCAAAGTTGCTGACATAGCGTGTTATGAAGAACCGGAGCAAACCGGTTGCAGTGATATTTTAGGAGTCCCTCTTCATGCCTGAGAGATTTGTAGGAACCAGTAGTAGCAGATTAAACTCTTTATTTATAGTACCAAATAATTGTGAATGATTTTACAAAACCATCGGCCATTTCCAGGTTATTGGCTGAAATTACTATATTAATTTTTGAACGCAGCGCGAAAAGGGGCGTAGTCGAGAGAAGGAATAAACGACTAAACGTGGCAAACGTAACGGCCATGATGAGAGAGGCACACCCCGTGATTATAAACTAAAACAGTGTCGATTGACGGTGCTCATGAAACGATCATACTTTATTCTTAAGTTATTGTGGGTTACTTCCTAGACGTCATTAACGTCAAAACTATGATGTAAATCTTTATTATAATACAAAATCAATTTCTCTGACTTAAACACATTAGGTAAGTACCCTATCCTAGAAGTAGCATAGTTAGAATTTTAGAAGATAGGTATATGTTAGTTGTCTGGAGTACAATATCATGTTGAAATCGTTAATACTACTTAACAACTATGTAACTATGTAATGGGTAAGGAAAACGATTACTGTTTTACCCTCATGTCGACCCTCTCACTATGGCGGATCACGCTGTACATAGCAGGTATTCCAAAACTATGCCTGAGGGTCCTGAAAGTAAAAACAAATTGGGGTCCTACAGTTGACAGCAGATTCGTGTTTTCCCACAAACCAGTTGTTTACACATTAAAAGCCACAGTAAGTCGGGCCAGGTTTGACGAACGAAAAAGTTATTTGTCGTCTCTCCTGAGGACGTATTTACGAATTAACAATTTAAAGGCAACTTGTCTATCAAATAAACTCCAGGTAGCTGACCTAATCAGGCCCGTCGGGGTTTTGGAGCTAGCTAGCTAACTATCGCTAGCTAGCTATAACAAGTAGGTAACTAGGTATCGTTAAATAGAGGCATCAGAAATCCAGGCTAAGTCTTGATAAGGTTTGGTGGACATCCTGGTTTTGGCTTGCGTAGTGTAACGTTGTCTTTTCCGGAAAGAAGAAATAAAAGTTTGTAGGGGACGAGACGCGGTAAACTCTGGTAGACAGGCGCAAGGTCTGATAAAATAGCTGTCAGATCGCTATCTGAAATCGCATGCAATTCCGCTTCTGTCCATAGGAAGGTGTTAATGCTACGCCATGTCTGGCATAGCCCTCAGTAGATTGTCGCAGGAGCGCAAAGCTTGGAGAAAAGACCATCCATTTGTAAGCATTCATCTTTGAACATTTCCTTGCTGCATTTTGCTTGTTGACTTGTATGTTCTTGAGTCTGTAAGCTGCGCACGCCTGTCTGGCTCATAGAATGATGATGCACGTTCTATGGAAGTGTTTTTTTTAGCACATCTGAAATAGTTATGAAAGCATCTCTGGGCCTGTTTTACATCTTCAGGGCTTTGTTGCTGTGCCAACCAAGAACCCCGATGGCACCATGAATCTCATGAACTGGGAGTGTGCCATTCCTGGGAAGAAAGGGGTAAGTCGATGGCCAGGTGCAAGTTATTCTCAAACTTCTATATTTGACCCTTTAAAGTGACACTTACTCTGACTTTAATGTCACTCAGTATAGGCCTTTGAGAAAAAAGCACCCTTAAACAACTTTAAAAGACTAATGCTATTTCTCATGTGCAATCAGAGGCATGCATCCTGTGTTCAAAAACGAAAAGTTCCACCACTTTCTTGTTCCAATTTATTGAACCAGCTGATTGCAAATAGCACAACAGTTATGCAAGGTAGATGAGCTAATTAGTGAAATCATCTGTAGTAAGGGTAGGCAGTATAAAGGCGCAACCAGAAGGAATATGTAGCAGGACTTTTACTTTCTGAAGCCAACTGTGCATGAAGTTGTAGTTCAGGTCGTCTAATTGTGTGTTGGCTGTGTGTTCTTTTACAGACGTTGTGGGAGGGAGGACTGTACAAGCTCCGTATGCTCTTCAAGGATGATTATCCCTCTTCACCACCCAAATGTGAGTTCACAACACGTACATACAATTAGCTGCTCCTGTAGGTGGCATCTTTGGCCTGTTTATACTTATGGCCTCAGATGTCAAGTGTCAGTGTACAATTTCATCTCACAGTGGATTTTGTGAAGGAAGGACCAGGAAATTATGAAGTAAGGTAAAGATATATGGAGTTATTTTGTATCGAATGCTTCAGACAGTACAACCTTTTGCAACTAAGCAGTACAGTTTGGTTTAGTACAGTACAGCACAGCACAGTGATTATTGTTTGTGTGATACAGATTTGGGACATGTACACCTTTCTTACTTAGTACAGGGCCAATACAGTTATTATGGAGCTATTATCTAATGCCACCTGTTGATTGGTCCAGAGAGAGTAAGATGACATCAGTTGTATGGCCACTTTATTGTACTGTGACTGGAATCAGTGATGATGATCACAACATTTCATCCACTGACTTTGAAAATGTTTTTTTTTTTTTTTTTTGCTGGAGGCAAGTTTCATCTAGAGGCTGAGTTTTTATTTGTCCTCCTAACAAAGTGGCGTCTGTCTGTCTGTCTGTCTGCCTGCCTGCCTGCCTGCCTGCCTGTCTTTCTATCTGTCTGTCTATCCATCCACAGGTAAATTCGAACCGCCGATCTTTCACCCCAATGTGTACCCCTCGGGGACTGTGTGTCTGTCCATCCTGGAGGAGGAGAAGGACTGGAGACCTGCCATTACAATCAAACAGGCAAGTGCTGTACACACTAGCACACACACATTTCAGCATACATCGTTGCATACACACACACACACACACACACACACACACACACACACACACACAAATATAACAGTTCACTGTGCGACACATCTAATAAATGTGAAAACATATACAAAGGCAGCAAAATAAACATACATTTCTATGTTTTTAGGCTGTGCCTACAACCCTTACCCCTCCTCTGTTCCCCTCTAGTGTTTTTGTTTCATTATGCAAACTGATGATTTTGTGTTTGTTTACAATTGCAGATCTTGCTAGGCATTCAGGAGCTGCTCAATGAACCTAATATCCAAGACCCCGCTCAGGCAGAGGCCTACACAATATACTGGTAAGTGGGGGGTCTTAAGGCAGGTTTATTCAGCTTAGTTCACCTTCATCACGGCCCAGACACAAGCACAATTACAGTTTCATAGCTGAATGTAAGTGTGGGTGTGTGCGTGCGTGCTTGCGTGTGTTTTTGTGTGCCTAATGATGCTTACCTACCTTGCATTGCAAAAAATTGCAAACACAGTTACGTTGTTTTCCTACCCAGCAGTTATGTAACTGTAGAAGCTATATTCTCCTCTTTGCTTTCAGTCAGAACAGAATGGACTATGAGAAGCGCGTGAGGGCACAGGCCAAGAAGTTTGCCCCCACTTAAGATGGCGCGGGCCTAGAAAGTTGCCCCCACTTAAGATGGCACTGGACTGGTATTGGACGTGCACCTCGGTGGAGGGGGGAGGAGGCACAAGACACCAACCCATTTGTAAGGGTGGGGAGGACGTGTAAATATATAAATATTACATCTTTTGTATTATTATTATTATTATTATTATTATTATTATTATTATTATTATTATTATTATTATTCAGTTGTGTGTTGTCATGGTAACCATGTTGTGGCAATGTTCTGTGGAATTAAACACAACCACCAACAAACAAAATGTAACAATGCAGGCAGTTTGAGCTCTTTGCTTTTGTTCATGATGTTTTGGTTAACTAATTGTAAAATAAAACAGTACACAAATAAACAAATAAAGGAAAATATTAAAAAGAATGTGGTAATGTGTGACATTTGTATGGCCGATTATCCACACAAGGACTCTTAAAAGGAGACAAGTAAACACCTGCTCGCAACATCTCCTGGAAAGTAATTAATTGTTGAGTACATTCTCAAATAAAATTTTAATGAATGTTGTGGGTTCGTGCTGCGACTGCGCGGATGGTGGTGTCGTGGTGGCGGGATCAGGTGGCATGATGGACGCAACATCTTTCAAAGCATTCAGACTAACCTCAATTATGACATCACCGCTAACCTGTCCGGGGTAAGTGTCAAAGCAGGGGGTCGGCCAAGGTTAATCATTTATTTAAACCTAACACAAGTTGCTGGGGTGTCAGAAAAGAGGCACACACGACAAGGAGAGACGACAGGTGCTACAACGCAGGTATAACGTAACATTTAATTTCATGCTTTTGAGAACCATCCGTCTTATGTAGCACAGAAGTCTGCATAAAGTTCAGTGTGCTATTTCATAGTGGCAAAACTGATGCGTTGACGTGGTTTAGTTAAGGTTTTTTTCTGGGGGCGTGTGTGAAGGTCTCACGGAGGTGTTAAGCATTACTGCTGACAGGTGTTAAAGACTTAGGCTATGTGCTTCATTACATGCGGTTAACCAACTATAATATGCAAACCGGGGAGGCTACCGTTAAAGCTTTGGCATTCTGTGAGGGACAGAATAGGCGATGAAGCTATTGTGGTTTTAATGTAGTATGATTCAGCTACTAGAGCTGTTTTCTGGTTATCCCCAACCCATCAGTCAGCAGCTAGGCTACTCTTGCCCCCCACCACTTAACAGTTGTTGTCATTTTGCATGCAGCTATGGCTAGCCAATTAGGCGAGGAGAAAGTGGATGAGGGAAAAGAGGTAAGTTTCAAAATTATTTATTAAGTCATGAAATTATGGTATTTATGTTTTACTTCTTGGCCATGACCATGCAGTGTATGAGCAGCGTATGCACATGTCTAGTTTTAAATGCTGGTGGTGTATATGTATTTTGTGTTGTTTTTTTTTTTTTGTCTGCTCATCTGCATTTGTATGTATCTATATGTGTTTGGGTGTGCATGAGTGCATGTGTCTGTGTGGTTGCATGTGTGCATTTGGGGTGTGCATGTTTGTATGAGTGCATGTGTCTGCGTGCGTGCGTGCATGCATGTGTCCCCGTCTGTGTGTGCACGCTTGCATAACAGATGAGAAGGCTGGTTCCTGTACAGGTGCCCCCTCTGCAGGCTCCTCACTATGAAGACTCTAGCACTGTGTTTGCCGACTCCCACAACTCCTACCACAGCCTGGGCCACTGCCTGCGCACCAACATCTTCCCAGGTACCACCCTCAAAGCTATGGGATGGCAATGGCATACATTTAGCATTAATGAAATAAACTATTCAACAACAACCAACCAAACAAACAAACAAACAGCACCCATTTGTCACTGTGATTATACAGCAGACCACACCACACCACAGCGCACAGTGTACACAATAATTCTGGGATTCTGTGTTTCACCCATCACACGCGTGACCTCAAAGTTGCATATGAGTAATACAGGCTAAAGAATCAAGATGTTGAAGTCTATTGCATAGGGGCACAAATGTTAAGTGGTATGGCACATTGCTGTTGTTTGTTGTTTGTTTTTTTTTGCCTTTGTCTTTCAGTTCTTTGTCTGTTGCAGGGGCGCCCTTGGTGTGGTCATCCCTTGTAAAGGACTCGTATGTCAGCCACCCTCTGCCTGCAGCCCCCGTTGATCCCCAGAAGTGGTACGGCCGCAGGACAGATGACATGGGTGAGTATGCCTTAAAGGGCCTATAGGACGCAAACGCATAGGACACAACATTTAGTGAATGTACTGCACTTCCAATGTGCATGTAAACAGTGGTTGAATTGGCTTTTGTAAGGAATGGGAGCCCTTCTTCACTCACAGTGGTCAATATCTGTCTCTATTGTATTACTATAAATACTGTAGCAGAGGGAACTCAGCTCCGGCTGGCTGTATTGCTGAGATGAGTAGGTGGAGCTGAGCTCTGGAGGGTTGCGACCCAATTTAAACTCTGCAAGTTAAGTCCTAGCCACTTTGGTAGCAAATCCAAGATGGAGGAGGCACAGGCCCCTGAGAGCCAAGCTGGCAGAGGCCACTCGTGAGGGACATGGAATAGAATAGAATAGAATAAATTATAATAGAATAGAATAAATCATAATAGAATAGAAATAGAATGCCTTTTATTGTCACTATACACATGTACAATGAGATTAAAAGCAGCTCCTTCTCCAGTACAAACATGTATATTGAATATATACAACATACAATAAAAATAAATAATAGTGCAAGAAAAGATACAAGAACAACAAGAGGGGTAGGGTGCACAGTTCTGATACACTATTTACATGGGCAAAGAATAAATTAGGTTTTATATACAGTGTGGGTTATTGCACATTAATTAAATTGCACAGTAATGATGGTCCTATGCTATGAGTAGTGGATATTGGACAATGAGAGTAATGACATTGCACAGTATAAAGACACTGCACAGTATTTCAATAACATTAAATATTAATATTGCACACTAGGTGGATAGACGAAAGTCTGGTGGCAGTCAGCAAACTCACACAAATAGTTTTTAATTCTACAAGACATGTCATTCTACAGACGTTATGTCTGACGAAAGGCTCTGCCCGAAGCGTCTTGTAGGTATAAAAACGTTTTGTAGGAGCTTACTGGTGCCGCAAACTTTGTTTCTATTTTTTGACTGGTAGGTCCAGCACCTAGAAGACTTGAGGCGGATGTGTGTGCTTTAGGCCTACAAAGTATAACAGTCATACTCTCTCTGTCCTGTCTCTGTTTGTTCTTCTGACCTTTGTCTCTCTTCCCATCTCTTTTTTCCTCTCCCCTTCTGCCTTTTCTTTCTCTCCCCCATCTTTGCATCTGTGCCCTGCTCCTAGTGAGGTGGACAGAGAGGAACATAGTAAACCAGCGTCTGAAGAAGGCTCTGACCGAGATGGAGAAGAAGGGTGGGGGCACCTGAGCTGCTTGTGCTGTTCACGCCTCGCTTACCACAAAACCCTGCATCGCACACTTTTCTCAATGCATGTACATGTTTCCAACTACACCGACCATGCATGCACGCACACACACACATGCACATTCACACTTGCACATGACCTCAAACACACAACTTGCTTGAGCACCCAACTGCCCCCTCACCACCGCCCTCCCCCACCCATTTAACACCTCACTCATTTTTCAAGTCAAACAAAAATAAACCTAAATACTAGCTGGTAGGTATATGTAATGATCTTTTGAGTGAAACTCTACTGAAATTTCTTGAAGTTTCTTACTCTAGGATGAAATCGCTTGCTATACAATATGAGTTAACACCTCATGACCAGACATCAAAAGATAAACAGAAAACAAGTCCAATTGCCACACTGAAATAGTCAAGCCATGTTTCTAAGAAATAGTTTATGTTATTTACAGACTATTTAAAATTTAGGGCTTAATAAAAATGTTACTAATAAATGTTACTAATACTCTGTAAATAATATTCATTCTTGTGAATTGTGATTACAGCAGAATTTCCTTAAAAAATCACAACATAGCAATACACCAGCACCTTTTATGTGATATGTTTTTACACTTTTTACGCTAACTAAAGTTTGGGAAATATATATATATATTTAGCTCAACGAACTGTCAAGTTGGTTGTTGCACTAATCAGACAAGACCTATGACATGCTCCCCAGCCCCATGTGGCGTCAGAGACATGAGTGAAAATAGCTCACTGCAGTTGGTTTTGAGAAATGCGATGAGTCAAAATGTCCCCTGACTGCTTACATCTGTAGATGAATAGACAAGGGGTGGGGGTGGGGGTGGATTTTTTTTGCCTCACTATATGTGTGCCAGACTTTCAGGAAGCTTTAAGATGTGGTACTGAGACTTTGGCTGACAGTTGAAAATAGAGAGTAATGTTTCAAGTTACCTTTTCCCCATTTAATTGCCGTCAGTACAGATGACAGCAGTGTGGTCTGTTGACTGCTATTTAGAAATGAGGTATAGGCTACTATGAAGATGAGTGATAAACAAGAGGCTGAGGTGAGATTAGGTGAGATTACTCTTGAATTCTCAGAATCTTAACCACCATAATGAATGCGCACTTCATTTTTGTATATCCTTGCATGTTTGTCATGAAGACATAGACCGAGTCAGACAGTGAAGAACATTGTGCCTCTTTGTCATAAAGTGCCTTGTATGGACAATGAAATTATATCATACATGTATAGTACTACCTAGAAGACAGTTTTTCCCCCAGGTCGACTTGTTCCTTAATCAGTCCCTGAAAGTACTTATGCTGACTCCTGTCCAAAATTGACCATGTCACACCACAGAGGCCACCCCTCATTTCCCTGTTGCACGAATTAGCTTGTCATTGATCATTACATACACCCCACAAAATATGCCATTTTGTTGCTGCTCTTCACCATTCCTCAATTTATTCATTTTTTATGTATTTGTACATCAACTCATTGACAATAGATGCCATCATACTATAATAAAATGATCATAGCACCTGTCACTTGGACTTGTAACTTGGTCGTGAAGTTATATGCTGCCCTTCTCACACCTGAGGCCCTGACATTGTGGTTGAAGCACAAAGGGCTGAACGACCTGCTTGCCAGAGCTACACATGCATCGCACTCTCCCCCCTTCTGTGCCTCTGACCTTTACAATACCGCATCACATCTCAAACCCCTCTTCCCCTCCACGCACACCAAACACTCTTCCTCTCTCTACACACACACACACACACACACACACACACACACACACACACACACACACACACACACAAACACATACGCACTAAACACTCTTCCTCTCTCTACACACACACACACACTAAACATTCTTCCTCTCCACACACATACACACACAGACACATCCCCCTCACAAGCATGCTTTTGCAACCACCCACGAAGAAACAGATACCCACCTATGTGACTTACAAACTCTCAGAGGTCTTAGGGGAGTTGCATGCAAACATCATGGTCAGTGGGTGTGTTTCCATTTAGTGTTAACCGTTCTTCTGCACCTCGACATGTTCATCTGTCAATGATAATCAATCTATTATAGCCATCATCACATGTCAATAGATACACTTGCCTTCTTTACAGTTCTTTGCTAGTCTTTGCTATGGTCTACTACTTTTTTAACCAAGGACGCAGTAGTCTGTCTGGGACTATAAGGGAAAATTTTGAGGCATTCAGTTGTGTTTTTTTTTTACTTAAAATGTTGGGCTTAGAGTAGCAATTGTCATATCTGTAAGGAGCAATGCTCACTGAAGTATAGACAGACATGGATACAATCCACCCAGCAGCCAGCCTGCAGAGTGGCATCAAAAAAGTATTAAGAAGTATAGTAGAAGTTAAGGTAGTATTCATTTACTACCTATTATTTTCTGTGCTTTGACATTGACATTACTTGGTGAGCAGAACTGGTGAATAAGCGTTTGCAATGTTATCCGCATTGTTGTAGCCGCAGGTTGTGTTGTGAACCAATATTGCCGTCATTATGAAAGTAATATTTCTAGACCCAGCAAGTGTGGGGGGGGTGGGGGGGTGGGGGGTACATGTCACAAACCATCTTCTGCTGTTTTGGGCTTGACTGAAACAGGATGTGGTCTTCATCATATCGTTTTTTTTTGTGATGCTCATCAGGTCCACTGTTACACTGCGGTATGTCTGTCTGTTTGTGTGTTTGTGTGTGTGTGTGGGTGTGTGGGTGTGTGTGTGTGTGATCAGGTTAATAGCTCTCTGCTCTCAGCTGATGCGCGCTGTGTGTGTCTGTGTACTGAGTGAAAATGTGTACCTGCTGTTTTTGCTGTCTTTTTTTTTTTTGTTTGTTCCATGCATGTTTCTTCTTCCTGCACCCACTGAGTTCATGTGATGCGATCAAGTCACAGAAATGTCACAACAGCATTGGTCATAACACACTCGCTGCGTTGTACAGGGGTCGAGTTGAGTTAGCAGGCATCGACAGGCAGCAGTCGTCAGCGGGAGGAAGTAGAGGAAGCCAGTCAGCCTCCGTGTGTGATGCTCAGACGAGAAGACCGAAACAGAAGGAGAAGAGCATCATTGCCGAGAGAGGAGGAGAGAGAGTGTTACAAAAGAAGGAATAGAAAGAAAGAGAGAAAGAGAAGGAAAGAAAGAAAGAAGTGAAGAAAGAAAAAAAAAGAGGGAGAGGAAGAAATAGAGTGAGAGCAGTGAGCTGGACAACTGCAATGGTTTGTGCATAACCTAACTTGTGCATGAAGGGTGAGTTGACACCATACATCTCTGAGTTCGGGGGAAAAAAATAACAATTTATCTTCAGTTGTAAACACTTGGTGGTTTGCTTTGTCTTAAATTCTTTGTCTGCGATGAACATGTACAAACCCCAATAGAGAGACTGACTCCCAATAGAAACCCAATAGAGAGACTAACTACTTGCAAGATACTGACAGTCAACACAGACATATTATCTGTGTTAACTGTTAATATCTCCCAAGTAGTTAGTCAGGTAGTTTAGTCAGTGTGTGTGTGTGTGTT
Organism: Setipinna tenuifilis; assembly: GCA_030347295.1. Lineage (NCBI taxonomy): Eukaryota > Metazoa > Chordata > Actinopteri > Clupeiformes > Engraulidae > Setipinna > Setipinna tenuifilis. The sequence goes on along the minus strand of CM059266.1, from coordinate 20,892,374 downwards.
TTTTTTTCCATGTGTTTGCTTAGTCAGTGACATACAGCATATGACTGTCAGCATAAAGAAGATCGCTGTCACTGTGTGTGTGTATGTGTGTGTGTTGATTGATTGATCTGTCTCCATGGTTGCGCCATCATGTTCCACAGATGACACATGCGAGAAGTTTGGCAATAGATGCACTTGACAGTTTCAGTCACCCACTCACGAGTGTCTGTGGGTGGCAGCTGGGAACCATTACGACTGCAGTGCCACTGAGACACGGCAGTCACTTTAACACTTAATAGCAATGAGGCAATGAGCATCATACCGAGCGGGAGTTTTCACAGCTCAAGTGTTATGTCTTGTCCTGCTGACGTCAATATGGTTGTTTTAGATCAATAGCTGTAGGTGTCAAAAACTATGTCAAGAATGTATGTATATTGTTTTGTGTCTGAGATCCGCTGAGCAACACACAAGATCACAGTTTTTTTTCTTCATTGGAGACACAGGAAAGAAGCTTTCCACAAAAATTACAGAGCATGCTCAAAGACGTGGGGTCAAGCTTCCGACCCCCTTTCATCCCAAGGGTGACACAGGCTAAACTGTCAGCACAGTTATGTATCGTAGCTACACTAGGAGTAATACTAGCTGAACAAATATCAGTGGAGTAATGATAGCCCTACTTTCTACGAGACAAACATAATGTGTCATTTCTTAGCTCTGTTTAGCCCAAAAGTGCCTTCTCAGGCTCACCCCAATGCGTTGTGGGCCGGTGCATCCAGCCACAGAACGCTGAAATATATTGTGCATTTATGAAATGCCAAATAGATATGTATCTGTTTAAAGGGTTTCAGGTAGGAACACTTAAAACACTTACTGTCATTGAAATGTCCCTAGTGTTTAATCTGTTTTAGTGCTGATTTCTTTTAGCATCACTCTTTATGTTGATGTGTAGAAGTGGTCAAGACAGCTGCTCACTAGATGCTGCATAGTCTGAGGCACTAAAAGCTATGATCAGAGTTCAGCTGACATCTATCTTCATGGCTGCAGGCCTGTCAGTTTTCCTCTGGTATGTCTGACAGCACTCTGTCTCACATCGGAAGGTACTACACATACAAAGTTAAAGTGAAGAAATCAAACTTGTCCAGAACCACTAACAAAGCAACACAGACATTAAAGGTGCATTTCCACTACAGTGTTTATGAGAAAGCCTGAAACATTTTTTGTTCCCAAGGTCAAGGCTGGACCAGGGCTGTGGCCCAAGACCTTGGTCCGAGCCTGGAGTAGAGCGAGGTCAAACTGGGGCCAAAGATTCTAGTATGCGCTACAGTCTTTGCCAGTGTTCTGTCGAGTTGAGCTTCCGTTGAGTTGCTTCAGCATGATAAGCTGGCTGTAGATGAATTTGATAGAAAGCTACTATCTAACAAACCCTACCCTACCACTAATCCTAACCACAACTTTCCCCGACTGGACAACTCGACAGGTAGCCCAAATTCCACAGATCACCATGGCTGAGCTGGGACTTTTGGAATGGAGAACAATGCAACAATAAAACTTGAAAATTTAAAAACTGTCGGGTAGCATTTGTGTGGGGTTGCTTATGTTCTACAGGTTTCAACTGACATTTCCTTCACACTAGTCCTAGTCTTAAGAGAACCCTGGTAGCACATACTAAATGAAGTTCTGGACAGTCAGCCGCAGTGAGAGAGAACTTTAAAGTGAGTGGACGTGTGAGGAGAGAGAGAGAGCTTTAAAGTGATTGGACGTGTGAGGAGAGAGAGAGAGCTTTAAAGTGAGTGGACATGTGAGGAGATAGAGAGAGAGAGCTTTAAAGTGAGTGGACGTGTGAGGAGAGAGAGAGAGCTTTAAAGTGAGTGGACGTGTGAGGAGAGAGAGAGAGAGAGCTTTAAAGTGAGTGGACATGTGAGGAGATAGAGCGAGAGAGAGAAGGATATAGCTTTAAGAAGCGTCCCAGTGCAGAGCCTGCTGCAGCAGGTTGAAGTCTTTTCCTGTGCATGAGCGTTATGTGCATGACTCACGCTAGGAACCGCAGGTGAGCGTTTGAGGTCATCATCTATCTCTTTTATCTCCATGGTGACTGCGGCTGACCCAGCTCAGGCCAGAGAGGGATGGGGTGTGACTTTTGACGGGAACAGTGCACAGTTTGTCAGTTTGCATTTCGCTCAATATCACCAGTTAGGGTGCCACATTGGACAGAGAAACGCTACTCTGTAGGCAACTGTCTTGATACCAAGGCGCAGGTAGTAGAATTGCTTGTTGCAATAGGCCAGTGTGTGGTGTTGTCTTTTACCCACGTCTTCTCATGTGAATTTCATATTTGCTTAATTTATTTGTATGTATTTACTTAATTGACTGATTTTATACTAGATTGATGCACAGCTTGCATACCTAATATAAAGGCATAGGCATTCTGTGTGATTAGTAATAATTCTGTATCTTTCTACACTCAGTAATGTCCACTGATTTACCAGCCGACTACTATCAAATTTACATAAAGTACTGAAATAACAAACAATGCACACTGTTTTATGATAAGGTGTATTGTAGTACGATAACACAATGCCATATGCATTTTTATTAGATATGTATACACACAGAATTGAATGACAGAATATAAGCAATGATCAAATCTGTACAAGAAATATCCACTATCCACAGCAGTGGCAGTGGTTGTGTGTACATGTTGCTTGTGTATGTGCCCTGAGCAACCTCTCACTGTGCCAGAGTGTATTGTGTGTTAGCGGATCAAAGCATCAGTGTGTGTGACTCTTAATAATTCCCTCTCTCTGTTTTACACAGTTAAGCTTAAGGAAGTGTGGTGATGGGAGGCCAGCGGACATCTTCCCCCCTTTTCCTGCTCTTCATCCTCCATCTCTGTGTCTTGGTGAAGGTGACCCATCAGTCCAAACAAAAGGGTAAGAATTCAGTAAAAAAAAATACTCTGGAGAAAAAAGTGAATCTGTACCAAAGAGTGATGGAAAATATGTGCAGAATAAAAAGCTAACTAAACAAGTGAATAGGTGATGCTTACACTATTTTAAAATGTTTTATGTAAATACGAAATGTGTTTCACCTGATCACATACTCCCATGCCGTTGCACCACGCTATGGTCTATAATGAATCCCTTACGTCCAATCTAGTGTGATGTCAAGTACAACAAGTATAAATATAGCTGCAAGCAGTGATGAGGGGGCCAAGCATCTGACTGTAACATGCATGACCTGTACAACTTTTCCTATAACAGTTCCCTATAGCAAGTGAGTGAGAAGTTTTGTTGCCATATGTCTTTCCTGTGATATGACCTTAATTCTTGCTTGGCAGCTTTGCCGCCCAATGCAATTGGCTGTGACATGTAAACACTGATCAAATCGCCAGGGGGGTTCCTTTATGTGGCTTGGTCTGGAGATTATATACGTTTTGGGAATACTGGACAAAATGTGTGACTTCTGAAAATTTAGTCTCACTTTCAACTTTTTCTAAAATGGCGGGGAAATTTAGAAACAGAAACAGATGTCATGGGGATTGTTGAACTTGGCTTGATCCAAGGATTGGATTGCAAACCAAAACACAGTAATAGATATAAGCCTAAACACAATTTTGCTTACTACAGCACCCCCCTCATGGCCAAATGATACCAAAATAATTGTGGTTATTCAGAATGTGGTCTTGTATCATATAACCAAATTTGGCAGTGATGTGTTAAAGAATTGCAAAAATATAAGTTTACTTCCTGTTTGGTGGCCTTCCCGCTAATTTTGCTTTGCTGACATGAAAAGCATTAAAAGGCCATCACTGGGACATGCCAAACTATGACCAAAACTCAAAATAACGTCTAATATCAAAACACATTGAGATATGATCCAAAGCACATTTGTGTATATTGCCCTAGTGGCAAACTGCAACACATTTGTCGTGACCTCTTGTGACGTTGTCAAGAAGCATGACACTTGGTTACTTGGTTACAATATATCAAAGCGTTGCCAAAATATGACCCCACTTCCTGTTTGGCAGCTTTGCCGGCCAATTTGATTGGCTGTGACACACAAACACTTTCACAGATCAAAACACCACATAGGTTCCTTCATAAGGCTTGGCTTGAAGATTTTATTTACCAAGTTTTGCGAAGTTTGGACAAAATTTGTGACATTTTTGAAAATTTGGCACACAGAAAGTGACAGCAGGGTTCATTGACCTCGGCTTGATCAAAGGATTCCACTGACACCAAGTTTTTGAAAATGGATGCATGGATCAAAAGTTACACACATGAACACATGTTAAACTTTGACCTGTTGGTGGCGCTAGAGACGCTAAAGTGCTCTATTGATATGAAACTTACTGAAATTTGTATTGACACTGAATCAGTGTGATAAATTTTAAACCTTTTTGCCAACTGGTTCTATGGGCTGTTATAGACTTCCATGGCGGAAGATGATTAATAACAATAAGAAAAGCTAGTAAAGCAATGATAATGACAGAACTTGTGACTTCAGGAAAGAAGTCCATCTTAAAACAGATAAGTGTCCATCCGTCTGTCTCCAGGGTCATTTAGACCTGATGGATTTATCATCAACTTTGCTGCCCTACCCTACTTTTTTACTCTTCATCTTGTCTTGCACTACTTTTTATTTATTCTATATTGTAAATATTCCACATACATGTCTGCAATGGACAAGGAGTTGCTTTCAATCTCATTGTACATGTGTATAGTGTACATTGTACATGTGTGTAGTGACAAAAGGTGTTCTATTCTATTTTCTCTGTCCATTCTCACACTTTGCTGCCGACTGCTTCAACTCTCTCTGTTCCCTAACTCTCTCTCTGTTCCCTAACTCTCTCTCTCTCTCTCTCTTGCTCTCTCTCGTGCGCGCACACTCTCTCTCTCTTCCTACAGATCTGTCTTGTGTAAACGATTACATGGGAGCAGTCAGCTGTGGATGGAACTGTACAACCCAATCAAACTATGACCATGAGAAATGCACCCTCCAGGCGACAGATCAATATTCCTTTGAGTAAGACTGAATCTTTCTTCAGATGTTAAATGATGATATGATAAGTCAAGGTACCATAACATGTGCCTGTTAAATATGCCCAAGGTAGGCACTAGGTTTGTCTGGAAAGTAATGGCCTAGTATAATGGATGCTTTACTTGATTGTCTCGTTGTCTGGTTTTGCATCAGTTGCCACTTAAGCAGACTCTTTGAAAAAAAAATTATTCATAATCCTAATATTTACCAACATTGAAGATATCTGCAGTAACCACAGCATTTATTTATTTCTGCAACTATTGCTCTATTTCTGTGAGAGTCGCTTATTGACATGGAGTTATTCACCACTAATCTGTCCAAAATGTCTACATGGGGGACACATCAGTGATTGTTCTTTCTTGCTTCATCATCACAACGATTGGTAAAAAAAAAGAAACACTTCTGATATTTCTGTCAGGGGCTTTAAAGTTTGCCCTCATATTATGTTTCTTTGATCTTCTTTATCAGTACTGTCACATGTGAACTGAAGCCGCTGGCCAAAGATTACTGCTACAAAGGCTGTGATGTTCAGTTCAAGGAAAAGGCAAGCTGTGTTACAACAATGTTACTGTCTTTAGTAAAATTAGCTTTTCAAGAATTGTGAATGATTGGTTGTAAATGATTATATATTGTGTTGCACAGGATAAGATAAGCTTTTATTTACTTGTAAATGTTCAAGTGGCTCTTAATACATATCCTTAATCTCTGACAGATTTGTAATCTCTAACAGGTTGTGAGCATTGGTAGTGAAGCAGCTCTGGAAGTTAAGTGTAAAGACAACATTGTGACATCAAATACAAGCTATATTTTTTTTCGCAACAGTGAGTGTACTTATCTGGCATCTCTCTCTCTCTCTCCTGCTCTCTCTATCTCCTCCGCTCTCTCTCTCTCCCACTCTCACTCTTACACTCCATTTACCTCTCTCTCTCTTTCCCTCTCTGTCTCTTCCTTGCTCTCTCTCTCCCTGTCCTCCCTCTGCCTCTCCCCTCTCTCTCTCTTTCTCTCTCTCTCTCTCTCTCTCTCTTTCTCTATGTGCACACACAAAACCACATACACACATATACTTAAGGAAATAAAAAAAAAAGTTGTTGTCTCATCTTGCCATCTTGCAGTAAAGTTGCAGACTCCTGCCATCCCAAGTGTAGTCAGGGGAAATTTATCTTGGAGCCTTGGAGCGAATGTGCCCCGCCGCATGGTTGAGTTTCACTTTGAGCTGCAGTTAAAGAAGGCAGACGAACCATGGGAGGTATGTAAGCAGATGTGTGTGTGTGTGTGTGTGCGTGCGTGTGTGCGTGTGTGTGTGCGTGTGTCTGTGTGTGTCTGTGTGCGTGTGTCTGTGTGTGTGCGCGCGCGCGTGTGTCTGTGTGTGCACGTGTGCGTGTGTGTGTGTGCACGTGTGCGTGTGTGTGTGTGCACGTGTGTGTGCGTGTGTGTGTGTGCACGTGTGTGTGTGTGTGTGTCTGTGTGTGTGTCTGTGTGAGAGAGCGAGAGAGCTGCAGTTCAAAGTGAAATCGTGTGCATGTGTGTCTGTGTGTGTGTGTGTGTGTGTGCGTGTGTACGTGTGTGCGTGTGTGTGTGTGTGCACGCACGCATGTGTGTGTGTGTTTGTGTGTGTGTGTGTGTATTGTGTGAGTGTGTGTGAGAGAGAGAGGGACAGCTGCAGTTCAAAAAGGCAGATGAACCATGGGAGGTATGTGAGCCAGAGATGTACAGTACACACAACATTTTTTTTCCAAGTCCAAGTCAAGTCTGAAGTCCTTGAGAGCAATGCAAAGTCAAGTCTCAAGTCTTTTGTCCCAAGTCCAAGTCAAGTCTCAAGTCTCAACATGTACATTAATTTACCTTTACAGAAAAAAACCTGCTGTTATGTTAACTACATTGCTGCAATATTTAAGACTATATTAGTGGCACACATTCTTCTGTCATTCTATTCCAGAATGACTCACATCCAATCCAAAACCCATGCAAGACACCTCAAGGTCTTGGCTTTCAGTAGAGACCAATATTTTGTTTCTAGGCAAAGGGGTTCTCAAGTTATAGAGGTTTGATTCTGGTTATACAGATTTCGGAAGCAAATATCCTATTGGAATTTCCAATAGGGACACAAGAAAAACGCATGGACATACCTATTGATAAAAATCTACAAAAAAATCAGGTTTTGATCCTTTGCCTCCAATTTTTTACTTTGTGAAGGTAAGACCTGTGTCTGTGGCCTCATTATGCCTTTGTTTGGCCAACAGGTTACTGAAATTATAGGTCTCAGTCACTTTACAGGCTCACATGTTGGACGGAAAGTAAAAGCTTCATTCTAACCTCTGTACCTCTGTGTCAGTGCATCACAGAATCACCCAGATACTTTATTAATAACCCTGAGAGTGTTACCTTTCCACTGATACCAAGAACATGTCTGAGTCTAAAACTATGTAGGAGCTGTGCTACTTACAACTTGGGCATACCATTTTCGCAAATAAACTTAAAATATTAGGTGTGGCTTAAGGGGTTAACTTGTTTTCCTCGTCTTCATCCTCCTTCTATTATTCCTCCTCCTGTGTGTGGGCCAGGGTGTCACTTGCAGAGGTGTGAATGGGCAGCTGAAACCCACCGGACGTATGGACATCAGCCTGCTTGTGCAGTTGGGGGTGAGGTACCAGGCCCGTGTGAGAGTGCGGCCCTACAATAGAGACGAAACAAGTGCATTTGCCTACAGGGCTGTGTGGAGTGACTGGAGTCCTGTGCTCACCTGGACATCTGACGTTGGAGATCCACCTCCAACCAAACCTCCCCCAGGTATACCAAGGTGCAGGGATGCCCATAAGAGGGGAGAAACATGAAAGCATAAGGGGCCCAGTCAATTGAAAACCATAGGGTTTTTTTTTTTGGGGGGGGGGGATCTTTTCAAGAGCCCAGCCATCTCTGCCCCACAGTGACAACATTACTACTGCTGTAAACAAACAAACACATTAACAAACAAATAAACAACATTAAGCTTAACTAACCTACAAATCAACAGCCTAATCTTTTTTTTTTTTTTTGCTATTTTAGGTGTGCTAATGTTAGACATGGAAATCATGTTACTGAGTGGGGGACTGTGTGTGTGTGTGGCCATAGTGGTGATAGTGTGCCTCATTAGAAAAGCCCAAAACATTAGCCAGTAAGTCTGTTTTTTCCTTTCTCTCTCTCATTTTACATACACACTGGGTTTTAGTGTGTGTGTGTGTGTGTGTGTGTGTGTGTGTGTGTGTGTGTGTGTGTGTGTGTGTGTGTGTGTGTGTGTGTGTGTGTGTTTGTGTCATGACTATCACACCCTTCCACCAGCATCCCCTGTTTCCCATGTGTGCCTGTGCTAAAGTGTGTGTGTTTCCATCAGGGTTGTGCAACATGCAGAATTTCAGAATTTAATTCAATTCAGTGAATGAATTTGAATTTAAACTTGAATTTAAATTTAAATGCAATTAAATTCTGAATTTTGTACAACACTGGTGTCCATAATGAGGCTTCATTAAAATACAAATCATCATCATCTTAACAACTTTCATCTTCATAACTTTTGCCAGTCCCAAGCCACTGTCCAAACGAAATCTAAAGACTTCGCGTCACTTATCTCATCTGTGTAGCTGCTGCAGCATCAGGATGAAGAGCCAGCATGTGCCTGACCCCTCCAGATACTTCCAGTCTCTCCACTCTGTTCACGGAGGAGACTTTCAGGTATGGCATGCGGGCATGTGTCTTGCTTAATTTGAAGACATATCTTGAAGCACATTGTGTCTATGCATGCATATGAAATGTGCTATACAAATAACTTTGACTTTGATTGGGGTTTGGATTTCAGTTATAGGATGCGGATTGTTGAGATGCTGGGTTGGGATTGGGATTTCAGTTATAGGATGCGGATTGTTGAGATGCGGGGTTGGGGTTGGGATTTCAGGTATGGGATGGGGGACTGGGATTGGGATTTCAGTTATAGGATGCGGAACTGTTTAGAAGTCCAGTGAGAACATTTGCTGTTGCTGGGCTGTAAGATGCTGAAGTGGGTGTGTTCTTGTGGTGCAGGATTTAACCACCGTAGCCTACAAAAAAGATATATATAGTGCTTTGAAATATTACAGTTTTACAGCCTTCATTTTTTTCCAAAATAATCTCAACCAAAATACTGCACACCCACCAGAGTAGTACAGAGTAGTACAGATCTAATGCATAATTCATAATCATGAAATTAATTAATCCATGATACATTAGTAATTTTTATTAAACATTAAATATTATGTAACTGTAACTATGTTTTTTAAAATTCAATAATAACTACATTAATGTTGGAGAAAAAATGTTTTATTATGATTAAGTGTTTGTTAATGATTATTTAAGTGTTTGTTAATGCTTAACTAATGTTTTTGTTAACCTTATTTTAAAGTGTTACTTCTAATCTGTTTCTCGTAAAACTGCCTTATAGAAGGAAAATAGAAAAACAGTATAAGACTATTTTTAGATCTTAATTTAAACTTAGACTGTATCGGGGTTCACTGTACACTGTTTATAAAAGTTTTATTTAAGATGTTTGAAACAAATGCAAGATCTTACTCAATTCATAGTTGTTTCTGCTGTAATGGTGAGGAAGACACATTATATGCTACATTGCAGAGAAGTGTGTTTGGTGTTTTGAATTACTACTAGTGAACTGTGGGGCTGAAAATATCCTCTTAGTTATGCAGGCTGATGTTTTGTCTTTGAGTGTTAGGTTTTGCTAATTATTTTTTATTGTGAAAGCGGCTGTTCGGAGGTGCAAGGGATGATTGAAATGATGGACAATGTTTAGGGTCATCTCATTGTGTTTTTAAAAAGTAAATAAAAATGTATTTTTTGTGCAAGGTAAATATGAAACTGAAAAGTAAGTCAGATTTGGTGTATTTGGCAGATTTGGTTCCTATGTCAGTAACAGGTTTTAGAAATTGTGTTATATGTGTTATATGTTATATAGTTTATGTAAACAAAATATTCTACAGTTCAAAAGTAGTGTTTGTGTCACTTCTTTAGCCTTGTTGCAGTGTGTGATGACAGGCGTATCACAGATCCAGTTAAAAATGAATGGAAACAAAAAAAAAAAGAGAAACAAAAAGGTATCAAGAACCTCCAGTTTAAAAAGTGTTATATCAGACAAGTATAATTAGAACAACACGTCTTGGTGTAAAGACCCCGAGCGAGATGAGTTAGTGGTGTTTGCAAAAACGAGTTTATCTTGTGATGAGTGCAAAAAGGAATTCAGTGCTTCACATGAATATTCTGCGCTGTTCTCCATTCCATGGCCAGCATGCTGCTGCATTGGTGCTTACTGTGCACAAAAGCCATTATGGTGTGATGTGGTTTCACACAAAGTGAATGCATTTAGGAGCATGGTGGACTACTACATCTTCAGAATAAGGTCTGTGGCACTTGCACCCCTAGATGAGGGCCATGTCACTGGATGGAGACTGAGCCTAAAAAACACTTTCTGACCTACTCTGTGTGCATGCGTGCGTGTGTGTGTGTGCATGCGTGTGTGTGTGATGGGTGTGTTTGTGTTTGTGTGCATGCGTGACCACAGATAGTGCTTTAGCTGCTGGGAAATGAAAGCTGTGTGGTTTGTTTCCTGCAACTTTACATAGTAACGGATGTAACACACACATTCACTCACTCACTTACAAATATGCACACACACACACACACACACACACACACACACACACACACACACACACAAAACATACAAAACATACATACATAGGCATACACACGCACTTATACAAGGAGTATTCAAGCAAAACTTAAATTCCAATAAACTCTTGTGGTTGACTGCTTGGTTAGGAAGGGTACTCAGCGAGAAGCAGGAACACACACACACACACACACACACGCGCGCGCACACACACACACACACAACAAAGTCTCTCTCTTAGTGTGAGAGAACACTAAGGCAATGTATTGCAAGACCCCTTTTAGAAACCTCTTTGGTCTTTTCTTCCCTCGTTTGCTCTACCCCACTCATCTGTTTGAGCTTCCAGTGAGCACCCTGCCTTCCTCTCCAACATATCCTTATTGCAGTGCCCGGCATAACACTTCAGAAAAGTCTGCTGATTTCAGTGGTTCATCCCAACATTTTGGGGTTGTTTGTTTGTTGCTGATTCCACTTGTGGATTCAGGTATTGTAGCAGAGCTTCACTGCTGCTGAACGTCAGCAGGGGAAGCAATGCTATGCACAACCCGAGTCTTTAAAGGTTTATATTTTTTTTAGGAAAAAAAAACTTTTTTTAATCATTTTGGCAAGTAACTACGATATAAATATACTGCTGCACATGAGCCCTGGTCCTCTTCATATTTCCAAATACCAACTGACAGCTTTAATAGGCTGGTACCAAAGTGTCATATATTAAACAACTTCTATAATTGTTATCATTATTATTATTATTATTAGCGTAAGCAAGTCTATTATCATCCAGGTGGTGAAAAAAATCTGGATGTGAAATCAGTTTTAAATAAATGTCATAAGTTGACTTACTCAAAGTCAAACCAAAACGTTATGGGTGCCTAATTGTTGTATTTTCATTGTGATAACTTCACCAGGTGAAGCATTGTTTTAAGTGTAACAGCAGGGAAGTGGCCAACAATAGGCGATATGTCGATAATGGGATCTCCTCCACTATTGTTATTATTATTATTCCACAGAGTTGGCTGAGCCCTACGTCTGTCTCTGGCCCGGCCCCGTTTGCGGACCCCGAGCCCTCTGACAGCATCTCCCGCATGGAGGTGTCCCCCATCCTGGAGACGGAGGTCTGCCAGGCCCCAGAGACCCTGCAGCACCCCCTGCAGGGCAAGAGCGGAGACGCCTGGTCCAGCAGTGGCCAGTCCTCCTGCTACTCCAACATGGGCTACTTCTACTCCGAGTTCCAGCCTGGCCAGCTGCACATCGAGTCCTGCCCCATCTACTTCACATATCCCTTGGGGGAAGAGGAGAGCGTGCCGGTCTGCGTTAACTCTGGAACCTCCACAGCCTCCTATGAGCGACTGGAGCAGATCCAGTGGTTCCATTCCCTGGGAAACCCACAATCCGCGTTTGACCAGCAGGGGGAGCCCTTGAGTCCAGACTCTGGTTTTGGGATCGAGGTGTGTGATGAAGTGCCATCACTGGTGAACGAGGGAGAGGGGATGATCTGGGAGGAGAATGAGTGGAGGTGCAAGACAAAGGAGAAAGCCTTCATCATGTGCCTCCAAAGCCAGGTAGTTCCCAGTGACATCCACACCCCTCTGAGTGTGCCCATGGGGCCATCTGAGTTGAAGAAACCCATTAAGAAATGTGAAGATGCTACCCTTTTACCAGCATGCAGTCACTCCTCCTTACCAACAGAGGGCAGTCTGCCCAGATCGGCCTCCATGATCGTTCAACCCTGTGTTAGTGGGTATATGACCATTAAAGAAATGCTAAGTACCTACAGTAACAAGTCAATTTAGGATTCAAAAATTAAGGTGACTATGCCAGACCACTAGCTTTAGCTACTTAGTGCTAAGGGCTCTCCCAGCAGTAACTGATGGGCATTATCGTAAATATATTCATACTTCATACGTGATGGCTTTGTATATTTTTCTAGTATGATACTTTTGCCCTTTAGTTTTGTAGTAGCATTTGTATAAGTAATTTAGTACACAACAGTTAATATACTGAACATATACAAAGACGTCGATTTGTTCTAAAACATATTAGATTTGTTGGACCTAATCCTTAATATTTATAATGCTTAATAACTGTTAACGTTTAATGTGTTTTTGCCAAGTTCAAGTATTCCTCTAGTGACTGACAATGTTGAGGGAAGTTTGCAATCCTTAAGGTTAAACTGTATGAGTTAAGTGACAAGTATTTTTCCAGCCACTCCATTGATTTGTAAGCTTTTTGTTACTAGCTCACAAATATACCTATAGTGTCCATACCATTAGTGTCCAAACACATAGCAAGCAAAGCAACAGCATTATTATGTTTGAACATTAATTGTATAACACCCCCCCATGCTATTTTTATACATGCATACAAGCTGTTGAGTGTGACGACAAGATATTGCAATTCATTTTGTAAGACGCCAGCCACTCACACCAATGAAAGGGTCACTTTAAAAACACGTAGCAACACACCATTCCCAAAAGATATGGTCGTTAAAGGGCATTATTTAATCTAACTTGAAAAAAAAAACTTCTATTGTTGTGTTTTTAATGAACATGTTCATGATTATTGTACAAATTGTAAATATTTTATTTTCTTAATCGAATACTATTCATATGCTATAATAATCTTATTGTATTACACTGACGTAAACGCATACAGTATTGACAAAGACCACTGTACTGTTGTGACTACAGTATGTGCTGCTGCTGCTGAACTTCACATCTCTGTAAAGGGTTTTGGCACTTGAATACACCGTTGTAAGAATAACGTAACCACACAACTCATAGCTGCCATTAGGCCTATACTTTTTTAAAGCTTTTGGGTAACATTTTTATGACCACTCTTTAAATAAATGAAAAAACATAACATGCTGAAACATGATGGCCACCAGCAATCTACAGGTCACTACACCATCTACGGTGGACCAATGAAAGGATATGATATCTGTGTGTTGCACTCTTAAATTGGTATTCCCAGCAAAGCTTAAAGTGTGCGAAAAATATCTGTTAATGTACTAGCTTCCTCTCAGTCAATCAGTGCGTTAGCATTTTAGGTGTGCACTGATCTGCTTATAGTCATATAAAATCTGTCATAACACATTTATGATAGTGATATGCCAGTCTCATGACAGAGTGCGTAAGTTATCTCAGGTAAACACAGTTATCTCAGTTAGTTGTCTCAGTAGCCTTGTCCTCACAGTGCTTGACTCTAGGTCACATCTGACTATTCTAAGTGCCAGACTTAAGTTGAATTTATGCTCCTGTTCCATATGAAAAGTATATCTATGCCCTTCATTGCTGCTCACATATTTCTGTATCACCTTGATACTGACATAGGATTTATTTACACTGTCTGCGTGATTATTACTATTACATGGTATAGAATTTGGTGTGGTGTTCTAATGTTTCATCTTTTTTTTAATCATTAATAACCATTTGGGCAGGCGCCCTTCATCAAAACTTTTTGTGGGAGCACACTGGTGTCGTGGACTTTGTTTCTGTTTTTTTTTTTTTTTTACTTTGCTTATTGGTCCAGCACCCAGAAGACCTGAGGCAGATGTGCATGCTTTAGGCCTACATAGTCATCTGCATTTCTAAACGTTTCAAAAAAATACATTAAGAGTTTGGACAAAAGCCACTGTGTGCACTTACGTATTTAATTTACCTAATAGGCCTTCAGCAGTATGTTCTGCAAGTTATCCAAACGTAATGCTCACAGTATTTTCTTTACTTTAAACTGACTGTTTTAACTGACTCTGCATTAATTTTATTACATCGTTATTTTGTACTGGAATGTTTTATTGGTTTTAAGCAAACAATAATAAAACAAGAAGTTGGAAGAGATGGAGCACTATT
>CM059266.1:20827821-20872821 GCA_030347295.1 Setipinna tenuifilis | reverse complement strand
CCAGGACACTCGGTAGGGTTGCCAACTTTCTGATTTAAAAATAAGAAATGAAGGAAGGGTGTTGCTGAATGGAGTAATGTAAACAGAACACATGTAAACAGAACTTATAGCTTTCCTTTAATAATTATGTTATGTTGTTTCAGAATACATGCATATTACAAATTAATTGAAAAAACAATGAAAACCAAGACATTTTCATCACTTTTAAAAAAAAAAAAAAACAACTATGATGGACAGGACATGAAAACAGGACATATCCTGGGAGAACAGGATGCTTGGTCACCCTAATTAGCTAGCAAGATCATTAACTTTCATCTCTGGCAGCTGCATTCAATATTTGGTGAGTAGGTTGGCTTCAAAAGAAAACCCTAGCTTGCTGTTATAGCTTCATAGGTTTATGACCAATATACAGTTTACTATGAATAGCCTAATGCTTTTGTTTTTACTTTTTCTTAGCATAAAAATAGCTACCAGATGTGTCTAGAGCTGCATGTGAACTCAAACCATCTGACCATTTAAATCAGCATAACGTCTCATGGTCACTTCATTTCACCTTCAAGCAGAACACTTTGCTGTCCAGGAAGCTCACATGATAGGAAAATGTGCATTTTATGACATCTGATTGATTTATGAAGTACTGTGTTCTTCAATGAGAGTTTTGTGTGTGGGTGTGTTGGACTAATATAGAGGCAGGGATGTTTAGCATTCAAAAAATGACAACGGGTTATTGATATTGAATAATAATCAGAGTGGTTTATTTGGATTTTGCACATATGTCATATTTAAAAAAATACCTGAATATGCTTTGAAATGGGGCTATATGTTGTTAAAGACTTGGAGCTTGAGGTGACTAATAGCAAAACAGGATACGCTGTCATCTAAAAAAAAAGCAGGATATGTGTGGTGTCACTGTGTATCTATGTGTTAAAAAGTGAGAGAGAAACTGCGTGAGACAGAGAGAGAGAGAGAGAAAGAAAAACAAAGAAAGAAAGGGAGGGAGAGAAAGAGAAAGAGGCTGCGGTTATTTGAGCAAGCGTTTTATACTCTAACTTGCAACTGCCGTGAGTGGCCTAGTTACACGTGAGCCAGCGAGCATTCCACTGTCAGGGAGAATGGTCTTAAGAGGACATGGTCCAGTATGCAGCACACACACACACACACACACACACACACACACACACACACACACACACACACACACACACACACACACTCACTCCAGATGGCAGTATTCTAGAATGACCTTAAATGACCACATTTACTCTGTGTGATGGATAGAGAGAAAGAAAGAGGTGAAGAGTTTGCATAATATTAAAGAAAATAAGACCAAATGGGGGCAAGTGTATGAGAGTTAGATGTCAACTTTGTGTACATGTGTGTACGTGCGTGCATGTGTGTGTGTGTGAGGGCAAATATTATTTTACTGTTGCATAAACTGGTTGGCTGTGTTCATGTGCACAGTAGAATTATTAAACCAGATTTATGACCTAATTTTGTTGCAGTCAGATGAAATAAAAATGTTATTTTACTCCACAAAGAACTGTTAAAAACACAAATGTCTCCACAGTTCAGGTTCTTCAGCCCAAACAATGCTGTGTCTTATATATTATTTATGGAGTGCAAACCAACAAAGCCCAAGGCTAATTTCATGTCTATAGGCAAGATCCAAAATACACAAAATGGCAGATCAAGGGACAGAAGTCCAAAACATTAAACACAGACATGCTTGAATGCTTTTGGGGAGCAGTAAAGATTCTGGTTAATTTGATTCTGGAATGTTGTTTCTGCCATGTGCAGTGAAGTCAGGGAGGATGTCTGGCCTTGCCTCCTACTGTGTCTACATGCTTCCTTTGACACAACATAGTGTTTCTAGCACTTTTAATAGGAAAATTCCTGTGCTTTGAAATACACACACACACACACACACACACACACACACACACACACACACACACACACAAACACACACACACACACACACTCTTTGCAATTGTTTAATGACAATAAAGGTCTTGAAGTCTTGAAGTCTTATTCTGTTGTTGGATGGTCACACTGGCTTGCTGGTGGGAGAGAGGAGGGGAAGAGGGGAGAGCGAGAGAGAGGAGGGGGAGAGAGAGGAGGGGGGAAAGAGGAGGGGAGAGGCAGCATTGGAGAGACAGGATGCGAGAGAGGGGAGAGGAGAGAGAGGAGGGGGAGAGAGAGGATGGGAAAGAGAGGATGGGGAGAGAGAGGAGGGGAGAGGCAGCATTGAAGAGACAGGATGTGAGAGAGGGGAGAAGGAGAGAGAAAAGGGGGAGAGAGAGGAGAGGGAGAGAGAGGAGGGGGGAAAGAGGAGGGGAGAGGCAGCATTGAAGAGACAGGATGGGAGAGAGGAAAGGAAGAGAGAGAAGGGGGAGAGGGAAGGAGAGAGAGAGGAAGAAGAGAGAGGATAAGAGAGAGAGGGGAGAGAGAGAGGAGGGGAGAGGCAGCATTGGAGAGACAGGATGGGAGAGAGAGGTTTGGGGAGAGGAGGGGAGAGAGAGGAGAGGGAAAATAGAAGATGAGCGAGAGAGGATGGGTGGCAACTGAAAAGGGGAAATAAAGATGGAATTTCTGTTTGAAGCAGAATCAAGAGGGGGGCGGGGCACTGGAAATACAAATACAGACAGGATGAAGTTATAAGTAGAGGGAGGGGGATAGAGACGGAGAAAGAGAGGGAGAGAAAGAGCGGGAGGGATGGGGGTTAGAGAAAGATGGGGAGAGGGCGTGGGGGAAAAGAGAAGGAGGGAGAGTTTTGGAGAGCAAGCTTCTCTTCTCTCTTCTCTTCTCTGCTGTTCTCTCTTCTCGTCTCTTCTCTCTCGCCTGCTGAAGATCCACACAGCAGCAGCAGCCAGACAGCACTGCCACCAGGGAGAGAGGTTAGTTCACCACAGCTGAGCTGCTCCCCTGTAGGAATGTCTACTTGTTGCCTTCCATGGGTGGTTGTGTGCTTTTGAGAGGTGTGCATGCACATACAGGTAGATGCACACACACACACACACAAACACACAGACACACACACACACACACACACACACTTAGTCAAAAGTGCTCTGACTGTTTCATGCGGTGGATGTTACATCTTTTAGAGGTAACGTTCATTTTGGGTTTACTCTGTAGATTTACACGATTGCAACTTTCTGTCTGATTTCAGTCCATTTTTGTGCAATGTCATGATGCTTTGCTGGGAGGTGATATATACTATGTGTAGTATGGCGTAATGCATACAATCAGGTTAACTGGTAGTGAACGGTCCCCTCACATTTGTCGATAACATGTTTCCACATGTTAGTGGTTTAGATGCGATAAGAGTTGATGCACCTTTAAGAGTTGATGGACCTAAGGAAATCCCTACTGAGGGAGCTATTTCAGTCCCAAAACGCTTTCTGAACTCCAGGACCCTGCATAAAAACAGAAAAAAGAAAGGAAAAAAAGAAAAGAAAGAAAAAACCAACACTCCGCCTGTGGCTTTCTGTGGTGCTTATTTCACGCTGTATGGTAATCGCTGGCACACTGCAGACATTCTACACATATTTTGTAGCTTTTTTTTTTTTTTTTCAAAAAACACTAGGAACACACTTTATGCACAGCTGGTGTTCAGCCTTTTTAAAAGGAGTCCAATGCTGGGTTCTGGAGTATAGCTGTCAGGCCACGGTATTATGATCAAACACACAAAAAACTTCTACCAAATAAAAATTTCCATTCCTTCTTGTTGTGTTTAAAAGAGGGAGCATGTATGCATTGAGCGAGACTCTTGACACACACCAGGGTTGTATTTACACTCTCTGACTGCAGGCCCGGGCTTCTAGGGCTGTTGAAAGTAAATATGGCCAAGCAAATGGCCAGGAGTTAAACCTGTCTCTGCATTTTGTCAAACTCCAGCTCATGCAGTCTGCTTCTACCCTGCTGTTCCCTGGCAACGCTCAGATAAAACAATCAACAATCAGCCAATACCGTGATGCAAAATCCTGACACAGGAAGAAGCACAAAAATAATCCTAAAGCCTAGATCACAGCTCTGTCATTGTTGTGTATCATGGTGGGGTGGGGGATGGGTGGTGTGTGTGTATGTGTGTGTGTATGTGTGTGTGTGTGTGTGTGTGTGTGGGGGGGGGGTAATCCAGCAAGACATTCCAGGGATATTCCCAACCCCAGCTGAGCATCCTGTTTAGCATCTTGCTCAGTAGTATCCCGCTCAGCAGTAGGTCTACACGCACTTTGTTCATGGACATATTTGGGGCTTGTAAGCATAGACAGTAGAAAGCCCTGACTTGAACTCTATCAATAACAGGATCCACAGTACAACAACATCAGGGGACAATTTCTTGTTTTCATGCACACCATACATATTTAAACCGATGTCGTCATAAAATGGGGTAGTGTAATGGTACTGTGGAAGCCAATTGTTTTAAGATTGATTGATTAATGTATTCATCATCAGCAAACTCTGCCCTCAGACAATAAAATAATCAATCGATCGAACAAACAAACAAACAAATGAATAAATAAATTACCTTAAAAAATAAAGAGATCTTTTGATTGTAACACAAAATAGAAGATGTGATGGTCTTGTACATGACACTAGCAATAGTCTATAGATTTATAATGTAGATAATAAACTAATCTTAGCTTCCTACAGTAGCTCTACTCATTAGTGTTCGTAGTGGCCATGTGAATGATGGGTGAGTGTGTGTGTGCATGTGTGTGTGTGTTCTTAATAGCCGTGTGTGTGTGTGTGTGTGTGTGTGTGTGTGGGGGGGGGGGGGGGGTGATTGGTGTGTGAGCACTGCAGGTGCAGAGGAAGTCCGCCTGTCCAAGTTCAGAGACACACAGGCCAAGGGCAAGCAGGGTCAGGGTCAAACCACACACTCATCCACCAGCGCATAAACACACACACACACACACGCACACACACACACACACACACACACACACACACACATACCCACACACACACACACACACACATACCCCCACACACACACACACACACACACACACACACACACACATACCCACACACACACACCCCACACACACACACACACCATTCACGCACAGACAGACAGACAGATAGATGGATAGATAGATAGATAGATAGATAGATAGATAGATAGATAGATAGATAGATAGATAGATAGATAGATAGATAGATAGATAGAAAGACCCCTCTTATTTAGCCAAAATGCATTGTTGGTGGTTGATTGTTGACAATACTGTACGCGACAGAGAATGTCAGTGGGTCATGTGACCCTTGATTAGTGGTGTTCACAACAACCAGTTCATCCCCAATCACACACTACACAACAATACACAACAGGGTACTAGTACTCACTGACATATGTATATATATATGTGTTAGTTTAAACAATTGTTACATCTGCTGAAGGGTGCTACCCGAATGTCATGTGTAATTGAAAACTTTTTTGTGGCAGCTCACTGGTTGTCGCAGACCTTGTTTCTGTTTTTTTTTTTTTTTTTAACTTTTTTTTAAACTTTTTTTTCTGTTTTTGTTTTTTACTTTTTACTTACTTTATGAAGGTGGGTGTGCATGCTTTAGGTTTACAGTTTGCTCCATGGCATGAACCTGAATCTTAACCACTGACCCCTGACCCCCGACCCCTGACTGACCCTTGTCCTTTATAGTGTTTGCCCCTTCAGGTGGAGGAGTCATGTTTGAAGCCTTTCTGCCAGCCTTTCTGTTCCTGCCCTGGGTCATATCTGTGCCCCCAGCCCTGACCCCCACCCCCACCTCCACCTCCACCCCCACCTCCACACCCTGCCAGCGCTGCTGTGACCATTTGGAGCCACTAGATGGCGATGTGACCCACATGCCAGAGATTCGCACACACATCGACATGACCATCCTGAAAGGTTGGCTGTTCTTTTGTGTGTGTGTGTGTGTGTGTAGGGGGGGTTCAATTGTCAGGATTTGTCTTGAGCAGGTCATTACAAAATCTAAACAGGACAGACAGGTTCTTTGTTCCTTTTCTTTTCTATTCTATTCTGTAATTCTTTTGTTTTGGTACTAGAGGCAAAAAAGCTTCCCCTTACAACTGGGAATGGATGACAAACAAAGAACTGTTATATGAGTAGCCATATATAGTGCATGCTACAGTATTAGCTGGCCATATAGTAGCATCAGTTGGGTTTGGTTTCAGTCAACTTGAGAAGACACAGGATTCACCAGCACAGGGGTGTACATACATACATACACTGGAGGTAGAACCTGAAATTCTGGATGAGAAGAATGCTCTTAGAATGGTGGGGAAATCCAAGCATTCTGAGTCATGGCTTCCGTATTCAGGCGAGGCGAGTGATTGGTGGGAATGTACAAGTCAGGCCTGATGCAAGAGAGGTAGGTTGGAGATCAGAATTTGACATTTGACCTTCATGCACCATTTGGCCGTCATATTACTGATGTGGTAATAAATAGACAGCGTGTGTTTGTGTGTATGTGTTTGTGTTACATCATTGCTTTTATGGTAAAAAAAAAAATCAGATTATTTGAAAAAGGTGAACTAACACACACACACACACACAACACAATAAGAAGCCATAAAACACCAAATTTAACATTGGATGAACATTGCTCTTCACTAACCCTAGAGGTCTCTCGTCCCCCCCCCCACCTCACTATCTTCATCTTCCCAGGTGACAAGGGTGACCGTGGCGGCCGAGGCACTCCAGGTAAGCAGGGTCCGGAGGGAGAGGCCGGTCTAGCGGGGCCCGAGGGCCCCAAGGGGTCGAAGGGGGGGGCTGGCCCCCCGGGGTTGCCCTGCCAGCGCGAATACGCCGCCTTCTCCGTGGGCCGCCGCAAGTCCCTGCACAGCGAGGAGCACTACCAGACGCTGCTCTTCGACGTCACCTTCGTCAACCTGCACGAGGACTTTGACATGTTCACGGGCCGCTTCCGGTGCCGCGTCCCCGGCGTTTACTTGTTCAACGTGAACGTGCACACGTGGAACTTTAAGGAGACGTACGTGCACGTGATGCAGAACGAGACGGAGCGCGCCATCGTGTACGCGCAGCCCAGCGAGCGCTCCATCATGCAGAGCCAGAGCCTCATGCTGCCGCTGCGGCGGGGAGACCACGTCTGGCTCCGCCTCTTCAAGCGCGAGAGGGAGAACGGAATCTACGGTGACGAGACCGACGTTTATGTCACCTTCAATGGCCACCTCATCAGGCCTGACGAGGAATGAGCAAGTGCGTGTGTGTGTGTGTTGTGGGTGTGTGTGTGTGTGTGTGTGTGTGTGTTGTGGGTGTGTGTGTGCGTGTGTGTGTGTGTCAGAGGGAGACAACGTCTATGTCACCTTCAATGGCCACCTCATCAGGCCTGACTAACGGAGGAGTGAGCAAGCGTGTGTGTGTGTTGTGGGTGTCTGTTGTGGGTGTGTGTGTGTGTGTGTTGTGGGTGTGGGTGTGTGTGTGTGTGTGTGTCAGAGGGAGACGACATCTACATCACCTTCAATGGCCACCTCATCAGACCCGACGAGGAGTGAGGAAGTGGGTAGTGTGTGTGTGTGTGTGTGTGTTGTGGGTGTGTGTGTTAGTGAGTGTGTGTGTCACAGGGAGAATGCCATCTACGGCGATGACACCGACGTGTATGTCACATTCAATGGCCACCTCATCTGGCCTGACGAGGAGTGAGCAAGCGTGTGTGTGTGTGTGCGTGTTGTGGGTGTGTGTGTGTGTGTGTTGTGGGTGTGTGTGAATTAGGAACATGTGTGTTTGTGTGAATGATGACACCAATGTCTTCGTCACTTTCAATAGCCTCCTCATGAGATCTGATAAGGAGTGTGTGTGTGTGTCTGTGTGTGTGTGTGTGTCAGGGATGGAAATTAACCACCCGCCACCCGCCAAATGCGGGTAAATATGCGTGTGAATTTTGCCATTTTACCTGCCACTGTGGCGGATGTGCAAATGCATTTAGCCAAGTTCGATATAGTCTATGAATGCACTCCCTGACGCATGTTGTAGCGTAGCTATCAGTTAGTAGACAGCACAGGTACGTATAAGTTTACCAATTGTTGATAAGCAACGCTCAGGGAGCATTTCTTGGCATCCAGCACAGGCGCTTGTGGTTATTTCAAATATGATCTAGGCAACTTTCTGTTCACCATTTTGAGGTAGGCTAAAGCTCAGTCATAATGATTATAGCCTAACTGTCCAAACAGGACTGCATCAGTATATTGCTTTCTCACGTTCATGATAATGCCATATGCGCACAAGTTCATTCCAAAAACTAACCTCTGATTTTAACATTACCTATTAATAGCGCCAACAACACCGATTTCAGAAGAGCACGGGTCCATTTCCAAAGCACATATAAATATTTTAAATTATTAACAGATTGTTAATTGCATACTCATGTCATAGGCCTATACATGGCTGATGTTAGGTCTGACAAGACCACACACCGACACACATAGCACGCCACGCACTAAGTGAAATACATAGGCTTACAAGACTAACCTATCGTTTTGACACTTTAGCCGATGATAGGCCAACAGTCATTTTTCATGCACTATTATGTCATGATTTCATTGTGTGATATTTTAAAGTTGCTTAGATGGTAAAATTAGAAATGATAGAAACATCTTAGTACTGCTTAGTAGAGGGTTCTTAGCACCCTCAGTACCCCAGTATGGAGGCAGGCTTTACCATAAAGCAACAGAGGCCCAGAGCAGTTGAATGCAGTTGGATAGGCTAATGAAGTACATTCTATAGTTGCAGGCAGATATTGCTACATATTTCTAACCACCAAATGGTGCCGTTTTCACTTCCTTTGTGTCTTGTGTAACTTAACAGATAAGCTGACACAGGGTTACTGTCAACTTCTGTACTGTCAACTTTCACTTCATGGCTTCATTTCCTGTTTCACAACATTGCCATTGAGTTTGAATTATGACCAAAAAGAGATATTGTTAGTCTATGCCTATCTCATGTATTTGTAAGACAATAACAGAATAATCAGCTCTGTAACAAACTGAATGGGAAAATATTTACATTTGTAGGCATTAAAATGTGCAGAAGGATTGAATAAATAAAATGGCTGGTAAAAATGTTGAGTGGCTGGTAGATTTTAGAATCTACCTGCCACAGTGGCAGGTGAACAAAAAAGTTAATTTCCATCCCTGGTGTGTGTGTGTGTGTGTGTGTGTGTGTGTGTGTGTGTGTGTAAGAGAGAGAGAGAGAGAGAGAGAGAGAGAGGGACAGAGAGAGAGATGGGAATAGAAGTAATAATAATAAACAACATTTGTATAGCACAATTCAAGCAAGATGTAGCTTAAAATGCAACAAAGTGCAAGTGGAACAACATATAAAATGTCAATGCGAAGAAAGACTGAAAATGATCAATTGCTTCCTTTATACATACATTTCCTAATTTAGAGGAGTTTAGTGAAATATATGCAGAGTTCACAGTTTCAGCATGAATTACATGTTTATGGTTTAGTTGTTTTTTAAATGATGACTTGGTGCTATAGTGGTGCGCCTAATGTGGTGGTTAAGGAACAGACTTGTGACCGCAGGATCGCAGGTTTGAATGCACCAACTGCCACTGAGGTACCCCCCCCCCCACCCACCACACACACACACTAAGGTACCCTGAGTGTGGTATCGTCCCCATGCAATGCTACCTGGGTGTTATTGTCATGGCTGTCCCCTGCTCATGTGTGTGGTAAGTCAAATGCAGAGTCAATTTTTGTTGTGTACACTGTGTGCTGTGCTGTGGTATGATGTGCCGTGTAGTCACAATGACAAATGGGTTCTGTTTGTTTGTTTTGGTGTGCCTGTGTCTTTGGTGCTAACGTGCACCTAATGTGGTGTACCTGTGCCTTCTGTCTTTGGTGCTAAAACAAACCACAGTTGCAGGTTGGGCGAGAATACTGCCTAGAAATGTATAAATCATTAAAAACACAGTTCAATCTAAATCATTCATAAAAAAGGGACTGACAAGAGTTATATTATGGTGGGACTCAAGGAGTTCTGTTCTTATTGCATGTATGTCATTATTAGTGTTGGGTTGGTAAATAAGCCTCACAAATAAGCTTATAAGCTTCACAGTGCATTGTGATATTTAAAGCATTAAAAAGACTACAACAGCTGTACGTACAATCACAGCTAATTTTGAAGTTAATTATGAATTCTTTATGAATGGGTTTAAACTGTTTATAAAAATTGACTTTAAGTACTGTAGAGTGTGATCAACCTATCACTATGTGTTACATCAGCACCGCATCAGGTAGTGCCACCTGACAAGACCTATCCAAGATGCCTTTAACGTATGTCATTGCAGCACTCTGCATTTATTAGAAACCTTTAACCCTTTGAGGAGGCAGGTAAAGCTTTATTAACCAAGAATGCAGTGTGTCACTTGAAATTGGAGTAGTGCTTATGACATACCATTATAATGCCTTAGGAGTACAGTCATGAGTATGTATACAGAATACTTTACATATTTTATGAACGCATCATAAGCCTTTATGGTTATGTTTCTAGTGTTACCCACTCAGTTTCTCTGATGACATTAGCCTGTGAGCTCAGCTATTGAGCCTGTGCACGCGCAGATCCGGCCCAGGCCTGCACGAGTCACCTCCCCTCTGGTTGGGTAGGTACACATGTGACTTGCACTGAAATTCAGAGAATCATTTTGCCACATCAGTCGAACCACAGAGCCCTGTGAAACCGGATCAACCAGATCAACTCTAGGGGGTACACAAAATAAATTGGTGAATGAGTTCTCAGCTTTTAATTGCATAAAGATTAAGTATACGTACAGTACTATTATATGGAAACAGATCTTACATTAATTGTTTGGGAACTACTGCCCCTAGAGAAAGGCTACAGAAAATAATAATGACACTACGTATTATTATTCTATTATAGTGGGTGTAGAAAAAAAAAGTCTCAGACGTCAGACCTTTGATTGTTTTGCAAAGATGCAAGCCAGGAAATGAGAGAAACTTGTGGATTTCCTCCTAGAGTAGCAACAAGCCCCAGCCACATCACTAGACACACAGACACAAAACACACACACGCAGAGAGAGAGAGAGAGAGAGAGAGAGAGAGAGAGAGAGAGAGAGAGAGAGAGAAAGAGAGAGAGGGGGGGGGGGTATTTGATATTTCATAAAAATATTTGAATTTTGATTATGAAGACATTTATGTTATTTGCTTGTACTGCATAATTTTTGTTCCTTTTACCTCATTCCTTGTACATAGTAGCCTACTTTCTGTTCTATCTAAAAGATGACTGGGGAGAAATGTGAGCCTTTATTTACAAATGCAAAAAGTTGGTGTGACTTTTCCTTTAATGTGGTTGAGAATTATTTTGCAGCCTTATATTCAAAGGCCTAGTTTTGCTGTGTAATGCTGTAGAAGAGTATTTGTCAATTTACAGTTTTTGCCTATTGCTTAGACACTAAAACCCAGTGCTTAAACCAAAGTAGCATAACTTGAAGTTGTTGTTGCTATACTGGAAACAAAATGTGCCATATCTTAAACAAAAGTTCTGCCTAACACTGTTGTGGCATTTCAGCAACACACTTTGTTCCTCATACAACACACTTGCAAATGTTCACTGCACACTTTTTCATTCATAAGACACGCCGTTAAAAACGGATGCCTCATCATACCATTTGGAAAACACACATATCCAAAACATAAAACACATTGGATGATTGGTTAAACATTGCTTCACACCAGAAAACCCTTACCTCCAAAATTGGACACCAATTAGTCAGCAACAAAAAGGCCTTAGTTTAGGCCTTTTTGAAAACTGCAAGCATGGATGGAGGGAGAGCCCGCGGCAGAGTAAGAATGAGAGGAGGACGAGGAGGAGGACGAGGGCAGCTTAGAGGAGGACAAAGAACTCAACGCATTGTAATACCAGATGACATTAGGGCAACTTTAGTTGACCATGTGGTTACTACAGTGTATTATGTTTTTTGAAGTGCTTCTGAGCCTACTATTGTTTCATTTGGTTTTTATTTTTACTTTGTTTTACAGTAGTTTATGTACTGAGGGCTTTTTGAGTCTACATCATTGAATATTTCTGTTTTGGGGTTGTTATGTGCCTTATTTGCTTTGCGGAGCTGAATAAAACACAGTAACTGAAAGAGTGGATTGTTTTATGTAAAGTACACTAGTGTGTTATAGTTGAGTTGAACTGTCTTACCATTTGGTGCAAGTTTGTGTGCTTTGCCATCAGAGTTACATTTCGACAAAGGATTGTTAGGTTTTTTTTGTTTAGTTTGAGTTTTGATAGCAGAGTGTCATTATGGCATAAATGTGAATGGTTTATTTCCAAGTGTTTTGGGTTTTGAAAATGTGTGTAGGGATTTTACTCTATGAGTCAAATTTTGAAAAATGTGTGCAAGCAATAGGCAAAAACTGTAAAGTGCTGAGGGCAAGAGTGACGCACTGTAGTGACAGGAAATGTCCAGCAGAGGGCGATAGTGAGTTAAACCCAGCAATGTGACACATGAGATACAGTAAGTGCAAGTGTACCCTAGTGCTGGCATTTCACAACGCACAAAATAATACAATGTTGAATCTCATGAATCACACTTTAGGCTTTAAGGAAATGCTTCTCTCCAGGAAAATAAACTTGTTTGTGTGTAGTTTTTGAAGTGAGTGCTCCATGCAGTTTTGACCACATTTTGGTCCTGAAACCAATTGGATGATGTGGGATACTGGGTAGGCAATAGGCCTGATGGCTTACCTGCAAATCTATATTCTGAGGAGTGAATTCAGTTTTCTCACAGATGTACAACCTCCAAAATGGTCATATGTTTAGCCTTGAAAATCCAAAGAACTGACCGACCCATGTTAATTTTGAAAACTAAAAACAACTTGACTGTAACTCTAGTTTTGACTGTGTACTTATTTAACAAAACTGGTCCAACAAGAGTCCTGAACATTTTAATCTATGATCAGATATGACTAAAACAAGGTATCATCACATATACCGTTTTTGAAAGTCTGAAAAGAATTAAACAATTTTCTCTTCATCATTCACACTGTAGTTAGTCCAACCTCAACTAAGGCAAGCTTCTGTGTTACTGAGATTTTTACACCTAAGGGACAGCGTAGCTTCTCTTGTTACTACTTCAGCTTCCCATGAATGTGGTTTTACTGGATTGCAATAGGATTCTTTGCTGTCAGACTCTGTGTAAAAACTCAGTCAAGCACACACTGCATCCACTGACAGAGTGAAGAGTAATACATTAGGGTCCGTATTGCCCAACATTGTTCTGTATCCAGTATTGTCAGTTCTGTATTATTCTCAGAATTGTTCAGTGTGAAATGAAATACCAACACCTTGGTTTTTCTTGCTTTTTAAAAGAACCGGTAAACTGGTTTTCAAATTTCTGAGCACAACTTCCTTGTTTGCAATGTAGCGCTTTAGATGCACACTAGTGATATGGAAGCTGAAAGCATTAGTGTGGATTTCGTCATCGCAACATCACAAAGGACTCACACATGGCAGGGCACAGAAAATAAATCACACAACCAGGGGAAAAAAATAATTTGAATAAATAGAGCTGTAAGAAGCACAACAATGTTGTGTGTGTATATCTCAATATATTAGAATATAGCGGCAAGGTTATTTTCCCTTAATCTCCACTCACCAACACTGTACGCTATCCTGGCTGCACTAACTTTGTTACGCCTTTGCTTACTCTGTTTTCCTTTGCCTATCTGTAGCCTGTTTATGTCCTCTATTGTAAAGCGCTTTGGATAGAAGCACCCGTGCATAATGTAATTTTATTAATTCTATTAACAAAGTGAGACTCTCAACTTATTTTCATTCATTACATACAAAGTGAAATATTTCAGGCCTTTCTTTGTTTACCAAAATTCAGCAGACAGGCTAAAAGTAAACTTTAGAAGACACCCTGCTTCTTTTTGCTGACGAGCTTTATGGAGTTGCTGATGTCATTTTCCAGCATGACTTGGCACCTGCCCACACACATTCAAAGAAATAATACCTGGTTTAATGATTACTATGCTTGATGGGCCATTGTCACAGCAGCCAAAATAGCGGGAAAATACCAGGGCAGGGCAAGTCAAGACCAGGAAGTACTAATGAAAATAAGAAAGCCTATTATCTGTGCAGTTAGGCAGTCAGAATCAGATTCATTATGTGCTTGCCATACTACTTCTTGGAAATGGCTGCCATAATAACGGTCTAGGTCAGCAAACTCAGCTGGACCCAAAACCCTTAGAGAACCATGAACATACATTAACATACTGTTCAGAAGGCTTACATATCTGTGTTTTATAATATCATTTTCTGAGATACTGAGTTTTGGGTTTTCATTAGCTGTAAAAATTAAAATAAAAGTTTGTATTATTTTATTTTTTGTGGAATAAACCTAGCCTGGTAAACCAGCCCCTCATACTACACTTCTTTTCATACAGAGGGTCTGCATTGAGAAACGTTTGCTTCCTGGAGGTGTAGACTTTGCTGAAATTGACAACGACTGGATCTGCCTGTTGATTGCCTACACACTACAATTAAAATGTAGCACACAAAGTCAACATCATCGCTCAGACACCCTGTGTTCGCTGAGTGGTCCGGTAAAGATTCTACCGTAGTCAACCATGTCAGTGGAAGCACAGCCAGACCCTCTGTACGAAAATACAGTGTAGCGTGAGGGGCTGGTTTACCAGGCTACAATGAATCAACATGCGTTTAACTTTTTCAACTTAAGTAGTGAAAAGAATTTTGACTTTTCCACAATATTGTAAATTCACACTTACACTTGTAACTGACAGACTCTCTCAGTGGCAAGTGTTCTGTCATAGTTGTGCCAGAGAACTTCACAATCAAAACCAGGGTCAGCATGTTTCAAAGCCAGTGGGCTTTGTAATGGTACTGTTTCAGTGTAAAGAAAAATGAACATTTATTGGCTTTTTTCCTTTCTTTTTTTCTTTTTTTCCCATTTTATATCTCCATGAAATGTCTATTTGATCAGTGAGGGCTTCATACATAGAGTAGTTATAGGCCACCACCCTGCCTCACTCAGTTTATTCTTCACTGTAAGAACTTTGTGCTGCGTTCCTCTCAATTCCCAGTGCATTAATTACACAAAAACAGCAAATGAAAATATTCATGTCTCAGCCTTTCATCAGTTAAATGAAATGCACGACTTTGTTTTAGGAAAATCAGCTTTTCTGTCTTCCCAAGAGTTATATCATACAGACTATTTTCTCTGTTTGGCTATCCCATGCCACATACAGTACACTCTAAAAAAATAATGGGGCCACTACCAGTTCATTGATGCCATGGAAGAACCTTCCCTCTCTATGGGACCTTTATTTTTTAGCATGTATGTGAAAGGTACTTTACATTGGAAATGGATCTTTCGAGCCACAAATCATAATGGGTTATGTTATGTCATATCGGTGTCAAATAGTTCTTTAAAGAACTGTTGCTTCGATGCTATTTTGAAGCACTGAAAAAGGTTCTTCTATGACATCGCTCTTAAGAGAACCAGTACTGGCCCCATTTTTTTTAGAGTGTAGATGAACAGGAAAATCATAATTCCGTTTATTACTTCCTACAAAGGCTTTATTATTACGCCTTATTGTGTCAGTGCTTTCCCTGTGAGGGAAATGGACGTGATTGTGCATGTGGTCAAAGAGCAGGAGGAGATTATTAATCACAGATGGTCATCCTCACAGGTGTGCCTGTATCACATAACCTAGGGCTGCCACACCTACTATTAGTCATGGGCAACCTGTCTTCAGAAAACACACAATCCACAACACCATATATTCCAAATCACCTAGTTGTACCTGTGTGGTTAATACAGGTGATTTTGCTGATTAACTCTTGGCCCTATAGTTGTACCTGTAGCTTACCGTACTTAGCTGCAGTTAGGCTGTTCCATACAGATTGATAACACACAACATCACAGGTGTGAATATGTTCAGGATGCGATGTATGGACACACATCAGGAACAAGAGGAATGTACAAGAGGATTAGTCTACACATGTGGCACTTTATAAACAGACTGCATTACAGTGTTGACATGTTCTGCTTGTTTTAATGGGCTAGCTGTGTCTGTTTTAGCATACAATTCTGCACACAATTCTTGGCTGACATTTTATTATTTTATCTACTCAACAAAGTCTGTCAGCAATAACTTACTATCCTTCACATGATCCAAATGTTACATGATCCAAGCTACACCTTCAGGCAAAATCACAAATACCCATTTTGGAGGGGGGGCGGGGACAAAACCACACCCGAAAGAAAGAACATTTCCTGTAAGATTTTTAAATATCCCAAAGCCCTTATGACCAATTAAACATAAACATCAAAACATTTAAAATACATTTTTTTTTTAAAAATCTATTCACAAGGCCCCAGCTATACACTGCTTCTGCTGGAAATGCAATAAAAATCCCTGCTGTAAACACGTGTTTACACTGTTACATTCTGCTGTATGGCTTATAGTCTTTGAGTGCAAAGGGCTCACCTTTCAGACAATGTTCTGTGCATCTTTTTTTCCGTAAACATTTGACATTCATCCTTTGCAGCAAATGGCTGCTAGTGTATTAGGTTGCCTGTTCACACAAGATAGCTAGCTCATGGCAAAATCACGGCAACAGGGTTTCCTTATAAAACATACAGTCGGTAAAGGCCAGAGAGGAGTATAAAAAAAAGCTTTGACTGAAAACCTGTCCTTGCTCTTTTTATGTCTTTTTACTTTTTACTCCCCCCCCTCTTCTCTTTAGGCCAGCCTCAATCATTACACTCTTCAGCTAGACTGTGGATTGGCTTAATAAGGGCTTGCTGGAGATGACAAGGCTTGTTTACTGTAGCTAAGTGATATTACGCTCCCCCAATTTCCGTCGTTGATTTTTTTTATCATGTTGTGACAGCGTTGATTTCAATACAACCCGTCAAATTTTGCTGCCGACTGCTGGCCTTGTTAAGGATGGGGGTCTATTTTTGTCTGGTTGTATTAAAAAAGAATGAAATCTAAACTAGTAGAATGTCTGAAAACTGTGGTGTGCCACACTTTGTCGAAGCCAGTCTGCAGAGCCTTTAGATGTGCTCACTTAAACATTCTGACAATGTCCCATGGGTTACCTGCTATGTGTCTCAAACCCATCTGGCCTCAGAGGAAATAACCAGTTCCTCAGCCATGACATTAGACCTCCCTACCAATTGTAAAATAACAATGGCATAGGTCTTAACTTTGCATAAGAATCACTGCTCTTTCCATTATGGCCGCACCTGCAGGCACACACACACACACACGCACGCACACACGCACATGCACACACACGCACACACACGCACACACACACACACACACACACGCACACACACCATACAAGCATACAGGCGTACAGCACATACTTTTCTTCTGACTTTGCACGAAATTATATTGTGGGCTACCTTGAGTCTGCATTGGTATTTCAGTGTTATTGTTATCAAACTGTGTGGCTCTGAATGCCTGACACCTTATCTTGCCTCACCTCAGGCCTCCAGTCCAGTGTTTCCAGCTACCGGTTAGGCCAGTGTAGCCCTTTTTAAGGTACTTTTAAAACGAGGCGGTGTGGAAATGGGAATGTTTAAAGGAGGTTGAGGGTGGGGAGGGGATTGTTTTTAAAGGGTGGGGGGGTGGGGTGGAAAATGGGAATGTTTTGAAGGAGGTAGAGGGTGGGGAGGGAATCAGGTGCTTCTCCCGACTCACTCACTTAGCCGCTGTATTTCCCCCCCGTTCACAGCTCCTGCCCAGCGATTGTGTTTCAAAGCCCTTTCTGTGGGACAGTCTCTGGTGTCGCAGCACTACAGGCAGAGCGTTGTGCAGGGTACTGAAACGGGGCCAGCATGGCCCTTTGAGCTTGGCTGCAAGCCACGACTCGACTCACAAGTGTGTTTGTGTGTGTGTGTGTGTGTGTGTGTGTGTGTGTCTGGGGGGGGGGGGGGGGGGGCACTAGTGGCTGGAAGTGAGAAACCACAGTGCAGCTTGGCAATCTTCCAACTGATACTGATCTTCTGATGCAGGGCTGATTAGTTACTACAGAATTCAGTCTTCTTTTGATTGCTGTCATGCTTACCTGGCCCAAAATGAACACGGAAATCCAACCAAACTGTAGCTCTTGTTGTGTTGCCTGTTTCATGCTGTAGTACAGCATCCTGACTGATTGGGCCATCTGTATTTCATTACATGTGGGATACAAGATATCAAGTTATCTGGCGACGACAAAACAAGTTTAACATCACTTCTACGCATGTTGACCAACCTGAGAGAATCCTTAACACAACAGTATCCATCCAGTGCTCTCCAGTGCTCCAGTCTCACCACCAGGGTTTAACACTGAACCTGATCACTGATATGGGCTGATAAATTATGTCCTAAACCCCAACAATAAAGTTCACAATCTTACGGTCTCCAGTGACTCCTCAGTCTTGTTTCCCCGTGTAGATGTTCCTTAGCAGGTACTCATACTTGTCATAATTGTCCAAAAAATATTTGGGGGCAAACATGTGCTCTTTGGCATCCGAAGGTGGGTAGTCTGCCACCGACCCGTCGAACCAGCCTCCGGTTCTTATCAAGTCGCGAATGTAGCTGAGCTTGCGCTTCTCCTCGAAGTCCCCCCACCGTGGGAAGTCGCCATTTTGGGCTGAGACGAGTTTGTAGTAGATGCCCTCGGGCCTGAAGCACCAGGAACAGTGCCAGCCGGCATAATGAACCGCATTCCCGATCGACCACGGCACCAGAATGTGACCAGTGTCGGACTCGTATTGGCGGAAGTCAGGCATGGAGTAGTATTCGCGCCGTCTCAGCAGGATCCCGTTGCCTTTGTAGACGGCGAAGAGCATGCCAATCGTGCAGCCGGAGAGCACGTCCAAGGTGCCCAGCTGCCGCCAGAAGAACCCGTAGATGGACTTGCGCAGGTGCAGGCCCAACGGTTCTGTCCAGCCGTCGAAGAGCTTGAGGAAGAGGATGCCTTCGCACACGGGGATCTCGTCCGCATCGTTGATGATGAAGACATCGTCCGGCCGCAGGCCTTGCACACGGGACAAGCCATTTTTCGACAGATAGGTGCGCAGATAGTCGTCTGCAATCCAGCCATTTTGCCTGCCACCCGACGGGAAATGATCAAGGAAGATGTAGAGGATCTTGTGCCGGATGTAGTCAAATGTCCCGTTCATCAGTTGCTCAAAGAACAGCAGCCTCCGAGGAGCGCCGTATGCAGTGAAATTACTCTCACAGATCAGGAAGAGGTCCACCACGTCCGCCAGCTCGTGGAAGCGGCCATGAAGCAGGTCGACCTCGTGGTTGACGTTGATGGCATTAATCACGCGACGGGGCACTTTCCGAGGTGCCAGCCTGCTCTTGGTGGGCAAGTTGGAGTGCTGGACTACAGTTGGGATTCCACAGTGGTAACCGTGCCAACCCTGCACACACCTGCACTTTACTGACTTCTTCAACAGCGCAGAAGCGTTCCAGGCCGACCCCAAGCTCCTGTTTCCTGATTGGACACTAAGGAGTGCCCGCTGGTTCACGTGGCTTTCTTTAGGTTGGCTCTCTCCCAGGCCGTCTTTCTTGGCAAACGTTCTCGTTCCTTTCCGGAAGCACATCCCCCCAGACTTGGTCCGTACGAAATAACTCCTGGTGTCGTCTTGGAGCTTGAAAGTGCGCAGGTGAAGATCGCCCATTGGTCCTAATGGTTTGGGAAGAAACTGAGGAAACATTTCAGTATCCTGTAAGAAAGAAGAGAGACAAAAAATTATATCGATTGGTGACCATGTCTTTTTAAGTGCCTTCTGATTCCTTTTGAATTCTCTTAGAGGTGCAAACAAAAACAGGATACAGTATTTCAACATGATGTATGGGGCATGTGATTTATTACAATAGATAAAACATCCACTGCAATAAGCATCATAAACTTAACTTCAAAAATCACGACATGTGCTTCTGTGTTACAAGCCTTACAAGTCATGTGCCATTTTAAGAGTGCTCTGGTTTAACAACTTTGACCACTTTCTTCCGTTGCGTTGACCACTTAACACCGTTGCGTCATGCATAAACGGTACATAGACCATAATGGAAATGGAAATAACA
The DNA here is from genome assembly GCA_030347295.1 of Setipinna tenuifilis. NCBI lineage: Eukaryota > Metazoa > Chordata > Actinopteri > Clupeiformes > Engraulidae > Setipinna > Setipinna tenuifilis. The sequence goes on along the minus strand of CM059266.1, from coordinate 20,852,704 downwards.
CTCTAAGACTCTATGACTGCTGCCATATCTACCTAAGCTGACATATCCGGAATCACATATCAGTAGCATCTGTCTAATATCTCACCACCATACCACCCTTGTGAATCTTACCAGTTGTAATCCCACAGTAACATTTCTATTTCATCCATGTCTTTTGTATTCATTTTTCCAGTAATTGTCTCACACTTTTAAGAAGTATGTGTAGTGCAGAATTAATTTAGACCACCTGTTTCCATGGTCACAGATAAAAAAGCCGCTACATTTTATTATTAAAGGTATGAAGTCACTACAGCAGACATATTCTATTATTCATATTTCATATGAAGGTGATTTTATTGTCATTGGGATCACACAGCACACATAACCAAATTTAAACCCTGCATTTAACCCATAACACGTGTGAGCAGGGGGCAGCCATGACAACTGCACCTGGGGAGCAGTGTGTAAATACAGTCATTCGCTCCTCCCACCCACCTGCCAGTGTGGAGAATTGAACCTGTGATCCATTGGTTGCTGCCCAACCCCATTAACCACTAGCCGAGCTTTCAGTTAGGTTAGATTTATGATACTGATTTATGATATGATGACGGTTGTTAAAGTCAAATGGCAATGACCTTCCTCCGCAATCATGAACCTTCCCTTCCATAACAATAAATAATACATTGGCGAATTGTGTGCATCACTCCTATTGGCCAACCTTTGTGCAAGGATGGGCAGTACCTGAGAAAATGTTTAATGGCACAAAACAAATATGCATATCCTAGGCCAGATTATTGTAATTTTAGTAGACTTTGCTCATTCATTGGTTGTAATACTTTGAGCTCAAGCTTACTCATCGTGATGGGCCTTTGTCCATCTGCCTGCTAATTCTCAGGCACCGGCTGTAAAGAGAGAGCATGTGAACTCTACCACCTGCAGCCGGGCACCGTGTTTCAAAACATATCTTCTGCGGTTGTATGTAGGGGAGATGTGTAGGTTTGTTTGTTTTGGATTAGAATTTAACTTGAAATATTGCTGCAAGCAGCTATGAGGGGGCCAAGCAGTGAAGCAGGCCAAAGTTGCCATGGCAACATGATGTAGTTAAGTCAGAGAGATGTTCTTAAGCACCCACAAGAAGTTTTTATGTCAATACACCAAAGTTTCACAGGAATATAAGGCCACTTCCTGTTTGGCGGCTTCTCCATTGAATTCGATTGGCTGTGATGGCTAAACACTCTGACAGACAAAAGAAATCATATGATCATGTGCCAGGCATGGCCTGAAGATCATCTGTGTCAAGTTTTGTGATGATCGGTCAAAATCACGGCCCCTGCAAAACTTGTTGATTTTGACAAAATCCAATATGTCCAATTTTTCAAATGTATCCAATTTATCTTCATGCACAGCCAAGGTAACCTGTCACTACAGACTTACTATCACACTTGACACCAACTGAATTTGTCTGCTCCAATTTCTGCCTCATGTTCAGAGCACTCCTCCTTGCCCCTTGCTGCAGCCTATAAGCTCACAGTGGGCTTGTTTGAAATGACTAGCTGCCTGAGTGACTGGCTTTGGACTTGGTCTGGACTTGAAATAGTGACGTTTTTGAAGAATCTCGTCCGAACGTCACCGTACCATACTGTACCCAGCCATGTCGTATGGTGATGTTCGGATGAGATTGTTCAAAAACCACAATGAGATTGTCCATTGCTTTAAGCCAGCCACTTTAAACAAACCCACTCTTTAACGGCTGAGACACACAGACTCTGTCAGAGAGACAGAAAAATTGAAACAGCAAAAATCAATGCAACACACACACACACACACACACAATGCACTCACCTCCCCATTCTTCTCACTCTCACTCTTCATACCATCCGGGCTCCACAGCAGGAACGCTTGACCTTGAACTCCAGGGGCTGCCATCTTGGCCCTCTCCTCCCACAGGAAGTTACTGATGATGGCCAAATGCTTGAGGCCTGCAGAGGGTCCGGGCAGCTCCTTAAGCAGCGGTATGTGGTGGAAGGCCTTGTAGTAGTGCATGAAGGACACCACACACAGGCCCACGGAGAAGACCAGCACAGCCTTGACGCGCCGTAACTTCCTGCACACATCAAAGGAGACTACATGAGCAAGCAATGATAATGACTACAATGGGTAGATCTTAGGCGGGGGTGGGCAAGACAAACAAACAGTGGTCATTCATGACAGGGTGGATCCACTATAAATTAGGTCTGATGACTTTAATAGTGCATTACCATGCTGTGTACTGTGAGGTGCTCCTTGTTGGAAAAACTGTCCAAGTAACCAGTACACAGCAACTAGACAGAAAGTTGGGCATACCTTTTGTTTAATCACTGAGGCAAAAAAATTGATGATGTAATTTGAGTCTGGCTTGTGTTCCCTCTTCTAGTCATTGTATTTGTGACGGCCTTCAGCAGTGCCAAGTAGCACACCATTAGGCATACCATGGTGGAATACACACTCTTACAAGCCTATATCATTTACAGCTTAGTAAAGCCTACTCTCCATGCACAATGATTAGCCTACCCTGAATAAAAAAATTATAAAATTAAAAATAATAAATAACAGCGTGCAGTTGTCCCACACTGACCTAAATGCCACATAGACCTATAGAATTTAACAGTTACTAGGCAATCAGTCATTCCTACAGTGTTCTTGAGAATCTTTGCCCAAAACGCATGGGCCTGCTGGGTTCAATTTGAATTTGGTAATTGATAACACAGACAAAGTTAACCTACCACAGTCCACAAATGTGTACTTGTTCTCAGCAGCTCAACAAGTTGCAAATAGAGACAGCCTGCAACTGTGTTAGAGAATTGTGCCTAGACGGGATTTTTTAGTGTTGTCAGTGAAGCAGGATGCTGAAGAAGCACATTAGTTGCACAATATTGAGTGTGAATAAGTGGTTTGTCAGTTGGTTTGGTCTGTTTTTTTAGTTTAAACCCAATGCTGTCTTGTCACAGTGGCTGCATGTTACTGAGCTCACGGGGGTTATGAACATGGCATGCGGCTAAGCTGGAGCTCGGCTTATCAGTGTGAAAGATCAGCACAAATCTGCAGTCCTCAGTGCTCTCTGCCTTCCGGTCTCTTTCTCTTTCTCTTCCCTGCCTTCAGTCCTCCAGTCCTCCATCTCCACCCTACACCACAGTGTCACTAAATAATGGCAGCTTTCTCACACAGCACACATAAATGCAATTGGAAGGTACACTAGGCCTAAAACAGTACGGTTATTATAGGATGTAGCAGACTTAAGTTCTTCTGTGTTGTTTTCATTTAGATGACTTTGCATAGCCTATTGTACACTTTAAAAAAAAATGGGGCCAGTACCGGTTACTCAGAGCGATGCCATAGCAGAACCTTCAGTGCTTCAAAGAACCATTGAGACAGCAGTTCTTTAAAGAACCATTTGATGCCGATATGACATAGCATAGCCCTATATGATCTGAGGCTCTGAAGAACCATTTCCATTGTGAAGAACCTTTCACATACTGTAATGGGAGCCGATGATGCCTGTTTTTAAATTTTTGCCTTGGACATGTCTCCACTTCGGTCTACTGCTGCCATGGTATAAGCTACCATGTCAAGGAAGCTAGCTAGTTTGCACGTCCATACTGAGTTATAATTAGTAGCTTAGCTTAGCCATCTTTCTTTGGGCTTCACTTGCAGTAAAATCCACAAAGATTATGATTCCTCTGGTGCTTATTTTGCTGGAGTACAGCTGGAAATGTTTCCGTGACATGAACAGAAAAGTAAACGAGCATGATTATAGGTATGGCTTGTTATTTAAACAGTACGGTAAATTTTCTCCTGTGCAACAGAAACTCACTAGTGGTCCCATAATTTGCAACGTCATTTTTAGCACAATTTCAGATAAACATTTCTTACAAGGCAATGACATGACAGATTTTTGATTGAAGCAAATATATTCTCCGATGTCCAATAATACCAACATCAAGGTATGGCAGGTGGGCCCTTTTGCCCATGAGGTTTCAACTTCCGCTTCTATTCCTGCCCCCTTGGATGCTAGCCAGTCATGTTACGCCATGTTGTAACGAACACCAAGTGAAGTTCTTGAAAAAACTCTTGTGTTGTGTGTCGGATCTTACACTGGCGATGACGCAGATCCAAACTCAACGAAGATTCCCTGAATCAGCTGGCTACCGACAGTTTGCCAACTTTCTCTCATTCAAGCCCAAGATGGTGTGTGAGTAGTTATTTTGTCAAGTCTGCAACCTGACCACACTGGGTCGGATAGAGGAGTTCAATGAAGACTCCGGTCATTCTATTGATGAATACATTGCTGCTTGGTGTGTGTGGTGCTGCAACTTATTTAACATGTGCTCCATGATAGCCCCCACCTGCCCCACTGAAGTCAGATATAAAGACATAACGAAAGCTAAAACGCACAATCAACACAGCATAAACACATTGTTACACAGGGGGAGGAACAGAAATACGAAATTCACACTATGGGCAGGCAGCCATTTACAGCAAGGAAACAACCATATCAAGCCACTGTAATGTTAAACAAGAAAGCCCACGTAATGGAAGTTGACTCTTGAGCAGCATGCTCTTTAATCAGTGAAAACACCTATAACACACCCTGGCTGGACCAGCCTTCTTTAATACATAAAGACAATAGTCTGCTTAAGCAACAGAATTCCTCACCATGAACACACATTGTGGGGTGTCAACAGCTGTGTCCATATTTCAGTGTTTCATGGACACCCTCCTTGCTGGCATTCCAGGTGTTCAACCATATTTGGATGACATCCTGATAGCAGGAAAAATGATAGATGAACAGAATGCACAGCTTTCTTGTGTGTTGCAGCGGTTCACAGAAGCAGGGTTGCAGAAGAAGAAGAGTATTTTCTCAGCAAGCCCGTGTGAGTTCCTGGGTTTTCGGCTGGACAAAGATGGTGTACGGCCGACCAGCGAGAAAGTAGAGGCTATCCAGAAGGTGCTCTCACCCCGGAACAAAACAGAGCTGCAATCCTTTCTCTGTCTCCTAAATTTTTTTACAGCTGTTTTCTGCCCAACAAAGCTACGGTGCTGGAACCCCTGCATCGTCTCCTTGACCAGTCCACTTCATGGCAGTGGACTGATAAACATAAAAAGGCTTACACTGTTGCAAAACAACTACTACAAGCTGATGGTGTGCTGACCCACTGTGATGAAAACAAACCCCTTGCAGTTGCATGTGATGCCTCACCATATGGTTTGGGGGTACTTCTCTTCCATATTGAGCCAAATGAACGTGAGGCCCCCATCTGCTTTGCAACCAGAACACTGTCTTTGACAGAAAGAAATTATGTGCAAATTGATAATGAGGCACTGGCCGTCATTTGTGTAGTCAAGAAATGTCACCAGTACCTTGCTGGTCGTCATGTTGTGGTTTTCACTGACCACCAGCACTGATGCATAACAAACAAGAGGTGGTTGCTGATAAGCAGCGGCGCAGTGTTAGGAGTTTTCAGCCTGAAGATATTGTTTACATGAGGAGCTACACTGGGGCGCACAAATGGGTCCCGAGTGTCATTGTGGATACCACTGGCCCTGTTTGATACAGAGCACAAACACCAGATGGGCAGCTGCATTGGTGGCATGTGGGTTAACTCCATGGCAGAGTGATTGCATGTGGTGACCCAGGGCTCTGAAGAATCCCCTGATCGCAGTGAACTGCATCTTGAACAGGAGCCAATTGAATCGACCTCACCTGTTTCACCACAACCACCAAATTATGTGGAGGCAGAAGGTCCCTCTGGTCCTGTGTGTGTGTCTATACCTACCACTCCCCAACAGTGTCCAGCAAGAGACTGCAACCCACCACGGCGTTTTGCAGATTTTGTGAACTAGGGGAAAGGGGTGTAGTTTATTGGGATTCATGTTAAGGTGCATGTGCACTATGTATGGCGGTTGCCATGGTTACCATTGTTTATGGCTGTAACAGTGTGATGCTAGCCAGTCTTGTTTCGCCATGTTGTACTGAACACCAAGTAAAGTTCTTGAAACAACTCTTGCGTTGTATGTCGGATCTTAAAGAAACGACAATTAGGGAAGGACAGTGGAAAAGGGGGTTTTATATTGAACAAGTTTCCTCATTTAGGTTTAGTTTTTTAATATACTGTTAACATACACATAATATACTCGAGAAATTTAAAAGAAAAGAGCAAAGCAAGAGGACTGAGCAAAGATATTTACCTTGTGTAGCAACATAGAATCACAACACTGGCAGTTGTCACATATTGACAGTGATCTCCACTACCAGTCTTTTTCTATACTATAATTTGTGTTTGCGTATTCACAGGGGAGATGTTACGATTGTGAAGTGCTTTTTATAAACACTTCAATTCTTGTGCTTTGAAAACCAAAGCCAAAGTACAAAATTTTAGTGTTGTTATATTCTCAGACCTATACTCACCAGCCACATCAATGCGGCTATGAGAACCCCCCTCTCTGTCTCCTTAAAAATACAGTGTGAGAATGAAGGGTTTTGTCACTTAGAAAGACTTTAAAAGTTCCGTCTATGCTTTTATCCCCGACTGTACTGGTTGCTTGAACTCCTTATCTGCCAATCACTGCTGCTGCTTGTGGTTACTCTGCCCATGAAGCAATGGTTCGCCAACATGAGGACGCCTGCTTACAAAACGGAAGTCTTGTTCTGCTTTTCTACTTGTACATTAATTTGGTGATTATGTAGACTGTTGTTTGATAGCTTGTTATGTCTATTTTTAATTATTTTTTTTTAAACTATGAATGGGTGAACTGCTATGACTCACCTCCAGTGAACTATGGCAGGCTACAGGTTAAGGCCGGTGACAGGTGTCATTCTGCACTCACAGACAGGACAAGCATATGTATGCATCCTCCATCTATCACACTCTGCTGAGGCAAATAACCCATTTCTGCCAGAGGGTATTGTGTTCCTTTCAGCAATTTTCTTTGCACCTTTGCATTGTGTCTACACAGCTCTTCAACTCTGCACTGAAAAACAAATAGGTGTGCCGTCATACCTTAATGTCCACATCTTGTCTCAAATGGCAAAGACAAGGATGTGGAAGGGATAGCACCAGTTGTTATATGATAACCATGCAAAGCATGCACATAAAAGGCCAGACTTCTTTTTACTGCTTCACAGAGAAGGTGAGCCTGTGTCATCAAACAGCCAGCAGGATGGAGACAAGAGACTGACCTGGGGCAACCTTATCTGCTACATCACACCATAGCACGCTCATGGTACCGATACGCTAGGTCTACATGACTCTAGCTATCACTGATTCCTGATATTACCAAAGGAATGCGGCAGAGACTGTATTTTTTATACTACTCGTTCTCAGCATTAGCTGTGCTTTAGCAGTGCTTTGCCCATACTCATACATACTAAAACATACATACTCACACATATTCATACATAGATACTCATACATACTCATACAAACGTGCTCATACATACAGACTCATGCACACATACTCATGCACATTCATACATACTTATACATACTCATATATACTCATACATACATACTCAAACATGCAGTCTTATACTCATACACACTTGAAAGCTCCAAAAAGGAGTCCAGTTGCATACAACTTAGCTCCTTTGACTACCATGACATAGATGAATCAGAATCTTCACCGACAGTATTCCCTGATGTTTTTATGGCTATTCTGTCCCTGCCAGGCAGGTTTTCAGTTCCTGTTCTTGCTGCTCTGTTTGAATGTAACTAACCGTGTTTTGATCTGCACTTGTGTGCTCCACTTCCTGGTTTTCTACTGTCTATTTACATCTGGTAATACCACTCATACAATGCAAAAAGTGAAGCATATAACTGACTTCAAAAATGAAATGAATGTGCTGCATAGATCTTTTTACATTGGTTAAACTTAACAATGCCATGTGCGTTTTGAAAATAATGTAAAATGATCTCTTTACCATGTTGCCTTAGGCTATGTTTTGTTTGGTTTATTTGTTTTTTTAAACTGGTTCTCAGCAGCCTTTTTACAGTGTACACTGTCTACCCGAGCGTGTCCTTCCTGAGGTCTGTAAACCCTATTCTTACTGTATCTATCATTTTTTCTTTGCCATAAAACATGTATCCCCCTTTATCTTGGTCATCTGTTTATACATACATATTATTTGAAGATGGGGGCTGAGCTGACTGTCACTTGGACTGAATGACAAAGTACTAACAGTATCACATATTCAAAAGACAAAACACTGATACTGTCAACATAACCTTCACCACACACACACACACACACACACACACACACACACACACACACACACACACACACACACACACACACACACACACAGAGCCAAGGTCTTAAGCACAACGGGGCTCTTTTCTCTAATTCTCTCCCACTCCCAATTCTCAAATGTCAACTTCTTTTCTGATTCCCTGACCACACAATAGCTCTCTTCTCTGAAAAACAGGACACATTCTCTTCTCTCTCTCTCTTTCTCTCTCTCTCTACCACACACACACACACACACACACACAGGCACGCGCACACACACAGAAACTGCTGTCACCACACACCAACCACCGTTTTCATATAATCCACTTCTTACTCTTCACATAACCAAATACACTCCTTGCTGTTCTTTTGCTCCATCCTCTGCTTTCTCCAGTTCTACCTAACTTTGAAACACACACACACACTCATAAAGACACACATACACACACATGCACACACACAAATAAAGACACACACACACACACACGCACACACAAACACACACACACAAACAAAGAAACACACATGCACACACAAACACACAAACAAACACACACAGTCTTAAGACAGCAAACAAAGGTCATTCATAAGCATACATACCTACGCACTCACACAGACACAAATCTTGTTGTTGCTCTGTCACAAGTCAAATATATTGTGCAAGTTCTGCATAAATAACTTGCAAACGGAGGGTGCTGTTGACTTAGTTACAGTATTTGGTAGACACTTTTCTCCATAGCGTTGTAAAAGGGGAAGAAATACCATTAACCCTCTCTTAGTAAGAGAAGTGTTGACAAACACCACACACACACACACGTTTCTCCACTACTGTATTTGTGCAAGCCACTACAATAACATGGATGACATAGGTGGAGAAGTGTGTTCATTTCCTCCTTTCAAGAGAAGCCTACCCCTCCTACTTCACACACATACTATCAAACAAACAAACACAAGAGAGTGGGGAAGTGGGGTTATAGTGTGTCCATTGCATGACGACAACTTAGAACTTAGTTTGTGCATAAGAAACAGCTGCTTATAGCATAAGTGTGTGAGAAAGGCCATTTGCATGACTGTAACCCCTAACCTCATAAGAGCTGACGTCCCTGCATGTAGAGGCTGGCATGATGGTCATGTTTCAAACAGGACACCACAAACTGACAAAATATTTACCAAGAAATACGTAATACAGGATATGCTGGTGCACAACAACTAGTTGTACTCATACATCCTGATCCACCAAAATGAGTCATTCATTGGAGGTCACTATTCTGAGATATACAGTAGAGTAGGCTCAGCCACAGTAATAACATTACATTACAGTTTTTGCCTATTGCTTGCACACATTTTTCAAAATTTGACTCATAGAGTAAAATCCCTACACACATTTTCAAAACCCAAAACACTTGGAAATAAACCATTCACATTTATGCCATAATGACACTCTGCTATCAAAACTCAAACTAAACAAAAAAAACCTAACAATCCTTTGTCGAAATGTAACTCTGATGGCAAAGCACACAAACTTGCACCAAATGGTAAGACAGTTCAACTCAACTATAACACACTAGTGTACTTTACATAAAACAATCCACTCTTTCAGTTACTGTGTTTTATTCAGCTCCGCAAAGCAAATAAGGCACATAACAACCCCAAAACAGAAATATTCAATGATGTAGACTCAAAAAGCCCTCAGTACATAAACTACTGTAAAACAAAGTAAAAATAAAAACCAAATGAAACAATAGTAGGCTCAGAAGCACTTCAAAAAACATAAAGTTGCCCTAATGTCATCTGGTATTACAATGCGTTGAGTTCTTTGTCCTCCTCTAAGCTGCCCTCGTCCTCCTCCTCGTCCTCCTCTCATTCTTACTCTGCCGCGTGCTCTCCCTCCATCCATGCTTGCAGTTTTCAAAAAGGCCTAAACTGAGGCCTTTTTGTTGCTGACTAATTGGTGTCCAATTTTGGAGGTAAGGGTTTTCTGGTGTGAAGCAATGTTTAACCAATCATCCAATGTGTTTTATGTTTTGGATATGTGTGTTTTCCAAATGGTATGATGAGGCATCCGTTTTTAACGGCGTGTCTTATGAATGAAAAAGTGTGCAGTGAACATTTGCAAGTGTGTTGTATGAGGAACAAAGTGTGTTGCTGAAATGCCACAACAGTGTTAGGCAGAACTTTTGTTTAAGATATGGCACATTTTGTTTCCAGTATAGCAACAACAACTTCAAGTTATGCTACTTTGGTTTAAGCACTGGGTTTTAGTGTCTAAGCAATAGGCAAAAACTGTAAAGCAACACCACCAAAGCATTTTCTTTTTGGGTCACCCTACAGGTTGAAGGCAGAATTGTCTTTGTTATGTCTGATTTGAACTACAGATTGGTGACCCACTTTTGCAAACTTGCACAGGGCGATCATAGCCCATGAAAAGCCGTAAAGCGAGTTCGGAAGTGCCGGTTTTATGGTGTCAGTAAAAAAATCTTTACAAGAATCACCTGAGGTCTTAAAGCCAAGATGCATATGCAGAGTTACCAAAAATGAATATTTGATAGACAGTGGTACTGGTCAGCCAGCACCATCTGCAAATACCAATGTGGAATCGCCTGTTTTCTGGAAGACTCACCATTTCTCTGCAGCTAATCCTAGATTTTTCCCCAGGATGTGGGCATCACCCCACATGCTCTCAAAGTCTCTAATAGCTCGCAAAGTCAGGATTTCAAGTGACTGAAAAAGGTCTAGATAAACATTTTGATATGGACATGCCTGCAAAGCTGACCACTTTGCACCAATGTCCACTTCGACACCAATGTCTCTGTTTTAAATCTTTGGATGTTGTGTGACTCACTGTGCCAGCTTGAGTCACACATTTGAACATTTTGAATGCCTTCAAGAGAAAAATGATTTATTGCAAATAGAATCAGTGTGCCTTGCTGCTCCTTGCTGGTGGACATGCCTGACTCAAACATCAAGAAATAGCCTGTTTGCCACTGCTGCAAAGAGACGGCTATATCCTTGTATCCTTGATACTGTATCTGGGTTCACTTCCATCTCAGTAAACGTATTTGTGGAATGCATGACAGTTAATAAGACACAAGTTGATAAGACTCAAGGTTAGTCAAACGGTTTGAAAAACACTGCCAATGACCACACAGCAAAGTGGAGCACACAGCCACAGATGTGGCTATAGGGCTAAGTGGCAAGTGCAGGGCCGGATTACGGCCTCACGGGGCCCCAGAGCACAGAGGTGTCTTGTTCCCCAGGGCACCCAAGCTTCAGGTGGCTGAGCCATTTTCACAGACTTTCAGGGACCATTATATTATATTTAAGGAAAGCTTATTATATTATATTTAAAGAAACGTCATTATATTTAAGGAAAGGTCCGCTTATTATATTTAAAGAAAGGCCATTATAATATATTTAAAGAAAGGTCTGCTTTGGTATTGCATGTCTGCATCATCAGTGTGCTCTCTCCCTCTGAAGCATTTGTTCCACTGAGCTAAGCACGGTTGTGCTTATAGGGCCTTAAAGCACCAAGGACTATAGTGCATTTTTGTGCAAACTTCAAATGAATATTCTTACAGCTAATATATATCACACTCAAGATGTAAAAATTGTGCTCTAAGCCTCCTGGAATATTGGTGTCAGATCAGACATATAGTCCTAGACGGGTTTGCCGTAAGAAGCATGTTATAGAAATGTCCTTCTCCTGAGGTAACAGTGGCCCCTTGAATGCTGACTTTTTGACTCCAAAATCACTGATATATCTGACTAGTTGTGGTGGCCAGATGGGTAAGGATCACTGGCCACAGCTCCACGTCTTCCTAAACTGTTTTGATGTCTGTCTTTTGGGGCTCATTACAAGGTAGATTCAGTGGCAGTCTCAGGTTGACTCTCGCCATCACATTTCCATATACTACTACTAGCCTAATGTAAGGCCACCTCTATTATGATAAGAGTAGTTTTTTAATGTTTGTACAATGATGCTTAGGATGCCTGAATGTCTCCAGTCTGACGGAAAATTCAGGTCGATTATGGAGAGGACTTGAAAACACCATTAGATATCAAAGGTGATGCAGAGGAAGGAGCGCGTCCAAGGTTTTTTTCAGGACCAGCTCAAAAGTCGTCATGACCAATTGCAATTTATTTTAGATTAAAAAATGCACTGTGGAAAGAAAGGTGTTTAGGCTACCTAGGGCAAAGCGCAGACGCAGTGTTCGCTTAATAAATCCGAGCTGTCAATACCACAAATCCATCATAAACTCCCGATTTCCTTTTTGTCATTTCTCCGTTTACCAAATGAGTGAACTCAGAACAGTTTAAGGACAGGCAGGCTACAACAACCAAAGTTACCATCCTGTCAACTGACAATTAGCATACTTCTTGCGAAGTTTCTCTTAACTTTTATCATCTGGATCTGGGAGACCTGGGGATTTAAAACGTATTACAGAGCCGACTGGACACAGACCAAGTGACCACAGTCCATAAACCATCAATACACTAAAGCAGTACCCTACATCCAACATACAAACATCAAAATGCAATGTAAAAGTTACGTACCTGCCACATATGTGTAGCCTCACCATCATGACGCCGGAGTGTCATGCCCCACGGGAGTTAATGCTCTCAAGTCTTGGAAGTGCAAATAATGGTTTGGCTATTCTCGGACTGCCGTAAAATCCTACCGTAAGCGAGTTACATTCAAGACCTGCCAGCTGATTATAACAAACAAGTTAGTTACCAAGGAATGTTTGCTCGTCTACATAGTTTACCCAGGCGTTGGGCTATACGGGTTATGGGCTGTAAGTACATTTCAAATGCCATCTTCCTCATTCATCAACAGACGGTGCTCTGACAGGTGGGTTGGAGTCCATGGGGAAAAGAGCGGTCATAATGAATGCAGTGAGTAACAAAGAAAAAAATGATGGTCTCTCGCTAAAATACACTAAAATATAGGGGGTAGGCCTAATAATATTAGTCAAGAAAGAAAATAATACGAAATGCCTGGAGATTATTTTAAAAGATAAACACAGAAACTGATAAATATACTGAAGACAAAGACACCGATAAATACAGAAGCTGATCCCATAATTACTTAAATAGATTTAAGGACTTTTCATTTGTCATACATAAATTGAATAAATGAATTGTGTAGGGTGTCCATGAGCTCATTGTGGTTTTTGCACTATGATGATACGTGAGCAGCTTGTTTGCATCAGACAACTTTGTGCTGTAAAATTGCAGTGGGTTCTGCAAATTGAACTCACACCAACCGCGACACCTGCTGTAAAACCTTGCGCAGCCTACTCAATTAGCGGTCTGCCACCTAGTGGTCTTCAACGGTATGGCATGTAGTTCTTGATGCTTTTAAAATTTCCTTTCTATATGTGGATCGCCATTTTTCACTCAGTGGTGCGATTGCTTAGGCGGTTCCTGGTCAGCTTTGGTTAGTCTACTAGCCCCTGCTTTAGCACATATAGATTTCTCTTACACACCTCACGGTATTTGTACAGTCAGCCCAAACGTTGTACCAGCTATACCATGTGTTTTTACAAACAACTAACTATTCAAAGTCATTTTTCAGCCTTTATACTTCTTACAAAATGCTTACCCACAAAATCTTTGTTACATAATTTCTGAAACCTATCCACCATTTAACAAAACCCTTCAAATGTGCAATTATTCTCTGCCTTTATTTCAGTTTTTGTAATCTAAAACACGTTTTGTAAATCACTACAGACATCACAGTTCTGTGTCTGAAGGAAAGCGGTCAAATGTAGAATGCTGGTGAGACAATACCGGAAAATGAATAGACATGACAAGTAAGAGAGATCAGTCTTGTGTATGCAAAATTAAAAAACGACTAATTAAGCTGTCTATGTCGTGGGCAGTGTACCATAAATAGCCTACTGGATTATGTATTACACACACTTTGTGCTTTGGTGATGGGCTGTACTGAAGAGTATCTTTTTACTACAGTTACAGTCCTGCATCCAAATGGCCTATTTAGATGTTCATAGCTAAAATATGTTCCAAAAAGTTGGACATCATTTAAAATGTGAATATCACTTTACTTGCCTACTTTATTTAAGTTACAAGTCTTAGGCAAACGAAATTAAACAGGGTTCATGTTGAATAACAAAAAATGTATTCATCAAAATTTGAACAAGATAGTGAGAGGGATGTAGAATTTACAACTTCAGAAAGCTTCACAAATGTTTGAACAAAATGTGTAAAACTAACAAAGATAGCAAGAGGGTTGTGAAATCGCTTATACATTTTACATCCCTCTGGCTATCTTGTTTAAAATTTGATGAATAAATCTTTATTATTTAACACATAGCCTTTTTAATTTCATGTGCCTGTGCCTTAAATACTTAGATAAATACTTACATATTCGATATTCACATTTTAAACAATGTAAATATTTTTAAAACACTTTCAGTCTTTTGTTTCAGTTTTTTTCAGTTTTCTTAGATAAAGAATTTATTTCAGAGTCCAGCTGCTTGAGTCCAGCAGCTTACAACATAGCTCCTTTGACTACCATGACCTGGATAAATGAGAATCCTAATATGTTTGGGATTTATAGTACATTTAAGCAGACTGTAAAACCACAAAGCTGTCAGATAAGATTTATTTGTCACATACACAGTTATAACAAGTACAACTGAAATGAAGACTGCTTAACTCTAAAACTGCAGAAAGAAACAAAAGTGTGACATCCAACATCCAACCATATAGAAATATACTCTTTTAGTGGCAAAGGGAAAACTAGTGACCCCATGTGGTGAATGGACTATACTGCCTCATGATCAGCTCATGATGCGGTCTGGCGAGCCATAAGACAAATGGGAGGCTGACTCATGAGCTACATCTGCCTCATATCTGCCTTCTGCTCTCCGTCTATAACTAAGCCTTACGGTGTTGATTCCTCTAAAGACCATACACTGCGTGCATAGGGCATTCCCTCTGCCTCTAGTGATTAGTATTGGAATTTGTTTCTTATTGACACACAGTGACTCCATGTACTCCACTCAGCAATAATATAAGAGTAAAGTGCATGTAATAAAAATTGTTTTTGTTTACTGTCTAATCAGGAGTGAGAAAAAATCCATGTTGTGATACAATATTTTACACAAGACATCAGCTGAAGCTCCTATTTTAGGGTGAAATTTCACATACAATTTGATACTTATTGCCACAAGGGACATCATGCCACCTTCCAGAGAGTATTATGACGATGCAGTCCTCCCCTCTCCCAGCATCTCTCGGCTCACCACTGTCCCATTTAGTGAAAGTTAAAGGCCTGTCATCTAGGTCAGTAAACTGTCCTTCATGCTTCCGGTCTGTAGCTGCGATGAATGGGTCATTGGTACTGGAAGGGTACTCTTCATGCACCTTTGTTAGTGCTGCGTTTTCCTCTTCAGTTCTTGGCAAGACAAGTGTGGCTCCAACATCTGAGCAGAACTTCAGGCCCTCATCAAAAGTAGCTACAAGCCCATCTGTCACATAGTACTTCTGCCCGATCTTTCTGAAGGTGCGGAACCTTGATGCTTGAAGAGATTAAAAACGATGTGGCATGAATATAGATGCATTTTAACTTCTATGTATTGTTATGCCATATTTTGCAACCGTGGGTTACCATCTCACCTTTTTCTATTAGGGAGAGTCTACTTCTAAGGATCTGCATCTCGGATTGTAGAGATATGATGACACTGTCTTTGGCCAATGGTGCTGAGTAAATAAAAAAAAATTATTCAAAATTAAGCTTAAAAATTTGTAAAAAAAATAAAATAAAATAAAATAAAATAAACTGTACACTGCATAATGTTGCCTTGCAGTACCTGATGTTCCTGGATCTCCTCTGTCTCCCTTTGGGCCGGGTGGACCTGCTGGACCAGTGGGACCCATTTTTCCAGGAGGACCTTGGACTCCTGCTCCTGTGGACAGGATAAAACACAATGTTTGACTGTACCGATGTCTTACAGTTTTTTATATTTGCTTACATACTAAAACATAAAGATTCCACAATTAATGAAACCTAACACTCAAATAAAAAAACACCAGATCAGGTTTGCACCACTCAAGGCACATTTTCAAGTTTACACTTATTGCAAAACCTTACACACACACAGTGATTTGCAAAACATTAAACACACTTCTATGCATTACACACATGATTATATTGTACTGTCACCTTCTTGCCATCTCAAAACACTAGCCATCAATTGACCACACCCTTGCAACCAACTGGTTACACACTACTGTAAAATATAACAGGGGAATTAGTCTAACCAAATAGAAAAGTAAGGCAGTGTTGTAGGAAGAGGAAGAGACAGAGGGGGAGTGGAGATTAGAGTGAGAGTTGTGGGTAACAAAAGAAAGAGATAAATACTGTCATTGCAAGGTACATCTTGAGGAGAGCATGGACAGAGAAGATGAGGACTAAATAGATCACATGCAAAGTACATTGGTTGACTACCTTGAAAACCCTAGGATAAGACATGCCTCCAAATTGGCCAGAGATGATCCTTACAGTAACTTTTTGTCTACAACAATACTTTACGGTGTTTCACTGTCTACTGTTACTATAACACAAATCAATTGAAATATATTTAGTGAACTGTATTAGTCATGTGTTGTGCTTTGTGAAAGTGTTCGTCATTTATCAATATGTCTGAAAAAATGAAACCCAGATTATGCCATTAGAAAAGTCAGAATGTTACAAAGTGTTTAGGATTGATTACCACAGTGTATAATGCACTGTTCACCAATAGACACATTCAATACCGTGGACCCTCTTTACACAATCAATATGATCAACTATAGATAGCTCACACAGACACAAACATACATGCACAAGCACATGCACAAGCACATGCACACACACGCACGCACGCACGCACGCACGCACGCACGCACGCACGCACGCACGCACGCACGCACGCACGCACGCACGCACGCACGCACGCACGCACGCACGCACACGCACATACCAAGGTCTCCTTTATCCCCCTTGGGTCCAGGAGTTCCATCTCTGCCATCTTTCCCGTCTCTTCCGTCTCTGCCAGGGAGGCCGTTGTGCCCCGGAGTGCCAGGGATGCCAGCGAGGGCAGGGCAGCTCAGCGATGGAGGGTCCTGCGTCACAGCTTCTCCAGCTACAACCAGATAAGTCACCAGCAGGGCTGTGAAACACGGTTTGAATGGTGCCATACTCTAACACACATCTGACTGTCAGGATGAAGCATTCAGAAATCTTCAAGTATTTATAGAAGGACCACATACACACACACCCATTGTTCTTTGTTGCCCTTTGGCATTGGTTATCTTGATAAGAACCTGCATGTTTATCCACAAGTTTTTTATTATTTATTTGTATTCCCCATAATAAAGTATTGTATTGTTTCAGAAATCTTCACATGTTTATAGAAGAGCTTGTGCAATAATTGCTGACAGGATCAACCGGTTTTAGAGAAAATAACTACTCAGTATTCTGCTAGTGAAATTTTCGGGACATTTAGGATCGGATTTAGTACAACAGCTTAGATTTAAGGACTGCACCAAATTTTTCGGGACATCTGGTCACCCTACTCCAATCCCAAGACCAACTCTCTAACAACTCTAATCACATCAGCGGTGCCTCTGGTTGTGGGGCACTAGATGGTGTGAAAACATGCCTTCCTCCACCTTGCTGAAGTGGGTGGCCAAACTAAGGTGCTACCTCTACCCACCACTTGTGTTTAGCTGTTTTGAGATTGTCTTTTACATCAGCACTACACAATAGGCAAAATGAAAGTTAATTTCCTCTGAAATTGTTCCTTTCTTCCTGTCTCACTGTAATAGGTGCTAAATGCATGCTAGTAGGCATGTGTCTGTACCAGCATGGAAGAGAGAGAAAATGAAGAGATCAGCTCTTAAATGGGACTCAGACATAGGGTAACTTTTTGTCTTAGCCTATTTGTCCTAATGTTTAATTTAATTGACATAATTAGTCTACAAGTAGATTGTATCCACCAGCCATTGCCTGCCCTAACACCCCAACACTCGGAGTATGATTTATAAGTTGAAGATTCACCATCACACTTTGTTCAACAACCTCAGCGATGGAGGGTCCGGCATTACAGCTTCTCCAGCGACAACCAGATAAGTCACCAGCAGGCTGTGAAACACGGTTTGAATGGAGCCATACTCTAACACACATCTGACTGTAAGGAGGAGGCATTCAGAAATCTTCAAGTATTCATAGGAGAGCTTGTGTAATATGTGCTGACAGATATGTGCCTGTCCACGTGCACACACACCACTATTGTTTTTTTTTTGTTTGCTATTTATTATTACCTCCGCCAAGGAGGTTATGTTTTCGCCAGCGTTGCATAACTCAAAAAGTTATGGACGGATTTAAATGAAGTTTTCAGGATAGGTCAGAAGTGGGCTAACGTAGAACTGATTTGTTTTTGGTGGTTTTTTAGGAATTTTTTAAAGGATTCTTCACCATTGCGAGATAGGGGCAATTTGGACATTTTTGTTTATAACTCCACAAATAATGCCCACAGTGTTTTGCTCTATAACTTTTTAACTAACTATGATATAAACTAGATTCCAAGTTCTAGAGGTATGTTTTCTGGGTCAAAGAATCAGATTAAACGGGTTAAAATATCATAGAATCAATGTCCAGTTTATTAATATCTTAAGGTGAGAATGATAATGAGGTGGAGACTTAAAGGGGACCTTCCGTCAAAAACCACTTTTAGTAGCTCTATTTACAATGTGGTGGGTCACAACAAGCAGTATATGCACGCAGCATTCCAAGACAGGAAATTCGATCCTCATGGTTTTACTGGTCATTGAAGGGTCAAGCTAACCAAAACGAGCTGATCAGAGCAGGCTAAACCTATCTACGTCACTAGGTCGTAAGCCCCGCCCAGAGCCATGTATGGCACGCTCACATCCCAGAGGAAGAACAGTGGACAGAAGCTAGGTGAGCGAAAGACAGCGAATTTGCCCAATCAGAGGTGCCTTATTGACACGTCATGGATATTCACGTGGGACACCGGAAAAGCCAGTCGTTCAACCACTAGACCTGTTCTAGCTTACAGAAAACAGCGTCAAACAAGAGAACTAGGACATAATTTTTCACAGAAATGACGCACAATGCATTCAACCATAGTGTCGACCCAGAAATATGAATAAAAATAACGATGGAAGGACCCCTTTAAGCTGCCTTGGCGGAGGTCTGCACTCTCTGAGTAGTTTCTAGTCTTGATAAGAACCTGCATGTTTATGCAAACATTTTTATTGTTTATTAGTATTCCCCATAATAAAGTATTGTATTGTCCTAGTTTGATGGTTGTACTTGGTGTCTTTTGTGGTACTTATGAGTGCAGAGCTGATAAGTTAAGGTCAGAAATCACTTCCTGGCAAAGTACCCTGAAATGCTCTCCAGTTCTGTTTGCATGTAAAGGCTTAGGGCATTGTCACTGTGTATGTAACTTGTTTATTTAAATTCATCCGAGAAGGATCGAGCGTGTTCATGCAACACTACTGTATGTGTTTGTGTGTGTGTGTGTGTGTATGCGTGTGTGCATGTTTATGCAAACATGCCTTCCTCCACCTTGCTGAAGTGGGTGGCCACACTAAGGTGCTACCTCTACCCACCACTTGTGTTTAGCTGTTTTGAGATTGTCTTTTGCATCAGCACTACACAATAGGCAAAATGAAAGTTCATTTCCTCTGAAATTGTTCCTTTCTTCCTGTCTCACTGTAATTGGTGCTAAATGCATGCTAGTAGCCATGTGTCTGTACCAGCATGGAATAGAGAGAAAATGAAGAGATCAGCTCTTAGATGGGACTCAGACATAGGGTAACTTTTTGCCTCAGCCTATTTGTCCTAATGTTTCATTTAATTGACATTAGTCTACAAGTAGATTTTATCCACAAGCCATTACCTGCCCTAACACCTCAACACTCGCAGTATGATTTATAAGTTGAAGATTTACCATCACACTTTGTTCAACAGCCTCAGCAATGGAGGGTCCTGCATTACAGCTTCTCAGGCGGCAACCAGATAGGTCACCAGCAGGGCTGTGAAACACGGTTTGAATGGAGCCATACTCTAACACACATCTGACTGTAAGGATGAGGCATTCAGACATCTTCAAGTATTCATAGGAGAGGTTGTGTAATATGTGCTGACAGACACGTGCCTGTCCACGTGCACACACACCACTATTGTTTTTTTGCCCTTTGCTATTGATTATCTTGATAAGAATCTGCACATTTATGCACAAGTTGTTTATTAGTATTCCTCATAATAAAGTGATAGAGATATGATGACACTGTCTTTGGCCAATGGTGCTGAGTAAATAAAAAAAACAAATGATTCTAATTGTAACCCTAACCCTAATTCTAACCCTCAAAGTGTATACAGTCTCAACCCACAGAATTAAATGGTGCATGGTCTGGATGGCAAAGTTTATTTACCATATAATATAAAAGTTAATTTACAGATGGAACTAAAAATGGCTGTTGATAAAACATACATAAAAAAATGGCAAACTGTTTTATGGTTTAATTGTGTGTCATTAAGTGAGGACATTAGATAATTGAAAAAAAGTTCTCTGATTTCTTAGGGAAACCTTAAAATACATATAAACCATTCAAAAAAAGTCTATGAAAGTAGGGCATCTGTAAGAGGCATAGAATACATACACACTGTCATATTTACTTTTTAAAAAGTGTAATATTAGTAACTTATTTAGGAAGACCTGCACTTTGGCTGATGTTAGTAAACATAAATTAAATGATTATGCATAAGTTCTCAAAATCAACCAGCCAAGGTAAATGTACATTACCATAATGCACATTCTGATGATAGTGATGGTTGAGCTTCTGAGGTTAAAGTTCAACCTGATGAGCACTTGCAAGGTTGCATGAGAGGTCAAGACCTCTCACCTCACCTGACTATGCACCTTAGGTTAGAGGTGGCTATTTGAACTCTGACCTTTGATGTCTGTTTTTAGTGCTTATTGCAGGACACCTAGATACATGCACACACACACACACACACACACACACACACACACACACACACACACACACACACACAAGTGCATTTTTGCATGTGCACCTACTTTCACAGAGATGCTGTGAAGACCCATTGACACCTGTATTTTGTTACCTGTCTTACTTGGCTTGACTGACATGCTTTAACAGTCCCTTAAGGTGAAGTGAGAATTTCATTACATTACATTACATTGCATTTGGCAGACGCTTTTATCCAAATCGACTTACAATCAAGGGGGACATAAGCAATAGAGGAGGACACAGAGTAGAAACACAACAGACATATGTACTTCTGCATAGGGATAGAGAGAGAGAGAGAGTTTAGATTAGTGTTTGTTAGTTATATTAGTTTTGTTAGGAAATTTGTTAGAAATTTGTTTGTTAGGAAATTTCACCTCTGGGGAAAGATGTCTTTTACAACCACATCCCAGAATACCTTCATTTTTCTTTCAACTATTTAGAGTGTGGTTCAGGTGGGAAAGGTGAAAGGTCAATGTGTGTATGTGAATTGGTAGCATTAGATTCAACTGCCCTCTGGTGGTCAAGATGAAATGTCAAAATTTGCACTAGCCACCTCTCTGTGTTTGATGCTTTCATAGCAGTAAGATAAAGTCTCCACCAGGTGGCAGTAACACAAACGTTCTGTTTCTTTGTTGGAAAGTTGTTGGGTAAAAGCCAACACAAGTACAGAGATTGTTCTCTATTCTCATCAACACTTGTTTACATTGGCAAATGATTCAGCTGTGTTGGCTATGTGTCAGGGAATATCATGTCAGACTTATGTCAAGTGACTATCAGGAAGCAACTTACTTTGGACCAGTTTTTGGCAAAAGAAGTCAGACACAAAAAAAACACACACACAATAGACCAGCTTGTCTCTTGCAATAAATGAATAAAAGTAAAAAGCACAATATTACAGAATGACTGTGGAGGCAGAACCTTTGGCTTTATATGTCTCATCATCAGGTGAATCAAACTGGACAAGAGGTAGATGTTGGCCTATCCATTTAGTTTATGTTGGGGTAAAGCCAGGAAGCATAAATCACATTTGCCAGAAGTCTTGAGATCTTCAAAATGAGGGAAAGTACCAGCTGACCTCACCAGGCTTCCCCTCCTCCTTAGGGCCACAAGCACAGAGGCAGCGCTTCATGACACTATACCCCCCTTATATCAGGGGCGTAGCCAGACATCATAAAATGGGTGGGCCCAGAACAAAAAAAATCAGGTGTGCCTAGCGCAAAACACTGATTATTTTTATTACTAAAACAGTCAATCAATCAAACTTACAGAGCCTTCTGATTGGATGGGCCCGATTTACAAGTGGGTGGGCACAAGCCCACCCCAGCCCACCCGTGGCTATGCCTATACTCTACATAGCTGTGCTGCTTTTGGTATTAGCCCATGAACATACTCCCTGTAGTGCAGAATGTGCTGTATTTCTGTGTACCCTACAGTAGCACTGTGAAAATTGCTGGTTAGAAGAGACTTAAATAAATTAACATAAAATGTCACATGAGTCTTTTTTAATGTTGGTTTAAACCAATGTAATAAGTGCAAGTTAAACCAATGTAAAAAGGTCCATGCACATTGCCTTAATATTTTAAGTATTTTCAGTTTGTTCTAGTTTTCAGTTTGTTTTTCAATTTGTCTTGCACTGCACATTTTGCAGTGTAGGTAAGTCACAGATAGAATAGACAGAAATTGGTGATGTCACCAACACCAATGTACAAGTAACTTAGAATATGTGCAATTCATAATAACCATAACCAACAGATAAGCAAGTGAATAAAGCAAATATGTTTATTTTCTCAGACATATCAAAAAGTCTTAAGTTTTCATCATATTTTACAAAATTAACTAAAATGTACAGTTGAATAAAAAACTGTTTTCTTATACATAGCACACAAAAACAATTTGGTAATTTCATTTTAAAATGACAATCTTATAATCACAATAAAAATTCAACTGTGAAACCTAACTGCCTACTGGTAGCCAACCTCAATCAAAGTTATGAGCAAAATATAGTCTTAACATTTGTTTTGTATGTACACAAACATAAGATCATAGTCAATTAGAACACTGGAGTATGTGGGGGTTTACATGGTTGCTGTCTAAAGAGTTTTAAAAAGTAAGTGTTAAAAAAATCCCTGACATCAAATGAAATGTAATGATAAAACATAATTCTCTAACTTTATTTTCCTACATCTTATATCTCATTTTCATGATAAAACATAAAGCTCTGACTTTATTTTCCTGCATCTTTAATCTCATTTTCGTGTCTGCTGTCTTTTGATCTAAGCACCAGAATGATTCAACTGTAAAGCGTCATGGAAACCATCCAACCAATCATGTTCAAGTAGAGGCTATCAAGATAAGTGCTCCATGTTTATCATGCAGGTTGTACATGGAAACTGTGGACGTTATATGTAAACTATTTACTTTGGACAAAAGCACAAAATCCAGTTGCATATGGACTACAGTAAAACATAGTGTGTGAAAATCGCCGACCTTGTGATTGGTTGAAGCTTTAAATGCTTGTGCTGACTGCAGGTATTAATTATTGAGCTGCTCGTGTGGGCTATGGAGGACCATGGGCTGCCCTCATAGAATCGGATATCTCCTCAGCGAGGGGGACATTGATTATGTATGGAGTCTAACCACTATACTGTACCATATTAATAAGTCTGTGTGTGTCTGTGTATGTGTGTGCGTGTGTGTATGTGTGTGTGTGTGTGTGTGTGTGTGTGTGTGTGTGTGTATGATGCCTAATGTTTGATGCATCTTGCCCGCTCAAATTGTCATTTAACACACACTTCAGTTTTGGCTGCCATCTGATTTTAGGTGATTTTAGGTGTGTTTGTGTATGTGTATGTGTGTGTGTGTGTGCATACGTATGCACGTGTGTGTTGGTGTATATGTGCTTGCATGCCTGCATAGGTATCCTTTTTTGAGAAGATTTTGTTTCTGTTTGACACCACTGCTTATATTCTATGTCTGTATGTATTACATGCAGACCCAATAAAAGGCATGTCGATGACAGTCCCCATTGTGGTCCCCAAGTCTGGTCTCTTCCCTACTGGGACCTCTGCTGGTTCTCATCGCTGGGCTGCGTGCCGGGAAACAGTTCTGGGTTCTCGGCCAGCGTGGACCGGATGCGTTTCTTCTCTTTGAAGCGGCCGGAGTGGGACACCTTGACGTGGCGGCCCTTGGTAGCCGTCTTGTCCACGATCTTCTCCAGTCGGGCGTTGAACTGGCTGTCGTCGGCGATGGCCAGCTCGTCCTCAGGCCCGGCAGCGGTGTTGGTGCCGTACTCAGCGGGGATCTCGTACAGGACTTTGGGCTCCGACTTCTTCTTCCTCAGGAAGGTGAGCTTCCACCAGCTGGGGGCCGCCTCAGTCATCTCTGCACACACACACACACCCACACACCACACACCAGGACCTGGCAGAGAAGAGGAGAGATCTACGGAGAAGAGAGAGAGAGACATAGTTTGAATTACAGGGGGTACTGCAGGGTATGGTGGCCCCTGATCAAGTCCTAATACAGTAAGCTGTATTAAAAGAAAAAGGTCTTAAGTGTA
>CM059266.1:20805321-20822821 GCA_030347295.1 Setipinna tenuifilis | reverse complement strand
CAGCCCTGATATTACACAAGGTTTGATTTTGATTGATACACAGTGAGATTACAGGGGTTAATTGATGAGAGCAATACTGGACAAATACTGACTCTGAACTGTTCCATCAGTTAAACTTTATACTGTAGCTTTCCTTTGCAGTAACTGTAACTGTAAGTGAAAAAACAAAACGAGGATAAGCAACAACCACATCAATTGCTTGTTGGGAAAATCATCTCACAGTTTTGTAATTTTGCATTGATGCAGATTGTATGCATGCGTAAACTGACCTATAGAACAGAGAGGGCATAATGGCAACTTTATGACTAATCACAGTCTATGTGCCAGTGTGACTGTAATGACATCACAGTCTATGTGCCAGCCTGATTATGGTGACATCACAGTCTATGTGCTAGTGTGACTACAGTGACATCACAGTCTATGGGCCAGTGTGACTGTGGTGACATCCCAGTGTATGTGTCAGGGTGACTATGCTGACATCACAGTCTATGGGCCAGCCTGTCTATATGACATCACAGTCTATGTGTCAGGGTGACTATGCTGACATCACAGTCTATGGGCCAGCCTGTCTATATGACATCACAGTCTATGGGCCAGGGTGACTATGATGACATCACAATCTATGTGCCAGAGTGACTGTGGTGAAGCGCTACAGTGGCAACAAGGGCCAAGCATAACTGTTGACATGGCGACCACCTGTCACCTTCTGTTAGTCACTCTACAGGCCACCATCAGGCCACTAAGGGTGTTGTAGCAGACTACAAAACACTCCCAGTCATGTAGCTACACCTTACACATCTTATACACCTGCACACTCACTCACACACACACACACACACACACACACACACACACACACACACACACACACACACACACACACACACACAACCAGGTATACACACACACATACACATACACACACAACCAGGTATACACACACACATACACATACACACACACACAAATAGGTATAAACACACACACACACACACACACACACACATATACTCACACACACAGACACACACACAGACACACACAGACACACACACACACACACACACACACACACACACACACACACACACACACACACACACACACACAAACAGCACAGCACAACACAACATGCATAAAACATGTGTGACAGGGGAACTCAACCATGTCTTCCATTTGCATAGATGGGGACTCTTGGTTTCAGTCCACCCAATCGGTTGATGCAAATTTAGATATATTCATTTTCTACGCCGCTCGCACAGGTTTCTCCGCAGAGTCTGGAGAAACTCAATATGCAGTGTATCTGTATGTGTTCACTGCACTGTGTGAGTTGCCATCATTTGGAACCGGACAGCTTCTTTATTCACAAGACATCAGTGACTAAGATATCAAATGGCCAACAGTACACAGAGAAAACCCAGTGCAAACAATTTTTAGAACATACAATATTCCTAAAATGACATTTCAGACACACACGCGCATGCACACACACACACACACGCATAAACACGCACACACACATACACACACACAACACACACACAACACACACACACACACACACACACACATACAAACACACACACAGGGAGAGGGAGAGAGAAAGAAATATACATTTACAACACTCTCCCTCTTGTCATAAACTCTCTCTCACACACACACACACTTCTTTTTTCACACAAATGATTCTGATGCAATACCACTTGAAGCTAGTTAGCTAGTGTTCCGGACACACTGTTTACTTTGCCTGTGTGGTCAAACACACTTTTGTCCAAAGATCTTTGTACCCCTAGCATACATAGCTTGAGCTGGATTTCTCAACTGGAGACCAGCTGATGATATAACAAATTGTGTTAAAAAAACACAGTTTAAAAATGAAAACCCATAGTGAAAGCACTCAGTAAAAAGAGTGTGTAGTAGACATATATCCACCATCAGTTTACATAATCTTCCCCCCTAACATGCATCTATGTCCAGCAAAAAGATCTCAAAGCACTTGCAGGTATTTACCAATTAGCTCAACTCAGCGGTATACAGACTGCCTGAGGACTGAAAATGTTCATTTTAAGAGTATACTGAGACAAACTCTTGTATTCAAGGCTGTGTGTTGTTTGTTGTATGAAGGATAAATACTGATCTACTAAACACAAGTGGCAATCCAGTGGCAATGAATGGTTTAGCTTTGGACATGCTTTGAAGAAAATTGTTTGTGTGTGTGTGTGTGCAGATAGTCTCACCTGTGAAGATGTCTTATGGAATAATAATTCTGCCTTTGTTTGAGTAGGTGACTCAGGCTCAGGAGACTCTAAAACGTTGTCAGACCATTTCCCCGAATCCTCCTCTCCCAAGGAACAGATCTCCCTCTCGTGCCTCCTCCGTGTTGCCAGTGGCACCTGTCCTCCGTGTACGTGTGTGTGTGTGCGTGTGTGTGTGGAGACGTGTCTGTGTGTGTGTGTGTGTGGTGTCAGCGATGGTCAGCTCTGCCTGTCCCCGTGGCTCCCTGTGCCTGTCAGGTGTGCAGCTACAGGTGGACTGACTGCCCCCAGGCCTCTCTGGCCCCGCCTCCCCCTGGCCATAGACACAGTGGGGTGGTGGTGGTGGTGGTGGTGGTGGAGGAGTGGTGTGTGTGTGCACCACTGGCCATGCAGGTGGATTCCAGCAGGACTAGCTTGCTCAGGGAAACGGCAGTCTGTTGACAGTCAAAGTGGTGTAAAACAAAACTGCTGCTTAGAACCAACTTAAATACCAAAAAATAAGGCAACATGCTGCATAAATGTTTTTTTTGTTGGTTTCACTTAACATGTTCATAACCTACGTGTCATTGTTAAGTTAAAGTGCGACCTTCTTTTCCTGTCTTTCAATTCTGTTAACGTTTGGTCAGTAAGTAAGTAATTGTCTGAGTGAAGCCTGCTCCTGCTTGTTAAGTTAACCCAATGTAAAAAGATCCATGTACTTTATTTGTTTAGCTTGTCGGTATGACTCACTTTTTACAGTGTAAGTCCTTTAATAAAATATGACCAGTAAAAGGCTACGTCATTATATCTGATACCTTTTGTCTGTTGTACTGTGCAAAAGGATAAATATCAAACAGCAACACTTGATCCAACATGACACCCACATGGTCTCCAACCATATAAACCCTCTTTTGTCTGTGCCGCTGTTCTTTACTGAATAAGTACAGATAATGTCATTAATTGGACTTTACTATTTTGTGCCCTGACCCTTATGCTTTTCTTTGTATTGTATTATATTGTATTGTATTGTATTGTATTGTATGGTGGATGGTCTGTTCTGTACTATGTAGGGGTCACTGTCCTCGTGCTGGTATTTGACCCCAATGTCGTCGAATCTATTTAATATTTTTTGCTGTGTTCATCGTAATAACTGGCTGCAACTTAATTTCCCCTGGTGTGACAATAAATTTGACTTGACTGGACTTGACTGGACTTGTTGCTCTGGTGATAATGTAAGGATCCCTGATGCTCCAGGCAATCATGCGTGCACTGATTGGAGACATCTGAATACATGAGCCCACACCACTCACACCAAGGCCTATGGAAAACACTGCCAGGAATAAACCTTAGGAGTAAATCAAGTCCAAAATAATAGTCTTAATTCCCATTTTTTTCTATTTTCATTTTATTTTAAAACCCAGGGCTCCTTTTTATAATTTTTGCAGCCTAGAATGACTTATTTTTTATCTGACCTCATATCGGTCGCTTTGCAGGAACAAATCAAGCAGCCATATTGACAATTGTTTTATGGTTAGCAATGTCTTGTTGTCAGTCTGTGTGTTATGTTGTCATGCGGAGCTTTTTGTTGTCATTTGGCTTCACATCTGGGCCATTTGTTAATATATAACTCGGCCAATCAAGTCCATAATGGAGTAACAGCAGGTAATCCCCCATCAGGTGGACTTTTATGAGCACTTAAGATGGACTTCCTCCTACGCTCTTGTGACACACTGATGTACCCACATGCTTTTGGTTTTTGCTTATGGCAGTCATACACAAAAGCAGGCCTGCTGTAACTTTTTAAAAAACTTGATGTACATTGATAGTAAGGGGTGAGATACACTGGGCAAGTGTTTGCGGTGATAGTACATAACATTGGTGTAAATGTCATTTATTATATTTATTATTAATGTAATTAATTTAATGTATTTATATTGCAGGGGATGCCTAACCCCCATAAAATAGCCCCAGTAATGCCCCTGGGTGAAGATACTTCATGGTATTTTAAAATGAGTGATTGTTTCAATAATGGGTTCAGGACACTGAGAACTTGATTCTGGCTTTGCGTTTTAGGGTTTTAACAAATCAGAAAGACTGAAAGTATAGTTAACATGGTTTCCTCTGGCACACACACACACGTAATCGTTTGCCATCATCATTAGACAGCCATGGCACACACCTCTCTATGCCCACTGTTCTTTCTGGTTAAAACTACACCGTAAACTAACACAATATTAATTTGACATTTATAATAAAAAAAAACAATAGCTTTCGCCATTTCCTCACACTAGAGAAGGGTGCCAGCCCTGAAACATTTGGGAGGCGATTAAAAAACTGAAAAATTGCCAAGTGCTTGCTATATTTTTTAATTTTCAAAAAAATTTAAGCACCCAGTCAAAGTAAAACAGGGTGTTGAGCTCACATCTTTGTTTGATTATTTTTTAAATTATATTTTAAAAATTACTGCTCCTTGAGTGGACAGGCATTAGTATTGGACAAGCTATGACCCACCCTAGTATGAAGCCGATCATAAATTGCTCAGAATTACCTATTGCTTTTCTGATTACCTACAGTAAAACAAAGGGTTGTCAGGCTGCCCTATGTCAATACACCTAGCCTGTTGCAGATCATTCCTCCTCTTATACCACACTGTTTCAAAAGAGACCCTAGTTGGACAAACTGGCACATTAATAATTAAACAGCAACCTCATCTACTAGTGTACCTCACGGGTGTTATTGTGACTCCTCAACCTTGTGCTGACCACTCGCAGATATTATTTCCCTCCTAACGGAGCTCTATCACTTTGTGGGTCAGTTTTCCAGCAAATTCACTGGGGGACAAAAACAGATCAGGAATCTGAATGGAACATCTCGATAAGCCCACAATTTTACCCTCCTGCGGTGTCTGGGACACTTGCCTGGTCTCCACCCTGCTCAAACACACACACACACACACACACACACACACACACACACACACACACACACACACACACTCACTCACACACACACACACACACACTTGAGTCCACGATTCAAAATAAACATACACAAGCACTTCACCAAATATGGCGATCATTGAAGATATTGAACAGTGCTTGTCTAGATTCATACATTCACACATGTGTGCCCATGTGCACACGCACACACACACTCACAGATTGATATGCTTCCCAGTAAGTGTTTATTATCACCTTATTTCTTTGGCTTACTTCCTACCTATCAGGTAGGGCTAAATTCTACAGAACCAGCCCTTCTAATGAGCACAATGTGTGCAATGACACAGCATGTATGTGTCTGTGCATGTTGGAGACAGTGAAAGTACAGTAAGTAATAATGAAGGGCCTTTTGCCTTGACTGTGTATATGTCCTTACCAGCTACTAACAGCTACACCAGCTTCTAACCGCTACACCAGTTCAAAGCTTCCAAACCTGATAATTTAAACTATGGATACACAACTAATACTTTACTGCAAATAAAAACCATAAAGGACACGCATGTTTTGAATTGTAAACATTATGATGTATTGGTATGACTCATGACAAGAATGGTAGAAAGTGTCTTTATAGTAAGTCATACTATTCTTGGGAAGTACTGTATCCATAGTTAACTTCAACCATGTCTGTTTTCCCTGCAAGGTCATATGACACAGCGTCACCTATCTCTCTCTCTCTCTCTCTCTCTCTCTCTCTCTTTCCCTGTCTCTCTGTCTCTCTCTTTCTCTGACTCTCTTTCTCTGTCTCTCTGTCTCTCTCTTTCTCACTATCTGTTTCTCTCTCTCTCTCTTTTTCTCTATCTCTCAGTCCTGTTGCCAGTTTGAGGCCACCTCCTGAGTGAACTCCAGTGACATAATAGGTTAGCCAACTGAGCACTATCCTGTGTGTGTGTGTGTGTGTGTGTGTGTGTGTGTGTGTGTGTGTGTGTGTGTGTGTGTGTGTGTGTGTGTGTGTGTGTGTTTGTGTGTCCTGTGCCAGGTCAATGACTCCCTGGTCAACAGCTTGCATGTAGCCCACACTACATACACTACATACACCCTGTGATGGGTGAAGCATGAGTGTTCCCAACAACACACAGATCTGCTGACCACAGACTACTGTAGTTAGGCTACTTTAAAATATAACCTTCCTAATGGGAGACAAAGCATGGTTTCTTTAGTTAATCACATATTAATGTTTAAATAATGCTGTATAATGATTAACATAAAAGCAGTCATCACATGCTGTGTTTAGAGCATCCATTGCAGGCCTACGGCTACCGTGTTGGGGACCCTAATCTATGGGGTATCCTCAAGAGAAAGATGAGAAAGAGGAGACCTAACAATTGATGGTAGTTTTGTACCACAGATTACAATAATTTGGACACTTAGTCGGAATGCTGGTTGGAAAATCAGGAACAAGGTTTTATTCATAATGATGTGCATCAAAGGAGAAGGAGCATAGTTTAAGACAAAGTTTCACCAGCATCACTACCAGAATGCAGACTACCTTTGTCCTTGCCAGAGATCGACCAGCTACTCCATGTTTACTCCAGGCTTTTCTATGTGTCTCTAAATTAGACAATAGATATTCTAAGTTTAAATATCCTACACAAGAACATCGGGGTAGAGCAGTGGTACCAGCCCTAAATGAATAGTCACAATGGGTACTTACATACTTCTAATTAGATCAGACTGTGCCAATCAATGTCTGTATGTTTATCAAAAGACTGAAGGTGAGAGTTCCTGACATAGGCCAAATGGATGGGGAATACAGTAAACATTTACACAGATAACATGGGATTGAGAGACAACCCTCATCTCTTCACACCTCAGCTCTTACGACGCAGAGACACATATTGGCAGAGTAATCAGGAATTCTTTCACAAACCTCTGACTCTAATAGAAAGAGTTCTGAGAACACAAAATAACAGGAATAAAGAAATAAACAATAATAAAGAAATACATTAACATTAAATGTAAGTGTTTTCACACATTTAATGCATTACACATGTCGTCACTGCACGTGTCAGGACTTTCTGAATTTGTGGCCATTCTTAGTTGTGACCACTAGAGGGGCCTATTGAGGCTGTTTTGTCTTTTTTTTGGGGGGGGGGGGGGGGGGGGGGGGGGTCATTTGGACAGTACGGTTTGGTACTGTGATGTTCAGACTGTCTGACATTGTCCAAAAAACCTCACTAATTCAAGTGCATTAAGCCAGCCACTCAGCCAACCAGTCATTTCAAACAGGCTCTGTCTGAATTTGTCACAGGCCTCTGCTCCAACATTATGGTGCTTTTCCTCCATTTTTGACGCCAGGTTTAGTCACACATCCTGCTTCTTCAACACAGATGGCTGGAAAAGGTCACACATCTCTCTATTTGGCTGTATTAGAAGCAATGTGGCTTCTTGCCTCCACAGCTTGGTACCTGCGTCATCCAGTTAGCTAATATTAGTCACAGAACATATGAAGATATTACAAACAAAAAGCTAAAGTGACACAAAACAGAAATGTCAACCCTGGCACACTTGCTGGCTTGATGCTGGAGCAGAGGCAGGTGGTTCCAGGGAAACTGATGAATTTAAAGGCCGAGTACATGATGGTGTGTGGGCAACTGAAAAGCTTGGCTGTGTGGAGCTTCTGCTAAGCCCACTCCCGCCACTCATGAGTGGGGAGCAGCAGACAATACTGGCTGGTATGTATACTTGAGATAACTGCAAAGTTTGCAGAATAATTTGACTGAAAGGAGACCGGAACATTTTTTTGCACTACCCACTTTATTGTCTGTTGCCCCACTGTTTGTCTATTTATTCTGTTTTTCTATATGTACTGTATTGTCTATATTTAGCGTTGTCTATGTGATTTTCTGTATGTCCTGCACATGAAGGGAAATAAAAGTCCTTGACTCCTTAAACATTTAGAATATAACACTGCCCTCTGTTGGACAGACGTTGAAATAAGATTCCTCAGATAAAAAAAAACACTTTCTAAAATCAACAAGGCATAACTTTATTCTCATCTTTATCATCATCATCATCATCATCATCATCATCATCATCATCATCATCATCATCATCATCATCATAATAACCATCATCATCATTATTATCATCATCATTATCATCATCATCAACATCAGCATCACTATCATTATCATCATCATCATCAACATCATCATCACTATCATTATCATCATCATCATCATCATCATCAAACACAACCATCACATATCATCACAAAACCATACACATGCACACAAAACTATGCCCAAATTAACAGAAAAAGGAAATAAAAAATACTTTAACAAATTACAGGTCAGAATACTGTTTGACCTGAACATATTTGGGGTTTGGATGTTGGAATGTTATTCAGAACAGGAAATATCAACCTGCCAAGCTATAGCAGGGACAGGAGTCAGTTCTTTCCTGCCTTCCTGTCCAAACTAAAATGAGAAGTCATTGAAAAGCCATGGTTCTGCTCAAATGTGAGTTGACATGAACCACCACACTGGTCGAATCCAAATCAGTTAACACTCACCTACTTCTTACAAAGACAATAAACTATAAATCTAATAAAACTCCTATCTCCTATATTATTCATTAATTAATTTAAAATTCCATTTCTTACCTTTTGCTCTTTTAAAAAAATAAATAAACATAAATCATAAAATACCTTTCTCAATAGTGTAACACTGACTGTAATAGCCATTTGTCTCCACCAGGTGGCAGAGTGGTGTCTGCTGCTGCCCCTGCCCCAGCCCCTGTGTGTAAGCGTGGGCATTTCCACCGCCACAGTTGGCCCACTGCCCTGGCAGAGAGGGAGACCTTCGCCTGGGATGGCAGCCGGTGCCCTTGTGGGTGCCAGTCTGGTCACTAAACCGATTAGGCTGACCAGCACTCTGGCACAGATGCCCAGCCTGCCCCATGCAGCTACCTGGCAGGCTCGGGGGCAGCGAGCAGGGCTGGCGTACAGTGGGGTGGTGCAGGGTCATCCAAGTCCCGGAGAGCCACAGCTTCTAGCACTTTCCTTTACAGGCCAGCAATCAGTTGATTAAAGGGAGCTTCACAGAACTGTGTTCATGTGTCTGTGTTTGTGTGTCTGTGTGTGTGTCTCTCTCTCTCTCCCTGTCTCTCACTTTCTCTTTCTCTCTCTCTCCCTGTCTCTCACTTTCTCTCTCTTTCTCTCTGTTTGTGTGTGTGTGTGTGTGTCTGTGTGTGTGTTCCTATGCAATGTAGATTATCAACTGTAGTCATGACAACTAAGGATTGGAAAAGCCTGTTACAGGAACTGACAAACAATTTTTCATGGATGGGATGCTTGGATGTTTGCATCAAAGTAGAACCCACCACTGTAATTATGTGGGAAGATTTGTTTAGTCATTGGACGAAATGGAAAAGGTTATGTATTTGCCTCAGTGCATCCCAAAGAGCTCTAATCAAAGTGGAGCAATTCATTATTTTTTACCCTGCTTTCATTTCCCCCCTTCACTCATTTGCCATTGCAGTTAATGCATTACACAGTTCATGCCTGGTCTTCAATGAGACATGACAAAAACCACAGTGACCATCGTTTTCTTGGGTCTCTATTCAAAGCACTGCCAGCAGTGCTGACACTGCATGGCTTTTTCCTTGAACGCTATCAGTTAGAAGGCCGCCACCCTGTGGTCGTAATTGTGAAGCACTAGCATGAGAACATTGTTCAGGAGACCTTCTACAGGCCTGCAGTGAACCAAAACGCCACAAAGTCCACTCAACAGCAGGGGGCACTGTTGAGGCGCTTACAATACATGGATATGGAGATATGGAGACGAGACAGGGAGAGATAGCGATATGAAAACAAAACAAATATGTACGGCTTTGATCCCTGTGTGTATGTTAGCAGAAGATCGAAATTATACCTACCAACATGTGCGAGGCCCACACACTTAGTGTCCGAGCTAATCGTTCACACGGCAACACATGCGTTTGTTTGTTAATTCTTCAAACACGAACAAATGCCTGTGATGATGTTAGCACGTGGGTTTCCGGAGAAGCAGGGCGGCGTTTGTTTGGCTCTGACACAAAGGAAGAAGAGAGATGAGAGAGATGGGGTGGAGAGACAGCGGTGAAGCGATGTCGAGAGGGGATGACAGGACGAGGCTGCCACGGTAGACAGAGAGGAGGACAGGGGAGACTGACATGTTCTGTAAATACAGGCTAAAAGACCGGTCTGCACCTTCAAGCTGAGTTCTCTCTCCCTTTCTCTCTCTCTCTCAGTCTCTTTCTCTCTCTCTCTCTCTCTCTCGCTCTCTCTCTCTTACAAACACACACACACTAGCCACTCTCTGCATTGCCCCCCCTCCCCCTTTCTCTTTTGGCTCTGTTTTAATTTCACAGCAGAGAGGGCTTGATTCATGATGCTTGAGACCCCCAGCCATGACAACACCGGTCGCTGTATTAACCCCCCCAACACACACACACACACACACACACACACACTAAAACATACACACACAAAGGCAGATACATGCGCTCCTCTTCACACACACACAAACACACACATTACACCCAAATACATGCTGTCCCCCCCCCCCCTCTCTCTCACACACACAGAAACAAGTACATTTCTCTCTCTCTCTCTCTCTCTCTCTCTCACACACACACACACACACACACACACACACACACACACACACACACACACACACACACACACACCAGCCCCCATCACTCTAGCCGCTCGTTATCAAGTGCAGCGGAGGAGGGACAGTGAGTGATGGGAGCGATCCATCAAAACCACACCCCCTCCAAAACACACACACACACACGCACACACACAGACACCTCACTCTCTTTCTTTGATAAGGCATCTTGCTTGTCACTGTTTTCCACATTTCCGCTTCCATTCAAGTTCTCTGTCGTGAAGAGGACAGAGTGTCAGTCAGATTATACACCCCTCTCTTTCTGTCTAGGTGTCACCCAACCACTGGGCCTCCAGTAGTGAAGCCTATTCCCTGGGTAAAGCCTTGCCCCTGGGTAAAGCCTGGTCCCTGGGTAAAGCTAAGTCCCACTAGGAAAGCCTTGTCCCTGGGTGAATCCTAGTCCCTGGATAAAGCTTAGTCCCAGTAGTAAACCCTAGTCCCACTAGTAAAGCTTAGCCCCACTAGTCCCTCGGTGAATCCTAGTCTCTGGCTAAAGCTGGGTAACACTAAGTCCCACTAGTAAAGTCTAGTCCCTGGCTAAAGCCTAGTCCCACTAGTAAAGCCTAGTCCCACTAACCCCTGGGTGAATCCTAGTCTCTGGGTAAAGCCTGGTCCCTGGGTAACGCTTAGTCCCAGTAGTAAAACCTAGTTTCACAAGTAAAGCTTAGTCCCTGGGTGAATTCTAGTCTGTGGGTAAAGTTTAGTTCCACTAGTAAAGCTTAATACACTAGTCCCTGGATAAAGCCTAGTTCCTCTAGTAAAGCTTAATACACTAGTCCCTGGATAAAGCCTAGTTCCTCTAACAGCAGTTGGTGCGCACCAAACAGTCCATTCGGACCAAAAGCTCTTAGTTTAGTTCATTTTTTATTGATGTGAATAATAATAATAAAACTTGGGTGCGCACTAAATCAAGTGGACCGAGACCTCCAAAAAGTTAGTCTTGGTCCGCTTGATTCCGAACCAACAAACTATTCAAAATGCATTATGGCTAGCTAAGATAAATATTAATGAAGAAACGTCAAATGGACCAACTTTGGTTAATTTGCCAATGTGACAGAGGACCACACTGCAGTCTGTATGATGCATAGTAACAGTTTTACTGCTTGGTGCGGACCAAATAATCAAACTACTGTGAAAGTGCCTTTAGTGCCTGGGTAAACTCTAGTCTCTGAGTAAAGCCCAGTCCTTTCGACCCTAGATAAAGCTTAATCCCTGGGTTTCCACCTCCGCATCTTAGGGGAATGGCATGGTTGTGAGACGGAACATATTCATATTTAGAGCCTTGTTTGTGTGATGGCCTAGAGTTGATGACAAACTGCAAGATTATGAATATGGTTGTTTTAGATGGTGGTGGTGGTGGTGATGATGATGATGATGACGATGATGATGATGATGATAATGATGAACACATGTGATGACACGCAGGGTGGGCCCATAAACCCCTTTGGGGTCTCTGAAGAACCTGCTGTGGACATTTCAAGCTCAGTAATAGCCTAGGGTAGCCTGCTGTTTTCTAATCATTTTCCCGCACCCTTATCCAATAATACACTGTGTATTAGCATGGTACATAACTTTTCATTAAAATATGTGATAAAACTTGTATAAGGGCCAAACTGTCAGCAGTGACACACACAAGCATTAAAGTTTGGACAGAAGTGTTCCAAATGAAGTCCTGGGGTTTCATTGGCCCTTTCAAAGGCTCCACCTTTGGCTCAACTCTGTCCAATCATATCCTTGTTTTTTGTAAGTAATCTTTCCACACCACACCCTCCACCTCCACCATCAAGTTCTGGTGCGCTTACCAGGTTTTCCAGAATGTTCTGTAATCACAATCAACATGTGTAGACCTGATGTGAACTGGTATAATTTCTTCTTTCTTTTTTGCTGATTTAAACGTTCTTCTTATAAATCTGTGAAGAATTATTGATCCTTGAGCTCAAGAGCCAATCAAAGAATATAGCTTTCTTTTCATACTGATTAGACACCATGTTGATTGGCTCGAACTTTTTATGGGTCAGTCCGAGACACTGTTTTTCATCTACAGAGCCAGTACTAAGTACAAACACACATATTTGAGTCCAAACCCTTAAAGGACAGTTGGAGGATTGTGAGGAGCAAATCTCTCTCTCGCTGTGTGTGTGTGTGTGTGTGTGTGTGTGTGTGTGTGTGTGTCTGCAGGGGAACAGCACAGGTCCCAACATTGTATTTCTTACTAGGGCCCAAAATCTCTTAAGGTGCCGGTGTGTGTGTGTGTGTTCAGAACCACAGGCTGTACCTTTAGTACACCTGAAATAGTCTTTGCTGAAGTGCAAACACCTCAGAGGGAATTGTCCCCATTCTTCAGCGAATATTCGAATGTCTAAACATTATCAGAATCATTTCTCTGGGATGTAAGTGGCTTAATGTGTTCTATACGTGTGTCTTTCCCACTAAAGTGGAATGGATAGGCTGGGAAGCATGGCTATGCCTTTTCTATCAAATCAATCTCATTTTTTGCAGTGGCCGCGCGTCACCGCTTCTTTCCCTTTCCTTCCCTCCCTCCCTCCATTCTTCCTTTCCTTCCTCCCACTATCCCGCCCGCCCCCCTTCCTCCCTCCTCCCTCCTCCCTCTCCCCCTGCAAGCACCTTTTCTCCATCCTGCGGCTTCATATTTCTCCATTACGGAGATTTTTAAACACCTCTTGTACTCCTATTAGAAAAAGTTCTGCACTATTTACCACGTCGGTTATCAATCACTGTCAAGGCGCTGCCCCGTCCCAGGCCCAAAGACAGCGGCGCGCGGATCCATTTTTCAAACCGGCCCCGGAGGCTACGCTTGACTGTGTCCGAGGAGGACAAGCTGTCTCCGCGGCGACGAGGATGAAGGAAGGCGCTATGCAAATTGCCGGCTAATCTGCAGCGGAACACAAGCGCGCCCGGGCCTTGAGTTCCATTACTCCTCTTTAACCGGCTGATTATGATTAAACTGATGGCTGCCCATCGCCGTTAACCCTTTGCCTTCTCAGCTTTCTGCCACGCTAACTCGAAATTCGCCCCGGCCCTTGGTGCGTTGCGAAAGAAAAAGGTGTAGGATGCAGAAAGTTGTACAAGAAAAAAAAAAGACAACCTACATATTCACCTTAACGCAGCTAATTCCCATGAAAAAGAAAAATCTTACAGGAATAAATGACTAAATGGCAGGTTAATATTTAATAAGATATATAATTTATATCAGTTAATTGCCAGCAAAAAAATATATTAACCTAAGTAACATGAACTGTAGACTTTTTTGACAGTCAATTTTTTGACCTTTTGCTCATAACCTGTATGGTGTAAGATCTACCTGATCATCACTAACACGTGGCAGGCCAGCTATCTCCATCACTTTGTCTCGATGTGATGGATTTGACTGACCACCTCTGACAGATAGGGCCCTGACTAGAAATTTGAAATCTGTCCCCACGCTTAGGTCAAGGCTTGTCAGTCACCGTCAGCATGGCGAGGACATGGCCACCTGTGTCTCAGGTGAGCTGTAGTCTACATGGCATTAAACAGATCATCACATGATAGGCTAACCATGCATGCTCCATATGACCATGCTAACCACGGACCCTTTTATGTCATGATTTGGCAACTTTAATGCAAATATGATTAATCTCCTGTGATTGACACTAGCTGAAAGAAAAGAAGAAAGAAAGATAGACAAAAAAGAAAGAAAGAAAAAAGAAAGGAAGAAAGAGGTCTTCTTTATCAGTGGTGTATGAGACATAAGGCTTGTTACAAACACCATATACTACAGCCAGATGCCCCATTTGTCTAGACCATGGGAAAGGACCCTTTTAAAATGACATATGCATTTGCATTCTAGCGTTTTATTACACTACAAATTGGCCTGTACACACACACACACACAAACAATTAACTCCATTTTAAGAACACACACACACACACACACACACACACAATTAACTCCATTTTAGGAACACGCGCACACACACACACACACACAGACACACACACAAACACACACACACACAAGCAGAGGAAGAAACAGCCACAGATGGATCCCCACATTTCCACAGTTGGAGAAGTGGTCACACATGATAATCATGTTTGCCACACTTCCAGTGTCCCTTTGTACGTGAATACAGATGAGAAGGCAATAAAGCAGCATAATGAATTCATTACATGCTATCTGACACCATTACCATAATAATGCCCTGGGCATATATCAGGCAGCCTTGAGGTGTGCTCTCACACGCGCACGCTCAACTGGACACATACTAGTAGCTTTTTTTTGTTTGCTTCAAAATGACCGGTACTAAAAAAAATAATCAATGGTAATATAATATAATATAATATAATATAATATAATATAATATAATATAATATAAGTAGTTGGGGGTAAAATACATTTAGACTCAAACTATGACGTGTGCATTTCTGTTTTGTTCTGTGTATGTCTTTCTGTGTGTGTGTGTGTGTGTGTGTGTGTGTGTGTGTGTGTGTGTGTGTGTGTGTGTGTGTGTGTGTGTGTGTGTATGTGTGTGGCCCACATCTATGAGCCAAGGCCTTGTCCTATTCATGGCGCTTCAATGCCACACTTCTACCTTCTGAACGAATTATAATCACAAGCAGAGATATTAATATATGGAGATTGATACGTGGCTTGAGAGAAGTGGAAAAAGAATCCCGCGCATTCCACTGCCGGTTCATCTCTCGCCAGTAACGTTTAATAACATCCCGGCCCAATGACGAGGTTAACGCACTATCCGGGCAATCAGCAGTAAGTGGTGTGAATCTATCTGCGGCAGAAAAACACTTCATCCGTCATTTATATTAAAACCCAGTGTCAGAGGCTCTTAAAACAATAATATCATAGCCCCCCGCGGCTCTGGGAGACAGGTAGGGTATGTCGGCACAGATCGAGCGCGATGTAGATAGGGTATTCTGGTGGCATTACTCACTGCGTTGAGGTGCCTCCCTCTCGTGAAAAATCTATTAAGCGTTGTGGCAACTGACTGTCTTTGTCTTCTGGAATCAATATCAATGCCACTTCCACACGGCGACATGGAAAAAGACTTTATATATTCAAAGTGTGAAAGATGTCAGTCTAGCGGGTTTCAGTTGGCATATCTATAAAATAGTAGCAGCCTATACGCTGGATAAAAACACAATGACTTACAAACGTTTATTTTAACGGTTTCAAATATGTCATGTGTCAACTAGCCTTTATGCCATTTGTTACCATAATATCGAGCCATAATTGTCTCATTAGTGTTAATGTATAAGTACTGAATCAGTCACTGCAATGAAAGTCCAAAGAATTTGAATACTGTTACCACAATGACAAGATAAGAGGTTTTACGTCAGTATTTAAACAGTCCCCATTTCCGTTTTTTTTCTGAAAGTAAAAAAATACTGTGACTCACTGACTTAAAACAAATAAGTCAAGACAATTTAGTAACAGTGTAAGATATAAAAATTACACAATTTAGAAATATTCAGCCATTATTTTATGTTGTAATATGTGGCTCCATGAATGTAAAATGGTGCTATTACATATTCTTTTAAAAATATTTTTTCACAGAAAAAACATTAAAACTGAAAATTCCATGTAGCTTATATTTGGACATATTATTCTTTAATTCACATGTAATTAACTCATTTTATGACCTGGCTCGTCCCCTTAGTTATTTTTCAACTTTTAAAAAAAAAATAGAATTTAAACATCTCAGCAGTTGTTAGATTAATGTTCTGGAAATTTCTCTAGGGTGTACCTGATTAGGCAGAGGGGTTAGTTTTGTATTCTGGTCAGAGGGTTTGGTTTGCTATGCTGTGGTTGTGGCTTCAAACCAGGCAGCAAAGTAACAGCTGCATTAATTAATGGCTAATTAAAATACAACATCCCGTATGGCTGTCTTACAGGATATTGGATTTAATTTGACAACGATCAGGCTGTCGGTAAGTTTACTCCCTCTCCTCTCCTCTTTCTTCTTCTTCTTTTTCCTGTTCCTCTCTCTGTCTCTTTTTCTGCATGCATTTGTGAGTTTGTTTGTGTGAGAGAGACAGAGTATGAGGGAAAGGTGTGCGTGTGTGTCTGTGTATGGTGTTTATATATCTGCATGCGAATGCGAATGTGAATGTCAAATACAAGAACATTTTTTTGCACCAGAAATATCATGAGGCTTAAAACCTCTCTCTTTCTATTCTACACACACACACGCACATCCACATCCACGTACACACCCACACACAGCTACACACCTACACACAAACACACATGCGTGCACACACACTCGCACACACACACACCTAAACACAAAAACACACAGCGCATGCACGCACACACAAACGCGCGCACACACACACACACACATACACACACCCACACTTGTCCTGTGTCATGTCATGTCTTTCACCTGCCTGCGGCTGCCTCACACACACACACACACACACACACACACACACACACACACACACACACACACACACACACACAGGCCGGGGTAATGGGCGTAATGGCAGCCCATCAGTAATAGATGGAGGTGCCAGTGCGGGGCGCCATGTGTGCTGTGTCACCCCGGCGCTTGACATGTGTTGATTGGAGGGATTCCCATGCCCCAGGTCT
>CM059266.1:20782821-20792821 GCA_030347295.1 Setipinna tenuifilis | reverse complement strand
TTCCACTGGAGAGTGTGGAGAAATTTGCATTGAGAAAGCATAGGTGGTCCCGGCAGTCAAGGGCACTTGCCAGGAAAATGGATATCATTATGGAGCTACTTGTTATGCATACTGACTCTCTCAGCTCCCCCATGCGCATTGACGCACACACACACTCTCTCTCTCTCTCACACACACACACACACTGACACACACACAGCATGGATCAGACAAACACACACCTTCAAAAACACACACACACATAGACACACACACACACATACACACACAATTGCTCATGAAGACACAGGTTCTGTATATAAAAGACACACACACACATCAACACACACACACCCACACCCACACACACCAACTCATTTCAGGAGCACAGGCACAAGCTGCTAAGCACACACACACACACACACACACTCTGCACCTCCCTCCCTCCCTCTTTCTCTCCCTCTCCCTCTCTCTCTCTTTCTCTTTCTCACACACACACACGCACAGACACACACACAGACACAGACACACACACACACACACACACACACCCTGTGAGATTCGGCAGAAGCACCTGACACTCCATCATGATGTCGTCCGTGCGGCTCCCTGGGGGAGGCAGGCGCAGGCCGGCGTCAGAAACACATTACGCTCGCAAGATTGAGGAGCCGGCGGCCATTATCTCCCCTCCACAGCACTCCTCCTGCAGAGAGAGAGGGAGGGAGAGAGGGAGAGAGAGAGAGAGGGGAAGAGAGAGAGAAAGGGAAAAGGGAGTAAGAGAGAGACAGAGGGAAAGAGGGACAGGGAAAGAGGGATAGTGAAAGAGAAAGGTAGAGATAGAGGGAGAGATAGAGAGAAAGGGAGGAAGAGAGAGACAGAGGGAAAGAGGGAGAGGGAGAAAGAAAGGGAGGAAGAGAGAGAAAGGGAGAGGGAAAGAGGGAGAAAGAAAGGGAGGAAGAGAGAGAAAGAGGGAGAGTGAAAGAAGGAGAGGGAGAAAGAAAGGGAGGAAGAGAGAGAAAGAGGGAGAGAGGGAGGGAAAGAGGGAGAGGGAAAAAAAGAGAAAGAAAGGGAGGCAGAGAGAGAGAAATGGAAAGAAAGAGAGAGAGAGAGCCAGAGAAAGCAAGTGAGCAGAGAGGGAGCAGAAAGGTAGAAGAGAGAGGGAGAGAGGGAGAGGAAGAGAGAGTGAAAGGGAGAACAGAGAGGCAGGGAGAGGGAGTGTGAGAGGAAGAGAGCAGGGAAAGTGGGATCCTGTGTGTGTGTGTGTGCCTCTGTGTGTGTGTGTGAGAGAGAGAGAGTAGGAAAGAAAGACAAAAAAACACAAAAGGAAGAGTGTAGGTAGTGACTATTGCGAGTATGAAGTGAATGTGTGTGTGTGTGTTTGTGTGTTTATGTTTTTGTCTGTGTTTTATATCTATGTGTGTGCCCATGTGCTCATGTGTATGTGTGTGTATGTTGTTATATTTGTATATATGTCTGTGTGTGTGTATGTGCTTGTGTGTATGTTGCTATATATCTGTGTGTATGTGTGTGTTGTTATATTTGTATGTGTGTGTGTGCTTGTATAAATGTTGTTTAATACGTATGTGTGTATGTGTGTGTGTGTGTGTTGTTATATTTGTGTGTGTGTGTGTGTGTGTGTGTGTGTGTGTGTGTGTGTGTGTGAACTAAGAGTATAATATAACATTATTATATTATACAAACTCAAAGCAGTGGAACAAAAGTAGACAGAAAGGGAAAACTGGAAGAAACAAATGACTAAAAGGCCAAAAAAAAGAGAAGAAAAGAAAAGATGAAAGAAAGAAGTTAGGAGGAGGTAGTGGAGGTGAAGAAGGAGAGGGAGAGCATGGCCTGGGATGGGATGAGGTGTGTGTGGGGGGGTATGGGCAGCCCACACACACACCCCCCAATTACAGCTCATCTCCACTGAGTCT
Source organism: Setipinna tenuifilis (assembly GCA_030347295.1). Taxonomy (NCBI): domain Eukaryota; kingdom Metazoa; phylum Chordata; class Actinopteri; order Clupeiformes; family Engraulidae; genus Setipinna; species Setipinna tenuifilis. The sequence goes on along the minus strand of CM059266.1, from coordinate 20,790,911 downwards.
GGGCTCAGGAGAGAGAGAGAGACAGAGAGAGAGAGAGAGAGAGACGTACCACCACCAAGACATAGCAGAGATAGAGCCAGATGCAGATAAAACTATTTCACTGGCTGGGTGGCTGGGGGGTGGGGGGCATGAGGAGACAGGAGAGTAGGGGGGGGAACAGGAGAGGCTGAACCAGACTGAATGAATCAAAGGAAATGTGTGCTTTGTTGTATGAGATACTGGAATTGGTTATACACAAATCCACACACACACACACACACACACACACACACACACACACACACCCACACACACACACACGCACACATGCACACACACAGACAGACACAGACACGCATGCACACACACACACACACAGATCAAGAATAAGAATAAGAGAAAGAAGACTCTGGGGTGTGTGTGTGGGGGGAGAAAGACCCATCACATTAATATGCATAGTGTAGACTCTGTTGCGACTCAGTCATTTTGTTTTCGGAAATTGTCTGATTTTTTACATTACCTTTAAATTGGTCTTCGGTATCAGGTGCAACAGTATCATGAGGTGAACAGTACCATGCAGAAAGTCGGGAAACAGACAAAAGGCAGCATATTTGCAAATACCATTATCTGTAACCCGGACTATTGATATTTTAAGGAGTATTGATACAAAAATGGTTATAATATATGCCTTTCTTTAAAGCACTGATGTGTTCCCAAAGTCATTGATCCCATTTTGTTTGACAAATTGATGTTTTTGTGACATTAATGTCTTTGAAATCACGTTAGTGTTTTTACATATTGACATCCTTAATGACACTTCATTGACACAGATAAAATGCACAAAATGTTTCTGAAGTGTGTCTGTGTGTGCGTGTGTGTCCGTGTGTGTGTGTATGTGTGTGTGTGTGTGTGTGTGTGTGTGTGTGTGCGTATGTGTAGTTTTAATCACATCAATTTTCAGCCATTATTGACATTCTGGAGCCTGGGCTAACCCAGTGGAAGCTGAGCCTGGGGGTATCCATGCACACGCCAGCCAGCCAGCCACTGATCCGGCTCAGAGTCAGCAGCGCTGGGCTGCACGAGCTCATAGAGTGGCCTGCATGGTCCTGTCTCAGTGGATAGACACACACACTGGAGGAAAACACTGAGCAAATATGTACTACTAGAATCAGGAATCTGGTCTGTGTGTGTGTGTGTGTGAGAGTGTGTGTGTGTGTGTGTGTGTATGACACCACTGGAAATATATATATATATTTTTTTTTAATGTTAGTTGTTGAGGTCAAATGAAACATTGAAATGTGCATTGGTTTGGACTGGCCACAGCATCAATAACTAACAGAAAAAGACAGACAGACATACTGTACCTGCATTCAGGAGGTCAGTAGTTGGGAAAACTCTGAAATGTTTGACTTTCAGCAACAGCTTAACCTAAACATGCATTTTAATTAAATTTACTTTTTTAACTATTAATTATTTGAACACCACTATCAGCGTGTGCCCTCTCTGCACCTTGACAGACCCAACATATCACTGAGCTACAAAAGCTGAGCTGGGTTATATAGCAGGCAGTTGCACAGACTACTACTTCTACAAGCCAAGGACCCCCCTCACACCACTGGGTGGGCAGCCATGCTTTGCATTCTGTAAACAGGAGCATCGGCGGAGACTCCGCAGGCAGCCGGGTGACTTTGAGGTGGCAGGAAATGGACAGTCTGCCGCCAAGCCCGCTGACCCTCGGCAGCCAGCACAGGCCCAGAAAACAGAGCTGCCAGCCAAGACAAATGTCCCCCCTGCACCCCCCCCCCTCAACCCCCCACCCCCCTACCACGTGGCGTCGACGGACGATTTCATTTCATCTGGAGATGAACTGCTTTACTGTAGTGAAAGAAACACAGAGAGAGGGAGAGAGAAGGAAGGAAGGAAGGAAGGAATGAAAAAGAGAGAGGTAGCGGATAGAAAGAGAGACAGGCAGACACAGAGAAGGAGAGGGAAGGAGAAGGAGTGGATCTCTTTTATGTTATTTAAGTAGCTGCTCATTCTCCAGGCTGACACATACAATGACAAATTACGATTAACAAACGAATCTTCGCAGGGCCCCACCGCCTTTGTGGTGGAACAACAGAGAAAGCTGTGAGGTGCCCTTGGAAAAGCGTGCCTGGAATAATGGGCCACATGCCGCAAAAAAAAAAAACGACCTTCATCACAATTTACCAGATTGGTTTATTTTTTTAGTCTGTAAATGCCTCAAAAGGTGCATGTCTGGAAGTCTCACGTGCAAGTCTCATGTGCAAAATCGTAAGAAATGAATTCATACGGTGCAGCACATGGGCTCTTTTCATCTTGCTACTAAACAAGGCGGTTTGTCTTTTGTAATTAGAGAATAATAGCCTGTAAATTAATTTATGCACAGAATCATGAACTCGTGTGAGAAGATATCGTTTCCCCCTGAGCTGTTTGCCGCACTTGAATCATTTCCGCGGCAACTAGCTTGTGGCATTTATGTCATCGTGATTATAAATGATCTTTTCTGCAAAACTAATTCCAATTTCCAGTTGTCAGTTTAGTTGTCAGGAAACTTGCCCCTGAAAATTCCTTATCATAAACACAGCAAGGTAACTGTCACAACTCTTTATTAACAGTTTATAGACATGGAAACAGATGACTGGTTCCTCTTCAGAAAAAAAAACAGAAACAGTGCTGATTTAACTGGTAAGCCAATCAAGGCATGTGTGTGTTTTGATTGGGTCTAGATGGCTGATTGGAGGATGCTCGAGATCGTTTGTCACCAGGCTGATGTAAACGAGTGCGTGCGGCCTTGGCAGCTGTCGTGTCATATTCGCCAGTGAAGTTATGAGCGCCCGATGACAGAGAGAGTCAAGCTCGTGTTCAAGTGTAACATCAATAGCCGGAAGGCTTTTTGGCACAGGGAGAGAACTCGGGCCCAAGCCATGGGAAAGGAGGCTGTCAGCCAATCAGAGAGCCCCGTGAGGGGCCCCCGGAGCTGGGCGGCCTCCGGTGCTCCCATTGGACAAAGGCTTTGAACAGGGGCCCAATCATTGGTCGAGCTGCAAAGGGCATGTCCCCTGTACGCCACATAGCTGTGAGGGCGTCTGATTTCCAAATAGTTTGTCATCGTAAATTGAGGCCTGGAACATAATGCAGGCCCATGAAATAGGTGAACTGGGACGCGTCATCAAATGAGTGCAGTAAATCCCCTCTGTCAGCTCCACAACTTCCAAGGAACACATTTCCATGGGCCTGATGCATTGTACTCCTTCACTAGGAGTAGGAAAGACACACACACACACATGCACACACATACACACACACACACACACAGCACACACACACCCACACACACGCACACACACACACATGCACACACACACACACATGCATACACACACATGCACACACACACACACACACACACACACACACACACACACACACACACACACAGGCATTCACAACCCCTGGTGGATACATGCAGTTCAACACCGGCCACAAAAAAAAGAAACTCAACAGCCTGTAGGTCTGGCTCCATACTCTCTCTCTCTCTTTCCCTTTCTATTTCTCTTTCTCTCTTTCTTGCTCTGTCTCTCCCTTTCTATTTCTCTCGTAACTCAAAAGGAGAGACCAAGAAAAAGAAATGAAGAAAGAGGAAAGACCAGACAGAGGGGATGAAGAGAGGGAGAAAGAGCAAGAGAGCGAGAGAAAGAGAAAGAGAATGAGGGACACAGACAGAGAAAAGAGAGAGAGAGAGAGAGGGGACTTGGGGTGAAGGCTGTTTCACTTCCTCCCACTGGTGTAATTTAGAGGCACGCTGGCCTGGAGAAGCACACAGCAATTACTGACAGGGCCATTAGAGAGGAGCCAGAGCTGGGCGACAGAGAGGAAGAGGAGGAGAGGAAGAGGAGGAGAGGGAGAGAGAGGAGGAAGAGGCCGATTAGAGGGAAAGGGAGGAGAGGAAGAGAGGGGAGAGAGAGGAGAGGAAGAGGAGGAGAGGAAGAGGGGAGAGAGAGGAGAGGACGAGGAGAGAGGAAAGAGAGGAGAGGATGAGGAGAGAGAGAGAGGAGAGGACGAGGATGAGAGGAAGAGAGGGGAGAGAGAGAGGAGAGGAAGAGAAGGAGAGGGAGAGAGAGGAGAGGAAGAGGAGGGCAATAAACGTACAGAGGAGGAGTGAGGATGAAGAGAGGTGAGGCGAGGAGAGAACTGAAGAGTTGAAGATGAAGTGAGGAACAAAAAAAAACAACAGCTACTAGGACCTCACAACTGAAAGGCAGCACGAGCAAGAGTCTGAAAGGATGGGGGGGGGGGGAGAGAGGACAGAGTTGAGGGGGGGGGGGGGGGGGGGGGGCAGAGAGAAAAGGAGGGGGAGTGGCGCAGAGAAAGTGGCGGGACGGCGAACAAGGAACGCAGCTGGAGGAGAACATGAACATGCTGGAGATGGGAAGGGGGTATGGGCAGGGGGGGCAGGGGGGGGTTGTTGGGGCGGGGGTATCAGGGGGTGGTAGTGTGGGGCACCCCTGAGGGTATGTGAGGGTCTGGGTGGGGGGGGGGGGCAGAGAGGAAGAGAAGGGGAGGGGGGGGGGGGGTCTTGACCCTCATCAATCTCACTCAGGAGTCACTTAATGACACCAGAGGGGCCCAGGCCTGAGGGGGTGAGCGGAGGGCCCCAAAATACAGAGGGGGCACAGATATAACCCCCCCATTGTGCATGGCAGGGGGATGGCACACACATGCACACAGGCACACACACACACATACACACTCCCTCTCTCTCTCTCTGTCTCTGTCTCTCTCACTGTCTGTCCATGTAAACACACAGACACACTCTCTGTCAGTTACTTGATAGCTTCACTTTTTTTTGGAGCATGGTGAACTCTAGATGTCTCTCTATCTGTAGCTCAAACACACACACACACACACACACACACACACACACACACACACACACACGCACACACACGCACACACGCACACACGCACACACACATCCACAGGCAGACAGGCAGACACACTCCCACAGACAGCGACACACACACACACACACACACACACACACACACACACACACACACACACACACACACACACACACACACACACAGAGGCACTGGCACACTGTGATCCTCTCAGGGTCCAGCTGACTGCAAGCTTCTGTCAGCGGGAGCGAAGCTGCGGGTGGGTGAGTGGGTGTCCACACATGGGGCAGGAAGCCACTGGATAGGGAGGGGGGGCAGACTACTGCCATCAGCCCTGAGCAGGTGGGGAGAGAGAGAAAGTGTGTGTGTGTGTGTGTGTGTGTGTGTGTGTGTGAGAGAGAGAGAGAGAGAAAGAGAGAGAGATGGAGAAAAAGAGGGGGGGGGGGGCTAGAAAGACAGAGAGATGGAGAAAGAGAGTGAGGGAGGGAGAGAGAGTGTGTGAGAGTAAGGTAGACAGAGAGAGAAAGAGATAGAAATGGAGAGTGAGGGAGGAAGAGAGAGGAAGAGAGGAAGAGGAAGAGAGCATAGGGAGAGTGAGTGAAAGAGAGAGAGAGAAAGATGGACAGAGATGGAGAGAGGATAACAGAGAGAGAGACAGAGAGAGACAGTGAGGTGGAGCCATTACATCACCCTTAGCTTGATTGAAATGCAAGACATCACAAAATGAAAGAAAAATGAGTAGAAACCAGCGATGTGTTTTAATGTGTATTGGTTCTGCAGGAAGAGACAAATAAAAATGACCAACAACAACATTCACAAAAAAAACACACACACACAACATCACAAATATGACAGAAATCCCAGCAAGCACCACTCTTTAGATGCATCATCCTCCGCTGGGCAGTTTGACAAGCAGAGCTGGTGCCAAGCTGATGGACAGAGAGCAGGCAGAGAGGGAAGGCATGTTTTGGGGGGGGGGTTGGGTGTGTGTGGGGGTTGGATAGATCTGTCATTCCCAATGAGGGCCGATGGAAGCAAAGGATACTGGACAGAGGAGAGGAATGGAAGGAACGGAGGGATGGAGGGATGGAGAGATGGGATCGGAGGAGGAGGAAGGGGGGGAGAGGGAGAGGAGAGATGGATGTGGACAGATGAGTGGAGGCCTGCCAGCGGGTGTCAAGCTGAGAGGCGACCTCTATTAGCGCGGGGAGCTACACCTGTAGTGTGTGACGTGACGTGGAGGCGACGTGAGTGTGTTTGACGTCCGCTGTCACGAAGCTCACTTAATTCCGCCGTAACTGTGGAGACGCGGCAGTCATAACACCACTCTGAGTGTGTGATGATTGAGAAATGGATCTGCGTGTGTGTGTGTGTGTGTGTGTGTGTGTGTGTGTGTATGTGTCTGTCTGCGTGTCTGTGTGTACCTATGCATGTGTATGTCATTGGAGTAATTGTCTTTATTTGTGTGTCTTACGAATTTGTTTGTGCAACAACATGAATATAGGGATGAGCGTGTACGTGTTTGTGTGTGTGTGTGTGTCTCTGTGTGTGTGCCTGTGTGTGTATGTGTGTGTGTGTGTGTCTGTGTAGGTGTGTGGTATATGAATGTTTCTTATTTGTGCGGGTTTGTGCTACAACATCAATGCATGAATAAACGTGTGCGTGTGTGTGTGTGTGTGTGTGTGTGTGTGTATGGGTGTGGGTGTGTGTGTGTGTGTATCTACACGTCTGTGCCTGAAGTGCATGGGTGGAGATGTGTGTGCATCTCTGCCCATGTGTAGGAATTAGAAAAGGGTTCATTAATTTGCTTTAATTAATTACTAGCATGTATTATTATTAAACTGCCCAGAGCCTCTAACTCATCTCTTTTCTTTCTTCTTGACAGCGACACACACACACACACACACACACACACACACACACACACATACACACACACACGAGCGTGCACACACACATAAACGCACACACACACACATGCACACACTCACACGCTTGCGCACACACACACACATACACACACACGCACCCACACACACATGCACACACACATACACACACACACCCACACACACACATACACACACACACACCCACACACATGCACACACACACACAGCACTTGCACAGAGAAAACATTCATGCAAACAAACATAAGCACATTAACATTATTTATCACCACATATAATGCAAATCTGTGTTTAAGTAAGAACGCTTCTCGCTTCCCCTTTCAAGACAAACACATAATGTAAACACACACACCCCATCTAAGAACGCTCATCTGCTACTTGACTCACGCTAATGCTGTTATTGTCTGCAGTAGCAATTCCACACTGCCATAGTTATCACGTCAAGTCAAGTCAGGTTTATTTACAAAGCACTTTAAAAAAACAAAACAACAACAACAACTGACCAAAATGGTGGACAAGCAGGGTAATACAACTTGGTAAACAAACACCAAACAGAAAAGACAACATAAAGTGAGAGTGAATTGTGATTTACATAGTCTACTGTTCTCAGTTACTGCCATAGTTGGCCCTTTTGCATAGTCTACTGTTTGGGCAAAGGTAGCAGGGCGTTAGTGAGTCAGTTCTTTGGACTTTGTTCTGTGAGAGCTGTGCTGTGCTGTGCTATGCTATTGACACAGTGTGTGTGTGAGTGTGTGTGTGTGTGTGTGTGTGTGTGGGGGGGGGGCATCTAAGAGAAACAGGCAGATTGTGAAACCCAAACCCCCCAAATCAATTTCTCCCGGCGCTGAGCTGAGGCGGGTGACCCAGAGCTGGCGTGCCGGGCCGGTAATGGCACACACTGGCCCTCCTGCCGTCAATTCAATTTGCCGGGCCCAACCAACTCAATTTACGCATCCATTTAGGAGAGAGGGGAAGAGGAGAAACGGAACGCGGGGAGAGGCACACAGGCGCCACGGGAACAAGAGTCCCCACGGCCACTGCGACGCCATCACATATGTTCCTGTTCCCAAACTCAATCAAACAAGACTCTAAAAAAAACCCTGTATGAATATCCTGTCTTCTTCCTCTCCTCTCCTCTCTCCTCCTCTCCTCTCTTCGTCCTCTCTTTCAGCATGACCATGTCTAACTTTTTTCTTTTCTTTTCTTTTCCTTTCTGTCTTTTTAATCTCTTTACTGTTACTTTTTTTTGTACTTGTGCAAAATCAAATTATAA
>CM059266.1:20695321-20780321 GCA_030347295.1 Setipinna tenuifilis | reverse complement strand
AAATGACAAAGATATTTCTCTTTCATGGCGTCAGCGGCCCAGATGTTTAACACACACACACACACACACACACACACACACACACACACACACACACACACACACACACACACACACACACACACACAGAGGCATACACACACACACACAAACACATAAATTTACACGCTCATGTAGTCACTTCACAGTCCTTGTTACAGCCCCAACAACAGCAAAACCAAATGCGCAACAACCAACTGTTCTGCTGCCATTTTAGCTCTGAGCTAACAAAGACGTATTCCCTTTTCTGCTGTCTATTGACCACACTACTGTCTTCTCCTTTATTGGTTTAACCTTTCAACTCAGTACCGACATAAGCTACAGCACCTGCTGAACAGGAAATAAACATAGCCTGTAGGCCACAACAGTATTTGGCCATACATTGATTGGTTACACTTTATTTTACTGTCCCTATTACATCAATTAGGTACAGTGTAACAAAGTGTGTAACAATATGTAACATTATGTGCTTACACTGTACCACAGGGTGAGGGTTATGATTAGTGTTATGTATGTGCTGTGTAAGTACATAGTATTACATGTTTTTACATGTAGATACACTAAAAAGGTAAAAAAAGTGTTACCAAGGTGTTACCAAATGATTTTTATGCAGTACAAATAACATACACATCACTTGTTTTGTGATATTACAAATAATGCTTAGTTATTGAAAAATATTGGAAAGACCGAATGGAATTATAAAGCCTTGCTGATTTTGCTTGAGATGGAAGTAATAAAAAAACATCTATAACTAATATTTCAAATGCAGACTGTGGTGCCACAGTGACACTGGAGAGGCTTCCATCAGATAATATACTTTCTGACCCTCTGTTCTTGAGGTCTGGTTTTGAAGTAGGTACAGTAAAAAACTGTTGTTTTGAAACGGAGGTGGCAACAAACAACAAACCAAAACAGAAACCTCACAGCAGCTCCCGTAATAGTGGCCCATAAATCATCTTTCTTTTTTACGAGGATCCTCTCCTCTCAATGTTTTCTTTTTTTTTTTCTCCCTGCGCCTTCCTGGCTTTGACAGGAAGAGCAATGGTAAGTTAACATGGCACGTGGGGGCGCGTGAGAGGGGCATGATGGGTAGCAAGGCACCCCATCTCGCCTGGCATTGTGAGGCTCATCTTCCTACGCAGCCTCCACGTAGATGACATATTACATTTTGGCAGGGGGTGGATGCGTGTTACAGGAGGGGGTGAGAGGAGTTCAATAAACGTTCCGTAAACGTTTAATTTCTGCTTTCATCCCCTGCTGGTTTTGACCTGGTTGTGAAAGAGCCCGAAAAAAGGGAGGGGGGGGGGGGGATTGAGGGGTGGGAGGTTTGCAGTCTCTTCCATCCCACAGAGGTAGAGAGGTAATGATGAAAGACCTAGCTATATTTATTGGTCTATTTCCTCATTACTTATATATTTATACTTCTTTTATCACATATTTATTACCTTAAATTCAACTTTGCACTTACAAATACTTTTAATAAATAACTTAATAAATAGTATACAGGTTCAGTAACCTATTAGTGTGAAGCTCTTTGCAGATAAGACATTACATCCTGTTGTAAAAGGACCCAGGCCTTAACTTTGCCTTAACTTTACATTAGAGGTAAAAGAGGCTACACAGCACTGTGTAAACTAAGGCTCTCTATACACTTCCACACTCTCCACATCTTACATTTATAGTCATAGCAGTGATTTGGAGAATGTTTGAAAAGAGTATCAGGGCAATAGAGGTGATTCCAACCTTCATCCTAGAAGGTGGTGATAAATTAATGTAATAACTACAATATTATGTATCTAAAAGTACCACAAGTACAAATGTTGTCGGGGGTGCCAGTTTTTTTTTTTTCTTGAGTCAAAGGCACAGAGACATTAATGCACCCAGGAACTTCTGAATTAAAAACAATAAAATTAAAGACAGATCAGCTTACATGTAAATGTTAATAAATAATAAACAAATGTCTCGGAGAAAAAATAAATGAAAGGTATGTATACATCTCGTTCAAGAAATGGCTTTGTAAAATGTATTTATTTGTTGACGTATTTAAACTGAAAAAAAAAAAATCTGACCAGTTTAAGGAGGGGCAGGAAATTGGTGCAAAAACACAAATAGCAGCACAGTGCAAGTGACTTGTGAGTATTGTTCTACATGTGCATAAAGAAGGGAATCACATTACAGCTATGGCAGATGTCCCTGCTGTTGGTTACCAGAACAAAAATGAAAGTGATTTCCTGCGGCCGGATCTCATGACAGAAAATGGAGGGCGGACGCCTAGTATGGCGTCTGAGATACCCAGATACTATCCCGACAGTCAGACACACACAAAAAAAAACCAACCCTGGATCCATGCATGTTGTCCAGTCTCTTTATCTGTATCATCGTTGACACCTAAATGGATTGGGTTCATGTATCACCGATAATGGCAGACTCCTTTGCTCTTATGTCTGAGATGCCTGCCGTGTGTTCATGTGATAAGACCTATTGATTATGTACCATATGCGGTTCCCACGCAGTCCTTTGTTTCGCACTCATCCTCTGTTGTGGCTGGGGTGGGGTGGGGGGAGCAGGGATGGAGGAGTGTGTGTGTGTGTGTGTGTGTGTGTGTGTTTGGTTGGGTGGGGGGCTTGACGCCACAGCTGCTGAGTGAGGGCTTCAGAGCCCCCCAGTAGACACAACAACAAAAAAAAGCGGCTCCACTCCTTGGGGCTTGTAAGATTTATGTGCCAAACATGTTTGGAGGGGATTTTTTATCGTCTTTATTGTTATAATCAGTGCGTGCAGGATTCAATGGTCACTAAATTAAACTGCTACAGCTCTAATTTGTGGGGTGCATGTCGTTAATCTGGACCTTTTAAATAAAACAGTAGGTGTGGCCTACTGGCACACAGAGCTAATTAAATCAGGAGCAAACAGCAGATATTCTTCACAGATATACATGTGTGAACGCATAAATATTGCCTTTAATTTGGCATGGCTAACCATGTAAAGAAAGATAACATGTATAAGAGTATAAAAGTATAAAAATGTATGCACATTACTGCACATAAGTGAAAAAAGCAAAGGATGTGATAAACATATATTTGCCATGGTAAGATGGAGACACTTTGTGACTTAGTATATTGTCATTTTAAGTCACAATACCATCTAATTTTGACAGTCTGCTTCAAGCCATACTGTAACACTGTGAAGAGAACCTTCAGATTTCAGATTTCACCAATCACTTAAGTTACTTGACTGAACCAAACTGACCCAAATACATGTGAAAGTGTTTGCTATCAGAACCTGCATTGCACAGCTCTAATTCTGTATATACATTCAGCTGCACCTACTTCTCCATGAAATTCCTTTAATTGCTTGGTCTACTTTACTAAGGGTAGAGACATCTATGAATCTCCAGAGGTCCTGAAAAAACTGTGACAGAACACCAACCTATGAGTCACGGAAGCTCCTCTGAGCCTTTCCCTCTCTCACAGTTACCAATTTAAACTCGGCAAACCGGTCCTAAAAAGGCAAGGTCTCACGGGCCCCCTGTACCATAGAGTACACCATCGTTGTGTGCCCTGGAACCTCTCCTTCCATACCTCCATTGGATGCTGCACAAGGCACAGTTGCTGGATGACGTGTCTTCCATAGTCACTTGGCCTCATTCTGCAGCTTCTGTCGGATGTAGCCCTTAATTTCAGTCAGTCAGTCAGTCTTCCCTGGGAAAAATGTGCCTGCAAAGGTACTGGAACACTTGCTTAGACAGTTTTAGTGCTGTCACTGTGAGAGCACACTGCTGTCACATGGTCTCCATGACAGAAAAAAAAAGAACAACAGAATGACAATCAAGACCAAAGATTCTAGCTCCAAAGATCTAGAATGTTTGGTCAAGATGTTAGGGATTATACAACAGTTAGGTCCAGTTGAACAATTTTGCAATTTCTGATTGAACGACATGTATTCTAAGCATCACTAGGAATGAGGATATCCGACGATATACCATGGGTGACTCTTCACAGTTGATAATTACTCTGGCGAAGATACAATGTAACCATTAAATCGAGTACATTTATAAACCATGCCAGAGTTTAACAGCCCAGAACAGTAGCTATGCATTAGGCCTAGTTCGGACTGTGAACAACGACACTCAGCTTTCAGCTTCATGCCTGCTGCTGAACCACACCCGTGAGAATATCCACGAACATCCTCACTCCCACTCGTGTTATATTGCTTAAATATATCATAGAGGCCTTGTTTAAGTTGTTACTAGTAATGAAGTGCTCTGCTTGAAACCTCTTGGTTCCTTAAATTCCTTCTCATGAACTTCAAGACAGTTGAATAGTCCTGAGGAACCATTTTAGGTTTACCAAAAAGGTCCTATATATCTGAAAAGCTAGAGCAACTAATTTGTTTTGTTTTGTTGTTGATTTTTGTATCTGTATATAACCTAACCTGACTGTCTGTAAATAGAGCTTTACATCAGTACATGATGTGATGTGGTGTGCTGTTCTTGTTCTTGAGATCTACTAACCACCAATGTCACTTCTGATATATTGCTTTAGTACATAAGGTATTATGACTTATGAAACCCTCAGAAATGCTATTGAGTACCTACTGTATATCCAGCTTTGTTGTGTCTACTCAGTTTGCTACCATGAAATGTTTTCTCATTCAAAACTTCACCAACACCCACTTCCTCTGTGTTTTCAATCCATTCAGCCGACAGCAGCTCACAGTAATAAAGACAGAGTCTTACTCAGTACAGCCTGCACTTGGGTGTGCTGGCGGTGCAGGCTTTTGTTGGCCTCGCCTGTTGTTGACGATGCCTGAGATTGAATGTGAGGCCAGGCAGTCCCTCTCATAGAGCGCAGCAATGCAGCAGGCTGTTGGTCAGTTTCTGAGCACTGATGGCTGTGTTTGAGCGTTCAGGCAAGCTGGCAGTAATGAACTACCACCACAACAGCGGGATTAGTGTGGAGCTGTTGTCAATGTGAAAGCAACAAGGATCAGAATCAAATCCAGAGGCCAGAGTGAGCAGGACGCAGACTTGACAGAATGCAGACTTTAACTAGACATGACCTATGGATTTTGTGGTTAAAAAAAACATTAGTACATAAATTCAGATGAATGAGAAAATGCAAATATTAATATGAATTAACTTGTTTTGTAATCAGTCTGTCCATCCATCCATTTGTGTACCATTTGAGGCCACTGTAAACTTCTTTACATGCAGTCTTAACATCCAGATCATCGCTGTTTGCATAATCACATAACAAGTCACCCCCTGTGTGTTAAAGGTACTATCAGCAATTTTAGGGGATTTAGGGGATGGGGTAAACGTGTAGCACTTCTTATAGCATTCAGCTAATAAATCCTCATGATCCTCTAGCTTTCCATTCCCTTAGCACACTGTAAATATAAAGCTGTATTTTTACACAACCCAGATTCTGTCAACCAGAAACAAACAGTGTGCATGAGGGCAGCCTTTTCCCCTAAGAATTGTGTGGCATTTCTCAGAGAGCACTGGAGGTAGAAGTGGAGCTACTTCTCTTGCATGTTTCAGTCAGCCCTTGAAAATCCAGAATTCGCTGCGCTGGACAAAGACACTTGCCAAAGCTTATTAACACAAACATGAACAAACACCATACACTCTCAGAAGTAATGTGACAGTAGGGGTACAAATCTGTATATTATGGTGCAATCAGCATCAATGTACCCCCAAAGGCTAATATTTGGATCTTAAGATAATGATGTGTACCTCTTCAGCTCTGGAGAAGGTACAAACTAGTTGTAAAACAGTGGTTAAAAGGTACAAGTACGTACCTTTGAGGGCACTGCCAGTGTGACAAGCTTTGTACCACTAAATTCTTTACCCCTAAATTCTGTACCTTCTTTTCTGAGAGTGTATTCACCAGCATCACTGATAGTACCTCTGATCCACATCATTTCTCACATGATTGTTAAGACAGTGACTGTGTGGAAGAAAAAAAACACATGCATCTTGAAAAAAAGGTGGCGTTTCCTCCCTGTAAGCACAGTGATTGGCTCCTGTCTTGGTTCCTTGAGAGTGATTGGTTGCCTGAATGCCATCTGCCATAGCTGAGTTTGTGCACACAGTACATCACTGCTCTGAAATGCCTTCAGTATTTTGGAGTAATGTACTTCTTGTGGTGTTATTCAACCAGCAGCCAGTGGTCTCCACCAAGCTCTCAAGCTTTTTGTGCCAGTTTCCCACAAGCTAATGACAAAGACAAAATTGATTTATGTTCCTTGACAATGTCTTGAATAAGCGACTTTTAGTCAAGACAGGCATGAATTGACAAGCCCCATAACTATCTCTTTGCCAATTCACCAAAGTTTACAGTCAATCTGTAATGGTCGTTAACAACCATTTAAGTGTGTATGTGTGTGTGTGTGTGTGTGTGTGTGTGTGTGAGAGAGAGAGAGAGAGAGAAAGAGAGAGAGAATGGGGGTATTTCTCTTGCAGATATTAATGCCTCTTTCCAAACACCCACTGTTGCCAATGTTCCATGTAAATATTACATTAATAAACTGTTACAACATTACATGACAGTGCTGGCAAAAGATAGTTTCTCACTGTTAGAGGAAAAAAACTTTCTCCCCCACAGATAATCATGGCAGTATGAATTCATCATGTTTATTAATTATTGCTATATGACAGTAATAAAGAGCACTTAAGCACTCTCCATTCATCAATTTAAAGCTGAACCCACCCTCCAATAAAGATACTCCTCCCTGACGCTGAGCCACACCCACACACCTGTGAGGCATCCGATTTGTTGTCTGAGGCTGTCCATCTTTCTATGCATGCACAGCACCATGGTGATGAGATTCGGTTTGGAACAGGACATTGCCAGTTACATAAATACAAAATATATTTTAATACACAGTTACATCACTGAATTCACTTTAGCTGAAAAACGGTCTATCGGTTTGTCTTTGAATATTTTTTCAGAAGCCAAATAATAAAATAATCGAGTTCTGATAATGCTTTGGGGTAGGCTACTCTTGCAGGAAAAATGTAACAAACTATTGGTTTTGAAAAATACAATATCAGTTTTGTATTTAGTATGTAGCCACAGACGTGCTGGGGTGGGCCTGTGCCCACCCATTTGTCAATCAGGCCCACCCAATCAGAAGGCTCTATAAGTTCGATTGACTGTTTAAGTAATGAAAATAACCCATGTGTTTTGGGCTTGGCCCACCTTTTTTATCTGGGCCCACCCATTTTATGATTTCTGCTGTAAACTCCCCAAAAAATCAAAGTCTGTCAGGTTTAGAAATGTGAATGACTAGCCTATATCGACTGAGTTAGCATCAATAACCCATAGGCCTATTTGTCTACTAATGCCTGACAAAGTCTTAGCCACACCTTTTGTGTAGCCAAAGCCAGCACTCCCCACCTTTCCATCTATATATTTAATAACTTTGTGTTTCAAATATGATAGTAAGACCACCCAATCATTAATGACTTAATTAGAAAGGTTTCGACCTGTGAAGTTTCTTCTCCGCTCTCTCTCTCTTTCTCTCTCTGGATAGCAGCATTTGATTTCTTCTCTGTGGCTGCCTCTGCTGTAAGACAGTGTAATTAGCCACATAAATCGTGCGGTACTGCATGGACTGGAGTAAAAAAGCAGCCAAATGATCAGGCAAATAAATAACTAAGAGAAAGACATGACTTACACACAGAACTGAGGACAAGGCAAAGTGGTATTGTATTATCGATTCTCCATAACTTCAATATCGTTCTTCATATTTGCAGATGATGATTCACTTTGCAATCGTCTTTCTCCTCGTCGTACTCTAACACAAAAAACACTGGTTGTGTTCAGACCTGTGACCCCCCTTGTGATTTTGTGTTGACTTATCACGGGTTTTGTGTTATAAGGGAGCAGAGAACAGCAGGTAACTGGTGGTATTCAGTGTGTAACTTTGCTTTTCTATCTCCCAAAGTCTCTGACAGGTACACCATAATTAGACTTGTAGGCCAAGTCATAAGGGAGGCCTTACGACAGGAGGTCTGTCTGAGGTAAAAACAAACAAACCCAACAAAGACGTGACACATATGACGTGACATTGGGGGGGTGGGGGGGGTGGCGGCAGGGGGCTGGGTGGAATAATGTAATCCCTTCCACAAAACGCCCCCCAACATTAAGGGCAATGGTAATTAACATCAGAGCGAGAGTTTCTTTCCTGGTGCTGTGATGTTGTACAGTGGCCCTGGCTTCTGGGGGGGCTGATTTGGTAAACTGGTCTTTCTCACGCTGGCCTGATGTCACCATGGTTAACTGTAAAAACAATCCCACGCAGGGTGGTGCAAAGTGAAGGTATTAAACAAAGTAATAAGAAGCAGATTCGGCAGAGCTCACGAGTTTATTATTTATGCACTGCAATTTCCAAAGCATACACATTACTTAAAAGAACACCATAAGCGTAGTGAATGTTTTCAGTCATTTTGTATGGTTTTTTTTTTGATAATGGGTGTGTATAAACCTGTATAGTGAATGCCAGCAGTGATGTCAAAGCAATTTAATTCTCCAAATGAAGAAAACTCTAGAAGTATCTTGAGCCATGCTGTGGTTAAAGAGAAATGAGGGATTATGAGGGAGAGTGCTGGTAAGGGCCTGGTAGGCGGCCAGGCTTGGCCAGGGTGAAAGGCCAGGGCAGAGTTGACCCTTCCCAGTCCCAGACTGCTGACTGCCGAGAGACAGAGTGGACCTGGATGCACCTGAGGTTCTGGACTGGAAAACCTTTGGTGCGTGCAAAGGCCTTGGGCTGACATCATTGGTGTGTGTGTGTGTGTGTGTGTGTGTTTGTATTTGTGTGTGTGTGTGGGTGTGTGTGTGTGTATGTGTGTGAGCGCACATTTGTGTGTGTGTGTGCATTTGTGTGTGTGTGTGTGTGTGTGCGTGTGTTTGTATTTGTGTGTGTGTGTGTGTGTGTGTGTCAGCAGTGAAGGGAGAGTAGGAGTAGGTGGTGTGTGTCTGTTGTAGGTTTGACCTTACGGGTGAGGGAAGACAGGACTGAGAGGTAATTAAGGTGCGAGGAGAGGTGGGGGTTGGGGGCGGGAGGTGAAAAATTAGGGTGTTGTGGGATCAATTTGTCTCATCGGAAACAGGTCAGTGGTGGAAGGAAGGCTGGTTACTCTCTGGGCTTGATACACCTAACTGACTCTCAATTGGAATGCTCTCATGTGAACATTCTAGAATGCTCCGGGCAAGCTGGCCAATCAAAATCTTAGATCAGTGAGCATGGCAATATTGAAGCATATGAGTGACTCCATTTGCAGATTCCAATGAATGTCGTTTGGGCCCTCTTTTAGTATATGACCAAGCAATACTTGCAATCCATATTATTCAAAGCTAAACTGTGTTCATTGTGTAAGCTTCACTAAATTAGAGTAAGCACTGGAACAAATGTACCTCTCGCATATCAGTCATGTATTTTCAGTGTGCTAATACAAGTACTATAGATGTTTTTAGTGTTCAGATGTTTTCAAATAGTCACACTGTATCCTGCTGTGTAATGGCAACATGGAGCAGGCTGCAGTGTAAGACTAGCAATTACTGAAGGTTCCTGTAATCTCAGTGTAACAGTCCCTTCTCTCTTTCTCTCTCTTTCAATCCTCTATCAATCAATCAAGAAAAAGAAAGAAAGAATATGAAAAAAGAAAGAAAGAAGTAAAGAAAGACAGAAACAAAGAAAGAAAGACAGACAGAAAGAAGGAAAGAAAGAAAAAAAGAGAAGAGATGACTGAATGACTAGCTGAGAAACGTCCTTCAACATAAACCCTGCGCTCAGGAAATTAGGGATGATTTGATCCATTGCGGTGATATTGCCGTACTCATTAGAGTGCAGTTGCTGCAGTAAGTTAGTGTAGCATCTGGCTAACTCTTCTGGGAGACTCCGGAGCCCCAGCAGACCCGGCCGGGACTATCCTTCACACTGACAGCAGTGCTTCCCTTTGGGCTTGCCCCATTGATCCATTTACTGCATATATTTCACACTAAAGTGGCTCTGACACTGCATAAAGAGCCATATTGATAACCCATCGACATGCATTGTTTGCTCAAAGGAATATTTGCGTGTGGGGTCCTGCGCACCAATTGACCTTTTCTCCGGGCCCCCCCTGTTCTCCGGGATAAACTCACTCCACACCTCACTGCGCCGGCTCGCCACGGAGGCAGACAGCCCTGTCAAACGCACGCATACACACTCGTTCACACACACATACATTTACTCACACACACAGAGACCCACACACAGACACACACACATATACACACATACACTCTCTCTCACTCTCTGTCACACACACATACACACCCACACATACACACAGACACACACAGATCTAGACAGATCTGAAGGCCAGACCCCCTGGCCCAAATGGAAAGGGTTCGCTCTGGTTCCCCTGACAGTGAGGTGGCCGTGCATACTGATGCGACTGACGGTACAGGGGAGAGAGAGAGTGTGGATGTGCATGTGTGTGTGTGTGTGTGTGTGTGTGTGTGCATGTGTGTGTGTGGTATGGGTGAGGGGGGGGGGGGGAGTGTCATGCCGGAGAAAAAAAGTAAGGAGAAGAGAGGAGAAAAGTCATGTCTATCTGGGCAGTGATAAGGTTACGTGCAGCCTTTCCCCTGTGAGGCGAAATTGAAACCCTGCCCTCGTTGCCCTCGGAGATAATTGAAAAACGAGGGATTCGGACGACAACAGCCTTTCTTTCTACCTCTCTCCCTCCCTCTCTCTCTCTCCCTCTCTCTCTCTCTCTCCCTGTCTCTTTTTCTGTCCTTCTCTTCTTCCTCTCTCTCCATCGCTCCCTCTCATGTACACCGAGTGTGGAATGATAGAATAGATTGGGCCATAAAAGGGGGGCAGGCTCTGTGGCGGTGAGTGGGTTTTGATTGACCAGACGGGGGCGTTGGAGATGACCTTTAACCTCCACTCTTGCAGAACCCCTGGGAGAGCTGTAAATATTTTGTGTGACTGTGTGTGTGTGTGTGTGTGTGTGTGTGTGTGTGTGTGTGTTGGGTGTCTGTGTATGCATATCTCCCAGTTGCTCCAGGGATCAATGTCCATGTGCACAATCTCTGTGTCTCTCTGTCTCTTGTCTGTCTCTGTCTGTCTCTCTCTCACACACACACACACACACCCACACACACACACACACACACACACACTCCCACAGACAGATTTTCTGTTTTGTTTGCTTTATTGCTTATCCACAATGAAAATTGTGATTTTTTCCCCCCACAATCCTAGAACACTCCTCACTCACAATTCTAGAACATTCCCCTTTGTTGGCCTGCAGCATTGGTCAGTGTGGAAATGGGAAATGGGAAATGGGGCGTTAGATGGTCATGTGATTCAAAACCGTCCCCACATCGCACACAGGCACAAACCCTTTGCACAGCAGGCAGCTGCCAAAAGTGTGATAAGTGCATGTTATTACTGCAGTTAGACGACTGAAAGAACGTACAAAAATATCAAGATGTCCCAACAATGGGTGACATGGGAGTAATATGGGCAGGAAAGGTTTTCCACATTAGAATGTTACTCATTTCTCAGAAAACATTAATCACAAGTAAGGGCAGCCATTGTTGTTTAAGTAAAGGGAAAATTATTACGTTTCATTGGAGATTTCCGTTCTCCCGTAACGTGATAATGGGACGGCGAGTGAATAGCTGTTGTTTTAAGTTTGTCTGCATATGCAAAGCGGAGTTGCTGAGCTGGCAGAAGCCTTTGTATAAGAATGTGTGTGTATGTGTCTTTGGTGTGTGTGTGTGTGTGAATGTGTGTGCTCCTGAATCTTTGTTTGGAGTGTGTGTATGTGTGTGTGTGTATGAGAGAGAGAGAGAGAGAGAGAGAGAGAGAGAGAGAGAGAGAGAGAGAGAGAATTTGTCTGTTGTTATATGGAATGTGCAGTCATGCATACATGAGCTGTTTTCCTACCTGCTGCGCCACACACACACACACACACACACACACACACACACACACACACACACACACACACACACACACACACACACACACACACACACACTGCTGATGGACAGATTGAAGGCTCATGTTTTCATGTGTTCCACGGTTAGTCTTTCAGATTGCCCTCCTGTTGTGTCTCTCAACCTCTTTCCCTCTCTCTCTGTCTGTCCCTGCACATGTTTTCTCTCTCTCTCTCTCTCTCTCTCTCTCTCTCTCTCTCTCTCTCTCTCTCTCTCTCTCTCATTCTCTCTCCCTCTCTGCAGTGGTGCACTTTTTTCTCTCTGCGCTCATGAATATGCAGGAGATGCCTGTCAAAGGGAACAGCAGTAATTTCTGTGGATTCACGTCTTTCAGCGTGAAAGCAAACTGACAGTGAAGCGTGACACAACGCACCGCACTCACACTCGGTGTCTCAGGCAGCAGTGTGTGTGTGTGAGGCAGCAGGAGCAGCTGTAGAAACCTCTCCGGGAGACAGCTGGGGGGGCTCACACACACACACACACACACACACACACACACACACACACAGACATGGCCACCGCAAGACGTGGACAGGAGCAGACAAGCAGCCGACAGCGTGCCACTGAGGGGGAAATATCCTCTGAGATCATACACCACTCACATAATAATCTTACATGACTAACTGAGAGGGAAATAGCTTCTGGATTCACACACTTCACTCCCATATCCTCTGGAATCATAATCCTACATGACTAACTGAGGGGAAAAATATCCTCTGCAATCATATACTCTCCAGTAATAATCTTACATGACTTACTGCCTGAGAACCATTTTAAGCTCTGAAGAACCTTGAAGGCGCTACTGAATGCCTTACTAGTGTAGTTTGTTTTGTAGCACTTTTGTAGCCTTTTTCCCGTTTTATTTTATAGATACTTGGCATTAAGTGTGCTTTGCTGGGGGGCACAAACCCTATTCCAGTTATGGTATGTCTTAAAACATTGCAATATAGGGATATTGGTGTAATAATAATAAAAAAAGCAGGTAGGCTATATCATTGTAACTCATAACCATGTACAAATACGATAACACCGAATGCTCATTGGATGATGGGTTCAAACACCTGCATAAAAGCCCATCCCACCAATCAGGAGTCTGTGCTGATCAATCGTTGTTCTATCATATTGCCCCATTCTGATAATATGGTGTTATAGTAGCCTATATAATTTTGTCACACTGTGAATATTTCACCCTTCTCATTCTGCCCGATGATACAAACATGTTTCTAAACTAAGGTAAGAAAAAGGGTTGAGTTTTATTTTATTTTATTTTAAAGGCTGCTCGTGTTTCTCTGCCTCATTTATGCTCAAGCTCTGAAACACTGAACTCATTAGAGCAACATTCAGGATGATCACCCTCTTATGCATTTCATCATGCAGGTACAATATTATATATAATCTACAAGACCACTGTCAATATTTAGCACTTGCACGTCCTTCGCCACAACCTTTGCATTTACCAATCCGATTAAAATCATCCATGGAGATACCAAGGTGATGGAATGTTCAAAAAAAAAAAAATCCTCCCCCGTGACCGCACTGGCCCTTTCTAGGCTTACGGCGGCCATCTTCTCCTTTAAGGGCTAGCGGTGATGTCATCGGCAAGGTCCTGGACCTTCTTCCCTGTCATCTGGCACAGGTCACCATTAAATCGGCGCGGTGCAGCTTTTTGCATGCGCTATAATTCACATGCTGACTTTGATGATAATAGCACTAATAATGGTGTGACAGTGACGGATTGGTCCAGGGGGTTTAGGGCCCTTACAAAGTGACCCTTTGCCCAATCAGACCACTTCCAGGTTAAATGTGACCTGGGGCATCCAGCGAAAGGGCCCTTGCACAGGACTGCTGAATGGATGAGCGAGTGACTGAGAGAGAGAGAGAGAGAGAGAGAGAGAGGAGGGAGAGAGAACAGAAGGGGAGAGAGAGAAGAGGAAGAGGAAGAGAAAGAGAGAAAGAGAGAGAGAGAGATACTGAGAGTAAGAGAGTAAGAGAGAGGGAGGGTGAGAGGGAGGGGGAAAGGAGCAAGATCAGAAAAAAAGAATAAAGAGTATTCCTGAGTCAGGACTTTGCAAAGAGAAATGTGAAAAGCCTCTATCGCCAATACCACCCACCCACACACACTCACACACACACACACACACACACACACACACTCACACACATACTGTGGGCACAAAAACACACATCCATGTATACGTGTGTACACAGGCATGAGCACGCACACACACACACACACAATTTCAACTCCATCAAACAAAATTCCATTCAATTTGTTATTTTTCTCCTTCATTCTCCCAACAGAGGGGTACACGAGACACATCAAGGGGAAAAAAAACAAACAAACATCCAATTCAGACAGAAACTGAAAATCCATCCTGCACTCAGTTTTTGATTTGCCCGAACACTGCCTCACCACAGACCCTCTTTTTTCCATTTTATTTTTCCCTCTCTCTCTCCTCTCCCTCCCCCTCCTACTCCCTCTCTCTCTCTATCAGTGTTTCCCTTAGCGTTCTTCACTCTCTCTCTCTCTCTCTCTCTCTCTCTCTCTTTCTCTCTCTCTTTTTGTCCCTTCCTCTCATGATCGGGCCCGGCGCCTGCCGCCCGGTGGTGGGAAAGTCCTGCCGGCGCATGTGTTTGACATTAAAGGCAATCAGTGGCAGCCGTATTTCTGGAGCCGTCCAGCAAGCGAGCGAGAGAGCGAGCAAGCGAGAGAGCGTGTGTGTGTGTGTGTGTGTGTGTGTGTGTGTGTGTGTGTGTGTGAGAGAGAGAGAGAGAGAGAGAGAGATTGAGAGGCCCGGCAGGTCCGGCTTGATGAATGACAGGGCTGCTCTCATGCCCACCTCCTGAGCTGAGACTGTCGGCTGGAAACCCAGAATCCCAAAGCCTGGTTCTTTTATTTATGCAGACATGTCAAAGTTGGAGATTTATTGTAATCGCGTGGCAAGATCCTGATTAGCTCCAACACTGCACAGCCTGACATTAAGAGAAGGAGGAGGGGAGAGAGAGAGAGAGAGGGAGGGAGAGAGGGAGAGACCAAAAGGGAGAGACTTCAATTAAGACTGTGGATTTCGGCTGTATTTTTCAAGTTGTTGTGATCAGCCTAAATGATGCACAGAATATTGTCTTCTTTCGCAGTCAGGACCAAACAGAGACTGATTGGCAAACTGGCAACGTAAACAGCTTCGTCACTGTCAGGCAGTAAGAGCAAAAAGGAGAATCTGTATCAGCCTGAGAGCTGCCCGCCCTCAACATCCACATGATTGAATAAATAGTTTAGATTGATCACCAAAACAGTTAGACAGGAATGGTTTCACATCACTGTCAATAGCGCATATTGTTATAAGTTTTCCTCAACAATCCTCAACACCGAAAAAGCGGGAAAAAATGGAAACACAGTGAAAGCGGATAAACAATGAAAAACCACCAAAATCATTTACAATCAAGAAGACACAGTTTCCACAGTTTCCCCCGCTGTGGTTCCATAGGATAATACAGTGTGATAAAAAAATACAAGTGTGATCCAAGGAATTTCACAGACATCTAGCCATTATGCTGCAGACAGTCTTGGCCATCCACACACACACACATACACTCTCACTGATCGATCTCCATATTCCCCCCCCTACCATTTAATCACTCACCTCCATCCCCGCGACCATAAAGAATCATGGCGTAACAAGCCTTGTCGAATCCATCGGGCGCAGGACAGGACAAGAGGGGGGAGGGGAGGGAGTGGAATTCAATCCAGCAGGAGAAAGTTTAGTCGGGAAGGAGAAGGCGAAGGGCCCGAGATCAGGACCCTGGGGCACCCCGTCAGCCATAACTCAGGCTACCGGAGCCTGCCGCCCGAAGAGGGAGAGACGTCGGCGGATTGATTTAATGTCATTGCAGGCCTCACCCCCACCGTATGATTATGTGCCTTATTAAGTGATCCGCAGTGCATGACGCCGACAGCCTATTAAGTGCTGTCCTCCAGCTCTTTTTTTTTTTTTTTTTTTTTAAAGGCCAGGTATCGGCGGCTTGTCATGTTTCGCCTTGGTTGCCCTCTCTTCCTACTCTACCCTGAGATCTTTTAGATGTTAAGCGTTTATCATTCTCTCACCCCTTTTAGGCTGTGTCCCTGAACCCTGCTTTTCAGTCGCGAGGCATGTAATAAATGCACAGTACATGAGCAAAAAGCCCTCTGCAACCTACAGGCAAGGTTTGGTGAAATATAACCATTTAGCCCAACACGCATGGCATAAAGGCAGTTCTCTAGAAAAAAAAATACAGTGGTGGACTATGCCCTTTGATAAAGAGTGCTGAGTAGCTGAATTTTTTTTTTTCGTCAGCTATGCCTTTCCCCGAGGCTACACTCAAGTGTTTCACTCCCCCTACATGGCTACCGTCCGTCTTTAAGCACCTCAAAATGTTTTCACCCCAAGTTCATCCACATATGATGAGAACTGTTACAAATGTCTTTGTCAGAGTGACTGTGAATTAGTCTGCTACTCAAAATATTTAAAGTCCAAGCAAACCAGGTAAGGTTTCATGGGTTTAAGTGGTAAGATTTGAGGGTAGGTAAAACTGGCCAGTGTACACGCACATCTTTAAGTCACTGTCACGGATGCAGGATACATAAAAAACGTACACAGGAAAGATGGGAATATCCGCACACCGTTCTAGCTCCCACAAAACAGATTTTTTAAATGTTCCTTGCACAATGTTTCGACCATCATGGTCTTGGTCAGGTGTAGCCAGATGAAGATTTGAGTGTGGTATCTTAGGCAGGGAGGCTTGATGATGTAAGCGTCATGGGGTGGGGAGGGATGGAGATTCCCAGCTATAAAACCCCAGAGATGGTGGATGCTGGAGGTACCACTACCATTTACCACCCTCAAGCAGATGGCAGATCTGCCAGAGACGAAATGACGCCCTGAGCTGGGTATCTATGCAAGGTTCTATCCTGTTAAAAGAGTTTTTTTTTCTTTATTATTTGACCGTTATATAACCTAACAAGAAAAAATGCACTCACATCCAAAATGACTGTAATCATGGTGGTGGACATAAAAACAACACACTCAAAAACTCAAAGAAGAAGATATCAGCATACACAGCAGTTTACTTAGCTCCGAGTTCCAAACTACCAATTCTTTGACCACAGGGTCTTGGTCAGTTACATGAGGCACTTCTTCTTCAGTTTGAATTTTTTTTCCCTACATACCACAGTCTGCGTGCATGCTCTTGGGGGTGCAGGCTTCGGTCAAAGTGAAGGCTGGCCATTCATCAGGCTCTCAGATAGAGACGCTCAGTTTTTCCAGCCCGCTTTCCCTCATCCAGCCTGTCCGATCGTCTGTCTTTTAACATCTGCCGTATTTATACAAAACACAAGGCCAACCTGTGCTTGCTTTCCCCACTGCTTGTGGTCTAATAGAGTTGTGCAGGCTGGCCTGGCAGGTCATTGAAAGGTCTATTCAACATTTAGTCAATAAAGTAAAAATTAGCCAAAGAATGAGCTGTAGAGAACTTTCTATACTACCACCACAGAGTCTGTTATTTCTGAGAACATGACTACTTGGTATGGCAATGGCACCTCTCAGGATAAAATTGTCTGCACAGAATAATTCTCTATGCTGAAAAAAATCACTAGGGCCAAACTGCCAGCGTTACAGGGCATATATTCCAGGCGATGTCAGACTAGGGCAGACAGGATCATCAAAGACATACACCACCCCAGTCACAATGGCTTTCAAAGGCAGCCTTCTGGAAAGTAGTTCCCTTCTTTTAAGACCAGAACTGAGAAACTAAGAAGGAGCTTCTTTCCCCAAGCCATACGGTTTGTGAATGCATAACTTCCTTAACTCACATTCCTTATAAGCATTTATACATTCATTTTACTTTAAATATTATTATTATGTTAGTATTTTATTTTTATTTATTATTAAATATTATTTTCTTGCACTGAAGGGGGATATTAGTTGCAATCTCTATTTTACTGCTCTTTGTACCTGAACAAATATGCATGTGAGAAATACATTTCTTGAATGCTGAATCTTGAATAGTTTAATCGTCTGCACAATTCAGAACACCAATTAAAAAAACAGCAATGATGAACACGATGTGTTCAAACTATCCTATTAACATGGACATGAGCACACACACACACACACACACACACACACACACACACACACACAACACACACACACACACACACACATACATACACACAAACACGCAGACACACACAATAACATAGATGTGGGTGCACACACACATACACACACACACAGACACACACACATACACACACACATACACACACACACACACACACACACACACAGTGTACCTATGCCTCCGTTACGTATCTCAGGACAGTCATAGGGGAAAGTTTAAGACTTGTACTCATTCTTGCACTTACTCCTTCCTAGACAAAATTATCCTCCTTTTGAAGGTCATGGCAAGCACAGTGAAGCCCCTTAAGATAATTTCCATTTTAATAACTGCATTTAAATACATAAATAAAGCTGAATTCAGATTGATTTTACTGCATTTGTCTGGCTATTTTGCCCTACCCTAATGGCCACAGGGATAGACAGTCTAATGAGAGTCCGAACAAAAATACCTGAAGTGGTAGAGCTGATTTTATTACTGGAGAGGAAACATGGCAAGCTGCCTTGAGATAAAACAATATGTATGCTTACCTGCCAACATTTGAGCGGCTAAATCTGTGAGATTTCGGCGGCCAGTGGTCAAACATAATGATTTGATTATTAATAAGGCCGTTTGGACCTTGGTAATTACAGGACATTATGGGAGATAAAACAAGAGGGGGTGGTAGATGTGTCTGAAATACAAGAGAACCCCGAAAAAGAAAAAAAAACTGCAGATTTGGACATGTGTATGTAACCAACGTGTCTTTGTGAAAATTAAACACTGTTATTAGAAGACATACAATACTATACTGACCTACATGTGTAAATATGAAAGTTAGTTCACATAAACACAGAGAAAAGGTACAGACATGGGGAAGTGATTAATTTTACTCTGTGTGTGTGTGTGTGTGTGTGTCTGTGTGTGTCTGTGTCTGTGTCTGTGTCTGTGTGCATGTGTGTGTCTGTGTGAGTCTGTGTGTGTGTTTTTGTGCGTGTGTGTGTGTGTGTGTGTGTGTCTGTGTACATGTGTGTGACTGTGATTGGGGGGGGGGGGCTGGGGTAGAGTGGTTCTTGCAAGGCAAGAGGGGTTTAATGAAAATTGAAAACAATATGCCATTTTTCTGTTTCTACAGCTGAAATATCAGCAGATATTGGACAGTGCAGATTTCGGTAAGAGTAAAACATGTGAACATAGATGAGGAGTATGTGCCAGACAGCAGCATGTCTCACGGCTATCTCGGACACATAATAATGAAGCGTTTGTAACAGGATATCTGTGTGAATGTGTGGCCTTGTCTACAGCTCTGTCTGACACCTGTCAGGGGTGACATCATGACTCAATCAGGTGTGTAACACAAACACAGCGTCTAAATCGCCGTCACTGATTACTGGCTCACAGAAAGACAAGGAAAGCCCCATAAATGTTCTTAGACGTGTAAATGGGGAGGGGGGAAAGGTGTCTGTTGAATAGACCTGTCTTTTAACTGTCACATGTCTCAGTCCTTTTTTTTTCCATGACCTAATCTAGACTATCTGACCTCGAGACATATCTGACTCCGCCCTTTATTATGCGTCACACCAATGGATAAAGAGAATAAAATTAGCACACGCCCACAAGTGTATTCGTGGGAGGGGCTACGATTTGCTGTCAATCAGTCTAACTGATGAGAGTGGGCAGTGGCTCCACCTAGTGTAAAGTGAAGTCCAAACATCTTTCGTCTCTGAAAAGCCTGACACAAACCAGACATTGCTAAAAAACACCTGGTAACGTTTTCAAATTCCCTAACAACTCATTCGCGCTCACAATAAAATTTCTTACCTCGTAAATATCCAATTAAACGCAATTCTTATATTGTTTAACTTTAACAAGCAGAACCTTTCAACAATTTTGTATCATTATTGTGGTATAAATTTCAAGGCGTCTAAGTTTAAACGTATGGTGTCCATCTGACTTTAGGCTGTTAAGATAGTTACGGTTTGTTTTCTTTTTCTTCATTAACATTTTCCAACCGGAGGACAGGATCTCATATTTATGTTTCTTTTTCTTGATCTTACGTCTGTCAGCACAGGACTATTGGTCATCATTGTTTCCTCTTTATACTCTACTGCCACCTATGGGCAAAGGCGGAGAAGACCGTGATGCCTGGTTGTGTTCAACAAAGGTAGTGGTTACATGCGGTGCTATTTTGATAATGTTTGCGTCAGTTCTTTATTTACTTTTAAAGTAAAAAAATAATAAAGATGTTGATTACATGATTATTATTTTATAGTATATGTGTGTATATGTTTTTAAAAGTAGTTAAAAATAGTTTTCCTTTTATTCTATGTTCATTTTGATGTTTAGTGTAATTAAGTAAAATAGGCCTACCAAATGATATAGCCCACCTTGAACCTTTCAGACACAGAGTTAAATTTCTGAATTTTAAAAATAGATTAATGAAATGAAACGACCTTCTATATTGACAGGCCTATGTACACAAATCTAGTCTGAGATGTGTTATGCAATTCTAACCTGAACCAAAAGGCCAATCCTGGACTTAAATTACATTAAGTTAGCAGACTTTGATTAGAAGTTCACAGTGTTTTCATACTGATAGAATGTAGGCTAGATCAGTTTTTCATTGTCGAATGTCTAATGAAGTGAAGAGTGTTCGCCCAAAATTATTCTGTTAAGTAGAGACCACGCTTTTAGTCACCACAGGAATATATTGTTGTTTTCCAGATAAAATCCAGCCTAAGAATTCCTTGATTACTTTCCTGTTGACACTCAATTTTAGAGAAACATCTCCCCCTGCCACCTTCTCCCTTTTCCCCCTTCAAACACGTCTTCATGTTTACCTTTTTCGAGGATAAATCGATGTTGTCCCTCAGTACTCTTCATTTAGTACAGGATTGTGTGTATCACGGGTTAACATTGCATTGCCAAGGTTTATTTGTTTAGGCAAGGGGCATCATTTATTTCGCACAGTCTCTGTTTGGGCAGATGGCGGACCCTGGAGCGCCAAACGGGGTGGCGTGTTTATTTGAAATGGGGCGTGTGGCACGCAAGGGGGTTTGAAAAGCCCCGAGGACCATGTGTTTCTTTCGGTACTGATTGAGAGACGCGAGTTTGGCAGACGGCCGAAGGTCTTGACGAGAAGCAGGAGCGAGCGGTTGTGTTCTGCCGCAAAGGCCTGTTCTGTGGCGCTGCCCGCGTTTCAGCTGACGCACAGAGACAGGCCTCCGGAGTCCCTGGACTGTGCATCTGGTTTCATGGAATAATTTAAAACACGAGGTCAATCATACACTTAATTTAATAGGATATATAGTCCAGATGACACCAGAGTCTTATAGGCTTGTAAATTTGCAATTGGTTCAGCTGGGCACAAAAAAAATGAATATATAGTTTAAAAGAACAAAAAACAGCCTCTGTACTGTTATTCTTTTGCTTTTCTGAAATAAACCATATTTAGTGTCACGAAATATTTGATTAGCCCTGGGTTTCAACACTTATGCTAAAGGTTTATGCTTATAACGTAAAAGTCCATTCGAATAAACCATAGGATATAGCTTATACACTTCTTACATATGGTATGTGAACCCTTTCAGTTAGAATTAATGCTTTATGCTATTCCATATATACAATTCTAAAGAATAAGAGTGACATTTAGAAAATAGAACTTATCCTCGGTCTTCTAAATAAAATGCTGTTTAAGTTACCAAATGTCACTCTTTGTCCGAAAGCTTCGAAAGATTGACAGCTTCATTAACCCCTCCCGCCCTGACTATTTTTGGCCCGGCCCAGTTCTCTGTGTCGTCACCGTATTATAAGCCAATCAGGGCAAAACCCATCAATCAATGTCTGGACCTTCACCAATCAGTGCAAGCATGGTCAGTAGGCCCTAGCCAATCAGAGCTAAGCTGTGTAGCGTAGCTCTTATAAAAACCCAGATCGTGCGTAAAGCAAGACAGAAAAGAAGGGACTGGATGTGGGCCTGTGTAGAGAGGGGACAGCCTAAGCAGTAAAGTTAGTCACTGTGAATATGACACCAAGTCTATCTGTACGAGTTTCTCACTAACCTATTGGGCTAGGAATTTTTAGGTGCACAGACTGAAGACGTTTCAGACTGCTACCCAAAAGTAAGCTTATTCAGGCCACCACTGTACAAAATATGTACACAAGCAAGCATGCACCTATGTCCCGTGGCTGATTGTCATGGAGACCTATTCCGCCACCCCATACATGCACACACACACCACACTCTATAGGCAAGCACATAAGTGTGGTCTCATTTAGCCTACACTATCTACAATTAGAACAGACATGCCCCATCAGGCCTGGACCTTATGGCCACCTCGTTTATGACTGCTGCTTACTTCATATGCCAGTGTACACCTGTGGGACACTCCCAGTTCATATTACTGATTACCTTAACATGTGTAGATAGAGTAGAATAGAGCAGGAGACTGTATTGCGTACACATATGCTGAACTCATTGGTTTCCTCAAATGGACCCTGCCTGAGAACACAAAAAACCCTTTCCTTATGATTCTGATTAACCACTAAACCACTATGAGTTTCATGTGTTTATGTATAGCCATGGAGCCAGTGGTCCACTGGGGGTGTGTGTGGGTGCGTGTGTTGGGGGGTGATTCTGGGGGGCCTTTTCAGGATATTTTAATATTATTAGTAATCCTGGGGGAGGGGGGGATACTTGTAGCCTTTCGTAGGGCCTAAAGTTTCTAGCAGCTGAGGCCGGTCTTGTGGACACTTCGAGATGAGGGAAACTAATCACACTGTGAATCATCTTACATGGTTGGCCAAATTGTCACTATAGAAACGTGTATTTGGAGACAGATGGACATTTGATAGATAGATAGATAGATAGATAGATAGATAGATAGATAGATAGATAGATAGATATCCTTTTCCCTTGTACCAACTGAAAAGCTGAAAAAAGGAGTGGGAGGCGAAGGGGGACGCTGTTAAAATAATTACTACTTTTCAAGACCTTTTTAAAAGAAAAAAGAAAACAATCTTTGTCTGAACTCTGGCAGGCATCTTGTCCTTTATCTTTCCTCAAGCCCATTGGATTGATTGGATTGGACCATCAAGCCCAAAGCTTGACACAGCGCATGCGTGTAGTGACTTACGTCACTGCCTCTGGTTTGGCTGTCCTCACGAGAAAGAGCGATCAAGGGATATACCCTGCTGCGCGAGCGCAACACCACAGCAGAGGGCGGAAATCTGATGTCAGTCGTCTGGATGCGATTGCGGACATGTGTGTGATGAGCGTCTGTCATCTTTGTGCGTGCGTGTGTGTGTGTGTGTGTGTGTCTGTATGTGTCTGTGTGTGTCTGTGTGTGTCTGTGTGTGATCTAAGGTCTCCTGACACTTGCGTGTCTCTTTGAAAGCCCATTGCAAATATTGCGCGTGTGCTTCCTGAGGATGCAAACACATGTGTGGTGCACGCACGCATCCAACCTTCTTCCGATGATGGAAGTCTTTGAGGGGTGACCAAGCAGAGGAAAGCCGCTCGAGCTTTGACATCCCCAGATGCGGAGATGTTGCCGTGGCACGCAATCACAACGCGGGATAGTGTTTTGTGACAGAGTGTCCGTCTTATAATAGTGGATCTGGATTGTGTATGCTCCGTTATCTTTGCGCGATGGTGATGTTGTATAGGCTACAATCGAAGCCTAATTGCATTCTAAGGGTTTGGAATTAGCCATTAAAGCATTGGATAACCATTAAGCCATTGTAAATAACAATGAAACCACAAAACACTATGGTCATGGTGTAGCCCATTCCATCTGGCATGTCCGCTGATCTTGCTTCCTGTTCAATTAAAAAAGCCTCCCTGACTCCATAGCCAAGAGTTTTAAGTGCCACTGCTAAGTGCCCCTGATTGGCCACAAGATGGCGGCAAAAGTACAACGCTGAATGGAGTGTTGGTATTGACTGTACAGATAAGTTTCTATATTTTCAATGCGTGCAACTTTAATTGGCGTATAATTAATCGCTTAGTGTCTGGTTGAGAGTAAAACAAGGCTAAGGAAAACAGTAATAGGCTTACTTCAAAAATCTTTCACCTCCATATTTGTATGAACACGCAAGTTCCTGAGTAGAGGGCCAAGGCCTACTACATATGATGAACAGTATAGTTCAGGCTCAAGTAGACCTACGTGCAACTTTCCGTTTGAGGGAGCTGATGTACAGCTAACAGCCTAAACATTTCCTGCAAATGTCTTTCCAGAACTTAGGTTTAGTATACCTGACAGACATATATTCAAACATAAATAATATTTAACTAAACTCAATAATTTAGTTAGATAAATCAACCACAATGTGCAATTCATAACTTATTTTGCATTATTTCTAAATATGCCTTAAACTTATTATTCTAAGAGAACAGTGCATGGTATAGGTGCATAATATAGGTCTACAGGTCTGACTAGTCTTTAAGTTATTTATTAAACCCACAAGCAAATGCAAAAAATACCATATTACGTTATTTATTATTTTTACATACAATCTGGTGTCAATTTGTAACAGTAACAATAGCAGGAAAGTGTGTTGGTTGAAATACAAATCGAATAAAATCTGTACCATTTTTGATGGGGAAAGTCAGGGAGGTTTAAATTAAATAAGCAAATCGTGATCATATAGCCTACTAATCGAAATATATATTTTAAAGCATTTGAACATGAAAAAGACGTGCCTATAAAGACTACGAGTGTTGCTTTTATCAGGGGGCCTAGAAGGTGTCCTGGAGCTTGAGTTGGAATTATTGGTTAACATGTGTGGACTTCGATTTATATTTGACGAATTCTACAAGTTATAGGCTAAAATATGCATGTATGTTTGTTTAAAACTAGCAGAATACGGTGCGTAATTTTGGGATAGGCTTGATAGGACCCACAGGCACTCCTCAGCACACTCCACCTATATGAAGCTCAGCCAATCAGAGTAGGATGCTGAGAACTGAGCGTTTTAATTGGGTATGAAGGGGCGGGAGGGGCATGTTTGCTTGAATGTCACGAGGAATTTGCACCTCCAATGAGAATCTGTTCCGCTTTCCCGCCCCCTATCATCATGCAAAACAGGCTCGGCCCACACATTCCAAAACATCACTCAAAAATGGGGGAGTGCACATTCACCGGTTTTATTACTTAAAAGCGAATGATGTACAAAACACAAAAAACTCACATCAGTAACATGAACCATATTATTATCGTTATTTTTTTTTACTAACAGACAAGGATGAAGTTATGTTTGTATGCATATTGTCAGAAGTTAAACACTAAAAGTAGTCAGACAAAACGGTGGTTGGCAGTGAAATTAAATAATGCACTTAAAAAAATAAAGAATTTAAAATGACCATGACATTATTATGGTATATCCCTTTAGTTCCAAAATGTCAAACAGTTGAGTGTTTTTCCTCTTTGGTGTGCGTGTGAAAATGACAACGGTCGGTAGACCATACTATAGGGAAAGGAAAGAAACATGGCACGCATTTCAAATAACGCCTAATCTAACCTAGCGGGATACAGAAGTGCTTCAATCCGGAAAATAAAACACTGGAAAGAGGTCAGTGAATGTTGCCTCATTGTTGTCGTCTTATCAAAGTCACACAAATGTGAAAAAAAAAAACACTAACAGCATAATTTCGTAACAGAAATACAGCTAATAGCCCTACTAGGCATAGCCAACTTTTTCATCCCAAATGGGCATAGGGACCTATAAATTAGTGTTTAATTCAGGCTGCAAAAATAGCCAATAATTTCTAAAACACGTTGGATTTCAAGGTGCTACAAATCCCAATGGCTTTCAAAACTAGACGCGGCCCACATTGGGCCTATACCCTTGTCACTGTGCTCTTAACAGGTTAACAATATCTAATCCACGACACGGCAAATAAATATATTATTATGTACAAAGGATTTTTACCTTAAAGCCTTAATCCAAGTAGCCTATAGTATTTACACAAATGCCACCGCAGGGGGGAAAAATATTAGCTGCATAGCACAAATTCTCCATCTTCATGTCCAATGGAATATACGCTTCTTGGCAAACAATGCTCACTTTAGTATCGACCACTTGATCTGGTCCTTTGCTGACTGTAACACCTGGAAAGCAAACAAGCAAATACAAACATTGACGGGAGAAGGCAATAAACAAATTTTTAAAACAAACGTTAAAAAATGTGCGTTTTCTATGAAGGCGTTGTAGATGTCGGCAGCTTTACCGCATATCTTGACCTTGGTCGATCGACTAGTTCAACTCAACACCTCCTTTCAGTCCTTTCTGTGCATTAAACATTGCGCTGCGGCACTGTCCTGGTACAGTGATTCTCAAAGGCTTCTCAAATTTCTCAAAACAGAATTTGACAAAAAAAAAAAAACTTTTGGCAAAAGTAGTCAGAGTGGGTGCCTTTCTCAGACCATTTGGTAGAAACAGCACCACATACTATGACTATACCGCCCAAAAGACCTATAAGACCCAAACTCTTTATGCGTTATGCCTAAATCGTACTATTTCTGTAAATGACTATGTACCATACCGCAAGCATAACAAACCACTGTGACATTAGGCTATACTTGTGATTTAAAATGTCACAAGAGACCTGTTTTTTATGTAATGCAACGTACAATGAAAACGAATAAGGCTACACGTTTCCTGTGTGGCATGTTTCCATTTCACAGTGCAATTGTACATATTGCTGTAGGCTATGGTGGGGATTAACTGCTGAAAATTAGACAGGATTCATATTTTGTCTCTTGCTGTTAGAGTTATAATTTGTCAACAGACCCTATCATTGCCAGACAAGATCATCTACTTTAATCCTTAGCACAAAGGCAATACAAAGAAAAAAATAGAAATGAAAATAGGCCTATAACACATAATTCAGCAAACTTTAGATGTGGTGGTCTTTCCAAGTGCTTACCAATAGAAATGTATATATTATACATTTCTATATTTATGTATATATTTATTAGTTCAAAAGAAATCACTTTTCTACATTACTGTCAATATCAAGCTGAATTAAGAGTACAAAAGTGGAGATATAAGAGGCAATTGTAAACAAAATACATTCCGGTTATTGTTTAGCATTTCAGTACCACTTTTAAACCAGACTGGTCACAAACAGCCTAAGCAATGGCTAAATATGTTGAATCATAAATCTATGGGCTATCAAAGCAGGAACTTGCAAATTAAATATTTTGGATGCAATTATCCTGTCGCCAAGTAGCAGGCTTATATGGAATTAGGTGACCACCAGGTGGCGCATGGAATCCACAAATGCAAGTTGCGTCACTCTTGAAGGGGTTCCTCTTGTAATTATTATTCAGCCAACACAGTTTAGCAGTTATTTGTTATTAGGAGACACCTTTTGTTATTGAAAGTATACTGTACAAAACTGTTGATAGAATTAAACAAATACATTTGGATGAGATGGTTGGCTTACACGTAACCTAGGTTTACCTCTATGCCGATGGCATTATTGTTTGGTTTGCACTGTGGTTTTCCATGGAAACCACAACTCAAATCACAAACTCAAAAGGAACAGGTGAGAACAAAGCCATTTTTAATGGTCACAGTTTTGTGGTTGCTTCTGTGCCACAAACCTGTGCTTTAACGTCTGTTTTTTTTTTTTTTTCAAGCCAGAAAAGAGGCAAAAGCATTCATAACAATATGGCTGCTCAGTTAATATGACAGTAACACAGTGAGACAACTAGATGGACTACATGGGAGAGAGACAGAGTGAGAGACAGAAACATAAAAAGGAGGGCAGAGGAAAGATGGCATAATGCAAGGAAGGCAAGCAAAGACAGAGACAAAAAATGAGAAAAGGAGTGTGTATGAGAGACAAAGAGAGAGATAGAGAGACAGAAACAGAAACAGAGACAGGACAGAGACAGAGAGACAAAGAGACAGACAGAGAGAAAGAGACACTGGTGTTGGGGAAGTGGGAGTAGGAGCAGTGAGTAGGAGGAGACTTACAGTGGTAGTGAGAGCCAGCTTTTCTGTTAGGTGCTGCACAGGAGAGGTCAAGAGGTCAGTCAGTGGGATGAGACAGTGGGCAGGCAAAATGGCAAAATCAAAACCAGTCATTCACAATCCACCAACGAGCCCGGGGCTGGAGCTGGAGATGGCCTGGGTGTGGCGCGGATCTGGCACATGGCCAGGCCCTCACTCAGCTCCGGCTCCAGGGTTGGCAGTCATGTGGGTGAGTACCAAAGATTCCAGAGCGCTACTCTAGAATCTTTGGTTAGTACCAAGCGGCAACGTTCCAGGCTAAATAAGGAAGCCCAAACTGAACGTTCTTGAGTTGCAATATCTCACACATCCATTAGGGGCTGGCTGCAGAAGTGAGCAACTTCCCATAGACTCCCATGTTTAAAAAAGTTAATTTTCACAGCAAAAATAAACATATTTACAGCCGGGTAAAAAAATAATAATAATAATAAAAAAAAATTAAAAAAACGGTTTTGTGGGTTTCGGTAGTTTTCTGGTCCATGTTAACTCTGAGGGGGTGAATGTTATTTTTATTTAAATCCATTAGTTTAACCCCCAGATAATTTACACTGACATTAACAAAATGAATTGGCAAAGATGGCCGCGCTCGAACCTTCAATTTAAACCTCATCTGATCTGTCAGAAAGTCTATATGTGACATCACAGAGGGTTTCCCCAATTCTCTTATATATTATATACAGTCTATGGTTAGTACCAGCTTAGTACCTCAGAGGGAGGTGGAGGGGCGTGGGGAGGGCAGGCAAGGAGACAGGAATTCAGATGCAGTGTGAACGCTAAGCCATTCCATCTGTTGCTTCCCATGCAAGCATGGCGTGCTATTCTCCATAGCACGGCTATTTCAGAACTGTCTGACAGCAACGGAAATATCTTGCATGCATAATGACAAAAGAGTGACTGAGTAGTCTAGAATCCATTTTGAATGACTGAAGTGTTACCTACATTGCTTTAGTAAACTCTGTAGCAATTTGCCTGTATATTAACATAGTACCAAATAATTCCTCACATTCTTAACTAATGGCATACCACAAGGTAGAACGCAGACTGATAATGTAGCTTTAAAATAGTCAACAATGTTTTGGAGGAAAGATAGTCAGTTATGTCTGTAAGGTTTTTCACAAGAACTGACCTAACCTGAACAACGTCTTTAAATCAACTGCTATTCATATATTCTCAAAGCCTGAAGTATTTTTTACACAAAATGACTGAAATGAGCTCACCTAATAAAAGATGCTATTATACTCTCAGAATGCATTAAATTGAATAACATGAGTACATCCCATTCCCTAGTGAATGAAGGAGGTCTCTCAGCTACCTACCAATTCCCCATGATGCCAAAATATTCTTAAACATTGCATCCTCTATAATTAAACTGGCATTGCCCACTTCAAAGAAATTGTGAATGGTTAAAGTAAATAACGTAGAATGTGTGTGTGTGTGTGTGTGTGTGTGTGTGTGTGTGTGTGTGTGTGTGTGTGTGTGTGTGTGTGTGTGTGTGTTTGTGTGTGTGTGTATGTGTATGTGATTGGTTATCTGTGTGTCAATGTATAAGTGTGTGTGTGTGTGTGTGTGTGTGTGTGTGTGTGTGTGTATGCTTGTCTATTCATGTGTCTGTGTATAAGTGCTTGTATATCTTCAGCTGCATCAGTGTATCTGTCTCACCTGTGCCACACTCTGTTCTGTCAGAGGGTTGTCATCCGCCTGTGGAAAAAGAAAAAAGAAAAAAAAGATATTAAAATTCTAGGCTCGATAATGAAAGACTGCACCGTTTCCTCCAAAACACCCACATGCTATTCAGACATCACTAGCAGATGCTAAAACCTTGAGTACACAAGAAGCTCACTCCTCCTTTTCCTACACATTCAAGTCCTCCCACAGGCTACTAAGAAAAGACTGAGTCCTCAGCTGTGTCCACACTGCTGGGCTGCAGAAAGTGCCAACTAGAGGAGAACTTGCTTTTCTCGGTCATTACTTTGTACCGTGCAAGTTTGCCATGTGTCTTCCCTGTTTCAAAACAGCAAGACTGTGAGGGAAAGACAAAGACAGGGTGCCACTCTGATTATGAAACACAAATAGAAAATACAATAGAGTTGGTGGTAGTGAATACACATACACTTCAAACTTCACTTCATTTAATGGAGAATACCTGAAAATACCTTCTCCCTAAAAATCCTGAAAAAGCCTTACTTATAATTCCCTTTATCAATCAGAATACAACTTTTTGAAGGGTGACAATTCAAGCCCTAGCAGTCTTAAAATATTAGCTAATATGTACCATTAAACTAGACTTAATCAGCATCCAATTGAATTGAACTGAGATGAATAGTATGGTAATGTGTTTTAAGCATGGTGTATTATAGTTGGTCTTTGTTATTTTTTAAAAGGATGGTTTAATTGTGCCACTAGGCTAATAAAACAGCTTGAGAAACTGCAACAGCATGCCACATCTGGAACTGAATGTTACATCAAGCTGGTGACCACACAAAATGGTTGCCACACGTGACATCACACATGCACACACAAGGCCATGTCAGATAAGCCAATTTCACTGGTGAATGTGGAATCTGCTCCAAAGTCATATGGTACCTTACCGATGTATGCATTTCTCTTGTATGAGGTTTCGCACATTGACCATGGTTAAGGGATGTGCATACCCATTTTCAACAACACATCCAGGACTAAAAGGATGGGTATTTGTGCATATGCATATTTGTTTATGTGTATAATTTGCTACGTCATGGGATTTTGGGTCATGGGGTTCTTGTGTAGGAACATGCATGGCCTCTTCTTAAATCAGCCACCCAGGAATGCAAGAAGAACAGTCCTGACTGACTCTCAATAATGCTATCGGATTGTATAATATCATATCGCATCAGATCGTACGGCATACTGTGATCAATCCACCTTGTCTTCGCTACCTACGCACACAACCACCAGTACACTTATACCATACAAACCTTTCATGAATATATCTTATATAACTTACAACCCATAATAAAAGACCTTATTTAACAGTTATGTAACGTATGCCTGCATATCAGGTAGACTTACAGCTCTGTCTGGAAATGTTGCTGTGCTGTGCAAGGTAAATCAACATGCCAAAGTCATGTGTGAGCCCTGTGACCACACATATTACACTGAAAAAAGTGAAGCACAGAACCAATAATAAGGCATCGTGCTGCAAGGATCCTTTTACGTTGATTTAACATGGACAATGTGTCATGTGTCATGGACAATGCCATGCATGTTATGTCATGCCCTTCTTTATGATAAATAGGGCACACTCAACCAATGTAAAAAGATCCACGCAGCAGGTTGTTGTAATTTTTTATGTTGGTTCAATGCTTCGCTTATTACAGTGTGATACGAATGTCACATCTGTGCAAATATAACCTACTGAATGTAAACTGAGGTTACTGTGCTGTTCTGTGTACTGTGCAACTGAAGCATCTTCAGGACTTTAGAACTTCACTACCACATTGCCAGCTGGTAGCTAATTGTTGGGTATTGAAATAACGCAAAATGGTTACATGTAATGGCACACACCAATTATATTGTTACCATGTTTGTTCTGCACATCCAACCAGTTATCACCCTCCGAGATGGGAAATCTCCAGCTGTAGAAAGTGCACGTTCTACTATAGATCGGTTTCACCGCTGCACTTGAAACAGGCCATGTCAGCCAAGTGTCAGGTTCATCTACCTGCCTAAGGAGTTGTGCTCTTTAGAATGGACTAATTTAATAACTTAATGAAGCAAATACGTGGCAATGTTTTTATTTCCCAAGCTTAGACTTTTCCACCACTCATGACTCCTAACTAAACCTGGTTAAAATGTTGGATGTGTTTATTTTATAATCCTGGGCCTAATATGACCTGTAAGAATTTAAAGACCTCTGTTAAAACCACTTTTGTATGTCTTCTGTTCTGGAAAAAAATCTATTTGAAATTCCCCCACTTATAGATAACATGAAAAATATCCAAATATACCACTACTTTACTATATGAGAGAAACACAATATAGTTCCTTTTGTTAACTCAGGTGGGTTTCCTCCAACACATTTCATTTATTTTGGATTGCCAGCTTTTCAATGAGCTGTTAATAAACACTGAGCACTAGACAAGTGCTCCCAGTTTAGCTACTAGTTACCAGAGTCAGCAACTGAGTGAGGTTAACAGTAAAGGTACAGAGTTAATTTGGTGACAGTTTATTTGGATAGTCCACCCACAGAGACTTTATAGATGGTTTGTTGTAATTCAGATTCATTTGTTTATCGCTTACTGACTTATCAACTTAACTACTAAACCCAACCCCTAACCTTAACCTTAACCTAACCCTAACAAGACACAGAGTTTTTAACTGATAGTTTGTTTGTCTCAGCATCTGTAGTTAGGCTATTGAATTATTTACTGGACTATCCAAATACAGTGTAACCATTAATTTCAGTAAAAACACTGGAGATGTAGTGTGTGGAAGCAGTATCAGGAATCCCATCCCTGGAGGTGAGCATCTCACTGCAAGGCCATGCGCTCTCACTCCATGCAGGTACCTTTCTCTGGTCTTCCCACCCTTTCTCTCTCTCTCTTTGAGAAACCTCTTTGCCCTTATTTCACCCTCACCCTTTCTGTCTCCTCTGGCTTGCCGTCCCCTCCCTTCCCTGCAGGGGTGGCTGTGGGACTAAGCGCTCTGGCTCCTGGAGGACTGTGCCTCCGCATTACCAGTGATGTAGTCAAACAGGACAAAGCCAAACGCCTGTTCAGAGCCAGCCTATCAGGGCAAGGCAAATGTGAGAGCAAGTTTTTTTTTCTTTTTCTTTTTTTGAAACATTTTTGTGAGTGATGTATTGATGTGAAAAAAGGAGGAATCTGAGACAGTTGCCAACAGTGCTGAGTGTTCTGACCGCACGTCTTACCCTGTAGTTGACTTTCTCTAGCACCTGCTGTGGGTCGCTCTCCAAGATCACCCTGGCAACAACATAAACAAGACAACCCTTAAACAAAGAAGACCACACTGTGGGTGATGTTTAAAATAATAAATCAAAACACTGTACTGGCAGATTACAATTGTCTGTCTGCCTGTCTGTCTCTCTGTCTGTCTGTCTGTCTTCCTCCATGTGTGTGTGTGTGTGTGTGTGTGTGTGTGTGCTGTTTGTCCACACAAGCACATTTCATTGTCACTGAGAAGAGATCCACTTCACTCACAGATGCAGATTATCATGTGTCAGTAAACTGCCAATGGACACCGTTAGCTTTAGTGTCTTCATCCCATAACACCCTGCCCCCAGAAAAAGGACTTTCCCTTACTGATGTGACGACGCTATTAAGGGAGCAACACCTGTCGAGAAACTAAATCCTGCAGGTGCCTGAAACTCGCCCCCCAGGTGTACTCTGGCACATATATACCCTACCCTACTACCCTCTCTGTCTCTCTCTCTCACACACATATGTAAAATCCATTGGTAACGCCCTGGCCTCTTTTCTCTCCTACCGTCCTAGATCATATCATATTTCGGCTTTTTAAGACTTTTTCTTTCATTCTTTTCGGTGTTGAAATTGGACGAGCACCCTCACCCGCCGTCTATGATCTCATCCACCACCAGGAAGACTCCGTCCATGTTGTCCAGCAGGCACCTCCGCTCCACATTCTTCCTGTGAGGGGAGAAAAAAAGAGCCGTGAGCAGGGAAAATGTCTTACTGCACATTTGCATGAAGTGGAAGAGGTGTATTCAATACTTAGGACTTTTATTATTATTATTGCCTGTTTAAAGACATTCAAATAGCAAGGTCACTCAGTTACAAGGGGGATTTGACAAGTGGAGAAGCATATATTACATTACATTTGCATTTAGCTGGCACTGTTAGCCAGAGTGACTTGCAGTGAATTAGGTACAGGGACAGTCCCCCTGAAGCAATGTGAGGTTTAGATGCCTTGCTCAAGGCCACTTCAGCCATGGATGTGGATGCAGGAGGGTGCTGGTTATTTACCCACATTTTTGCTACTGGTACGGGACCCAAACCTGTGACCCCCCCCGATCCCAACACCAACTCCCTAACCATTAGGCCACAACTGCCCCTGCAAAATGCTGGAATAGTGACAACTAAGCAGATGTCAGAGTGTGTTTTGGCCAGTGTTTGGCCAACAAGTTATCCCCGAAGGTTGCTATTAGTTCACTGAACAAAGTCATGTGATGATGTAACGAAGTCATTTGTTATGTTACTGCCCCACTGACAATGTCACATTTATGTTAGCTGCAACATTTATGTCAGATCTAATACAACTATGTCCAAGAAATGATGACAGGTACTGACACTTGAAGGTCAATCACAGGGCTTCCACAAACTAGGGCACCACTAAATACAAAATGTCAGAGAGAACTATGCTAATGCTAGTCATACGACAACAGAAAAATCTTTTCTCCCAGTGTAAGAAACACTTGCCAGATTTGTCATCTTAGGAGCTTGCAGAACAAGTTTGAGGAGTGTATATAGTGTATGCATTAACTATGGTAGCTTATGGTGTATGCATTGACTACGATAGCATTTTGCTTATGGTGCTTTTATACTAAACCCTCTAAGCCACAAGAGGCCAGGATTAATATGATTCTTTTAATCTGATGTCATTAGCTTAAGCTACAGATGTGTGTGTACACACAGAGACAGAGAGACAGAGAGACAGAGAGACAGAGAGACAGACACACAGACACACACAGACACACACAGACACACACACACACACACACACTTCCCTGATCAGGACATGGCATGGAAAGGCAAACAGTGTGGTAATGAAGGGGCCATTAGGGTTTTGGTGAGAGCCCAGCCCATGCAAACATGACTAATGTCTTTGCCCACTTCAGGGTGTGTCAGACTTACAGCTGCTCAGCGCTTTTCAGAGCTTAAAAGTCTGCTGTTTAGCCCTCTCTCTCTCTCTCTCTCTCCCTCTTTCTCTCCCTCTCTCTCTCTCTCTCTCTCTCTCTCTGTCTCCCTCTCTCCCTCACTCTCTCCCTCCCTGTCTGTCTGTCTCCATCCCTCCCCCCTCTCTCTCCAGACAAATTCTCTCTCTCTCTCTCTCTCTCTATCTCTCTCTCACTCACACACACACACACACACACACACACACACAAATGCTGAGGGAGGGAGGTGTGTGAGATGGCACTGCACAGGTTTCTATGGTTACCGTACTAGTGCTTGGATTTGGTAGTGGGCATTTCAGACATGTTCGCCCAACCCCAGTTACAACAAATCTCACACAGTCTCACTTCATACAACAATACGTAGCCTTATTGCTATGTAATCACCATTTCAGCAACAGGCCGCTATGATTTATTACTAGGCTATGACATGCCATTACAGGCTATGGTTGGCTATGACATTTTTAAGTGAATGACATGTCGTAGGTCGCTGTTGTTTGAAGCAAACACCTGTAAGAATTGTTTGTAGGAATGGATGCAGAACTTACCTTAAGATTTGGCTAAGTGATTCAAACAGGCAATTGAGGACAGCCATCAGCATGAGCTGCAAATGTAAAGAGGCAGACAGAAGCTAAAGGTTACACATGGGTGGTTGTCTGCAGGGCAATAGCATGTATATAGAGGGGCAAAGAGCAGAAGCTGTATTAAAAACAAGAAGTGGAGCACATAGCAGTGTTGAAAAGTAAATGGAGGAGGAGAGGAAGAGG
This sequence comes from Setipinna tenuifilis, assembly GCA_030347295.1. Taxonomy (NCBI): domain Eukaryota; kingdom Metazoa; phylum Chordata; class Actinopteri; order Clupeiformes; family Engraulidae; genus Setipinna; species Setipinna tenuifilis. The sequence continues at coordinate 20,744,442 of CM059266.1, read as the reverse complement.
TGTGGCCATGTTGTTCTAACAAGGATCTGGCACCTCACAAACAAAATGGGCCGACGCCATAGCGATAGCAAGCGATGTGGACAAAGCGCGGTGGCTGTGGTGGCCTAGTAACAGAGTGCTGTCGTGCACGGCATACCTCGTTCTCCTGGGCGCTGCCAACCACGTAGAAGAACAGATCAATGCTGCTCTTGTAGACAATTGTCATCCCCTCCAAGAAGGCTATCTCATCTGCTCAGAGACAGAAAGAGGGAGACGGAGAGGGAGAGTCAGAAAGAAAGAAAGAAAGAAAGAAAGAAAGAAAGAAAGAATGAAAGAATGAAAGAAAGAATGAAAGAAAGAGAATGGAATGAGAGCATGGAGATAAGAGAACGAGAGAGAGAGAGAGAGAGAGAAGGAGAGAATGAGAAAAGGGCTCCAAGGGTGAATGAATGAATGAATGAATCAGGGAGGACAAAGAAGGTCGGCTGCAGAGTGGCATTCGTAATAACTGATACGTTGGCTTGACATGAAGGGGTAGTTCTGAGTTAAGTCTGTGGGTTAGCGAGGTATACATTAAAGAAAGTGGAGGGGTGGGGGGGTGAAAGGTGATCATACAGCCACACCTGAAGGCCAGGTGGAGTCCTCAATTTCTCTGGCTGCTGTGCCATAGAAAAAAACGCTGTCAGTCAGAGAACAGGTTCTCTACTCTTTTGTCAGCTGTAACCCAAGCTCCAGACCCCTCGAGGATCGAGACGTGCAGTCACACAAAAAAAGGAGGACTGACCAATCAGCACACAGGAGAAACTTCACATTCAAAAAGTTCGACCAATTGGATCACAGCTGCCACTGCCACATACATACATTCATTGGAATAGCTCATGGGCCATTGGCTATGATTGAAAACAGCTCTCTGAAATAAGACCAAGACATCTGTTAAACCTATATATCCCCCACAAAATCTATGCTTGAAAGTGCCTTTGATGCTATGCACAGACAGTGTCCAGTACTGAAAGAAGAGCTATGTGACCTTGTCTCAAGAGTTGTAGCAAGGAAGTTAGAATTCAGTGAAGGAATATCTCCCAGCAACCCAACAGTGCTGCATAGCTGGTCCTCTTTATCTATACCTTTGGCTGCAAAATCTCCCAACATACAGTAGCAAGACACGAGGACACCTACTATCAGCTTTGTGGGTCTTGTTGAAGACATTCTTCTCAAAACTCCTCTGTTCTTTCATAGATGGGTAGAGCTCAGGATCGTAGTACTGGAAAGAGGGAAGTCAGATAGGACTTTTAAAAGACACAAACTTTGTATTGTAGGACAGAGCGACACTGTTACACCAAAATAATTATAGACAAATTTATAAAGAGGTTCCGAGATTTAACAGAGTTAAGAGGGCAGAGAAAATGTTTAAAAATACTGATGGGTATGGTGTAAAATAAAATGACTTCTACCTTGGACAGAAGTCTGTTCCCATCATTGTCCAAAATGAATACAGCTTTCACTGTGTATAGCGACGGTTCCTGAAAAGAGAGAAAAAAAGCAGCAAAGTTTGATCATCACATTCAGAACATGGATGCTGGGGCCAAAAAATAAAATAGGTATGTAACTGCATTAAAGGCATCAGAGACATATGGCGAAGTGATGTGTCCCTCTCCATCGTCGCTGGGCTTCCCCAAGCCAAAGTTCTGTTATGCACTGACTGCCACTGACTTCGAGTCTTAGTGTATCACAGAACTTCGGCCAAGAGAGCAGAGAGGAGCTGGTAAAAAATTAACCTGAGGGATGTTAGCATAACGGTGACTTCGTCCTGCCTCGCCTGGTGGGATGCCATATGGAAAAGAACTTAGTTATGAGAGAGGGTAGGACTGCACTACACTGTTTTAAAACGTGCCATTCCCTGCAAATTGACTCCACCTTCTGTTACAGATCATGATATCAGAAGGGGTCTTGGCAGAAGAGGGCCTTTGCTGAATGAAAGGAGCATTTCAGGGGGATACTCCACCACGGGGAGGTGGGGTGGGGGTCTAGACTATATGACGTTTTATGTCAAAATAAACGCCAAAAAACTAAGAAACTAGAACTATATCGAAATTATTTCAAGATACACACACACACAAGTGGATGGGATCGTTAAACCGGTATAAAACGCATACAAAATATAAACTGAGAAAAAAAAAAAAAAAACTTGTCTCGTCTCAAAATCATTGCTGAGCTGACACGACATTTAACCCACCTGTAGAATAATTAAAATATCTGCAGCACAAGAGAAAGCTGGCTGCGGCGGCACACTTTTTTCCAAACGGAGTGAAACGACCTACCGAAGACGTGGCATCCACGTCCCACTCGGTAAAGCCACGGATTGGTCTGTTGCGCTGGGTTTAATAAGTTTGCGCTGTTATCGGAAAAAGTGCAGCAAGTGTGTTCGAAAGAATAAATGATGCAACGTGAAAGATATCTTAACCATGTTGAATTCGTTAAGGTTTAGGATCTGTTGATTTGTGATTTAAATTGTGTTGTGTGCGACATTTTACTTTAAGCCTGCACCATAGCTTTTCTGTGATCTGACTGGCAACTGGTCGAGGCTATATGCGACATTAGGTTACGCTATTCTTTGAGGAGAAACGAAAAGTGCATAGCACTGGTTGCAGCACTGATAACTGTACACAATGACAAGCAATGCAATACTGACGTTCATTTCAAAATTGTACCGCACTGCAAATAAAATGTTAGGTGTCCATCTGGCTTTAAGTAGCCTTTTAGCTTGACTCCACAGCATTCAAGCTCCCACACAATATTTAAGACAGAATCTCAGACCTGAAATTAGAACTTCGAGTTGGATAACGGCTGTGACGCAATCAAGTTACAGTACATTATGGATAACATTAGATATTTGCAAATTACTGACCAGAGCCGAGGAGTCCATGGTGTTGTTCCTGTGTTGACGTGGACAGGTTTGAGCTGTCATTACAGCAGAGCTCGTAGACTGCTCTGAGTCACGGGTGGGCGGACCTAACTCTGGGTACGAGATTTACTGTGAAACTGAGCTACTGAGCACACCATTCGGGCTCGTCGGAGATGCCTTCCGGTATTACAGTCACGCGTTTCAAGAACCAAAATGGCGTGGTCTGCCAAACCGGCGTTAGGTCAGACGGTCATACTTTAATCCATGCAACAGGATCTTTCTATTTGTAGTTTTCTCTGGATTGTTAAAACCCTAACAACGCCGAGTTGTCAGAGACTCGCAATGTCGTGGTGTGATTATAAATAGGCTGGGCCTACTTTAAATCCGTTTTGTCCACTTATCTCCAATGGTATTTGACTTGCGCAGCGTCTTGCCTCTGGTCAGTGGAAGGCCTGTTGAACGACATGTTTAAAACCAGCTATATAGTAACCCAATATACTGTATATGGTTTCGCGTTATGCAATGTCGGATATAAAATACAGTGGCAAAGCATGTTGTTCTAGATATCTGACTATTCTTGCTGTGAGGCGTTACACATTTTTGAAGGTAGGCCGGCCGACGCACAAATCATGCAGGGGACACACATTTATATAAAGCTGCAAGTTTGGCCTATGGGCATGGCTAGCTGTCATCTAGAGAACTAATCCATAGTACCTAAAAGGCTCTGATGTATATTTAGACCACAACCTCCGCAAATGTGCACATCACGGCTATTACATCGACAGCCTACACTGCATTGCTATTTGCAGCCTCCTGATTGTTTAAGTGAACGGAGGTTCCCTAAGTGGTCAGACAATTATATATATATAAAAAGCAATAGGTATCTATCCTGAAATAAAGCAGTTCTACTTTTGCAAATAATTCTCTTCGCAGTGCAGAGTGGCCACTAGGGGTGCATGACTTGACACCATGCTTCTCTTGAAACGTGGGGACAAAGAGCCTATTGGTTTGTGCTGGAGTCTTTGTGTGAAAATATGGATTAAGCTATGAAAGACAAGCAAAGTTTTCTGACGCCAAACTTTTAAACCATTTTGATTCAAAGGGCCAAGGCTATGCCATGCCAATACAATCTAGTAGCTCCCACGTGTTTAATTTGTAAATCCAAAAGCAGAAAAAATAAACGTTTAAAAGAGTAATTGTTGATGCACACACTGTGCCATAGTGCATTGTCTGCCACCTGTTGAACAGTTGCCAGGCTCAAGCCATGTCACTGACCAATAGGATAGCAGAGTCGGCGCAAGCAATTCCGCATGGTTGCGAGCGCAGCGAACAATAACCAATACTCCCGAAGTAGGTTAGGTTTAAATCTTGTGCAATACACTTGCTTAGTACTTGTTGCCTATAGCCAAGACTGTTCTGTTGCCGGGTGGAAAAAAGTGAAACCTTTCGCGTCACATTGGGAGGAGATAGTGGTGATTCACCGGCTGCTGGGGAGTTTATAAATGCAATTACCCAACAGGGTGGTGCAGTCAGTGCAGTTCTGTCGCTAACCCACACAAAGACAAGCCAGTCAACGCACTTTTTGTTCTGAGACTTGTGTTTATAGGCGGCACGCTAACGTTCCCGATGGGTAAGTCCAAATATACCCTACTTTTGCCGTCGACCAGTTTGTTTGTATTCTGATAGAGACATTGCGGCTTCAAGTTAAGTGTATTGTGCTATTTTGTAGCAGTGGTAACCCATGCGTTCAGGCAGACAATAGCCTAGAACGAACTCGTGAAATGGGGAATCGTTAGATTCGGAGCTTTTGGTATGATCCATTGTTCATTTTTAACTGTGAATCGTGAATTGTATGAAGAGAAAGTATACCTTAAGGCCAAGGAACCGATATATTCTGCTTTCTAAAAGTTCAGAAAATCTTTGCGAGATGAACCCAGTGACAGCTCTCCCAGATCAGTCTTTAGCCTTCTTTAACGGTTAAAGTTTAGCACCTGCTGCAGGCGTTTCTTTGTGCTTTTCCCTTAATACCGAAATTTCACAAGTCGAGGCTCGCCATGCCCAGATATCCTGCCAGTAACAGTAACTGAACTGCGTAACGGTAGTGTGAAACAATGAAGTAGCCTGTAAAGCCTTATGTCAAGTGTGTTATGAACACAGATGAAACTTAGTTGCATCGTTTGAGGTTGCAAAGGTTGTTTGTAACAGGGGCGCGTGTCTACTATTCCGGTTATGAGACCCTTAGAACATGTAGCCTGATTTCCCGGGACAAGTTCAGATTACATCATGTGCCAACCGTTAAAGTGAAGTGCGACTTCCCTGATAATTTTCTAGCAGGTTCGCGAAGTATGTGACTGTGCTTCACTGATAAGCCTATTGGAGACAAAGAAGTCCAAACCGAAAGACGAAAAACGATAGGGCATTGCAAATGAGACCACGGGGCCGTCAGAGGAATGTCTTTGTGTTAGAATCGTGACATTGTCTATCTGAAAGTAATAACTTTTATACGCTTACCGGTTTTCCCTTGCCTACTAAGGCTGGTATAACATTGTGAGCTAACACGTGTTTGTTTTCCTTTCAGGATGTTATTAGAGGCGCCTGGTGATGAAAGGACTCATGTTTGTTGACAGGAAGTTTTTTTTAATCCGTCATCATTTTTGCCAACAACATAATTTGGGATTTTTCTGATCTCATATTTGAATCTTTGACTGAAAAAAATAGCACTGGACACCAGCAAATTTGAAATCTGTCAGGCTTAGTTTATAAACAAGTGTTCAAAAACAATAACAAGACAAAAGATACTCGGCTGTGGTGTATGTTGGGGGTCTTTCCCCAGCCAACACCAGCAGTATGTACTTGAAGAAATACCTGACAGAGGGCCTAATTCAGGTGGCCATCCTGCTTAGCTTGTGTGGCGTGCGGGTGGACGTGGATCCATACCTGCCCCCTCTTCGGGAGATCATCCTGGGCCAAAGCTCGGCCCTGACACAAACACAGTTCCACAACCTCCGCAACTCCTTGGAGGGCCAGGACCTCCACCCGAAGAGTGTCGACCTCGATGGCTTCTTCACCACCCGCCGGCTCCTCAGCTGGGTCCGGTCCCTGGACCGCCTGCAGCTGCCCACCACAGAGGTGGAGGCCTGGCTTGTCCACCGGGAGCCAGAGCCCCTAGGGCCTGTGCCTGTGACCGGCCAGGGTGGGCAGCTGGAGGGGGAAGGCGGGCGGGATGGCCCTGGGGACCTCTCAGGTCTGGGCCTCAGAATAGGAGGAAGTGGAGGGGGAGTAGGAGAAGAAGGAGTGGAAGGTGGTGATGGAGGGATCGGAGAACCGGGCTATGGACAAGTCGCCGTCGGCAACAGCACCGTCCTGGGGGCGGTAGCTCTGCTCCCGAGAGGTGAACAACAGGAAGACAGTGATGACATCATCAAAGAGGTAGCTCGGCTGACTTAATGACCTAGTTTGTATGTGTGCATGCTTGTCTCAAACTGACACAAACTGACAAAACTCACAGAACCTGTGCTGAGGGCAACTGTGGGTGACCTGCAATGTGAAACACTCTCTTACTGACAGTTACCTTCAGTAATATTGTCAGTAAACAAGTAGCTGACAGATGCTTCCTCCGCTGGGTTTATGATAAGAACACAGCTATCTGTAGTTCTAAGGACTTTGAAACATTCCAGGAAATACATTCTGGTAGAGATACTGCATACTATATTGCATTCTACCTGATCAGAGTTTTTGTGACATTTATGCCAAAAGTATACCAGCTAATGAAGTCAAGGACATTTGAAAAGCAGTATGCTGTAAATGAGCTGTTGTTCGATATTTCTCTGGTAAAGACACACAGCAAGGCAGCTGTTCAACTGGCACTGGTAATAATGATCAGGAGATTGTTGGGAAATAACCCCTGGTTAAATTAAGCAACCACACTCTGAATAGTTTCCAGGCTGGCCTACCAAATGTATGGGATATATCTGTTTACATCAGTGTGTGTGTGTGTGTGTGAATAGAAACATTGGGTACTGTCTCCTCCCTTCTGGGGTACTTTGTGTTGTTGGTACAAGTTCTGACCAAGTTGATGGCTGTCCCAGGCATCGGGTGTCCACATGTAAGAGCACGGCTGGACAGAACTGCTCTTACTTAACAGCTGTTGTGGTGTCCTAGTGACCGAGAGAGACAGGGATAACTTGACACCATGTGACTGACTATTCAGCGTTGTCTGACATGTCTGCCCCTACTGGTAGCTTTGGGGAAAACTCCTGGAGATGATGCAAATGTTTGGTTATTGTGGGCCAGTTCACAAAAAGAAACAGTCGTTCAGACAGACAGGCAGATATTTTTACCAGGTTGGTTTGGAGGAGCCATATGCTTGACATGTTATTACAAAGGATGCTTGTCGCTGAAGTCTGAGCCATACAAAGAAATGAAGACAAAGAATCCACTTAAACTAAAAAAAAATCTTAGAATGCCCACATATTATTAAAATATGTGATTGGTGTAAAAAAAGAAGTATCTATTAACATTCGTCTATCACATTTTTTAATGAAGAAAAAGCTTGCTAAGCTGGCAGGTCCAAGGTTGGCTGGCCTGCACTTGCTGTTTCAGCCCGAGTATGTGAGCAGGTTTGGCATTGTGCCCAGCTCCAATAGCTCTTGTGAATTCTGCCTGGGGAATCTCCCACTCTCTCCTGCTCTCTTTCTCTTTCTTTCTTTCTTTCTCTTTCTTTCTCTCTCTCTCTCTCTCTCTCTCTCTCTCTGTTTCTCTCGTTCTCTCTGCCTTGCACTGTCTGTCCCTCTCTGACTGTCTGTCTCTTTCTCTCTCTCTCTCACCTGGCATCTGTTCAGGACAGTACGGGGATTTTTTGTTTTGCCCTTTTTTGTCACTTTCGGTATTCCACTAGTCAACACTGTCCCTTTAACATGCCTGCTGTCACATGGATTGATGATCTTGTTGACTTCAACCTGTTACCTCATCTCAGGCAAGGGACTTGTTTTTCCCCAAACTTGCTAACCCAACCCCATAATGTTTTTGCTCCAGCACCGTGAAGTGGTGGCCACCCATGTTCATCTGTACGCCCAGGGAAGATCAGATTGGTCTGCCTGTGCGTGACTCACTCGTCTATTTCTGGACTTAGGGCATGTGTTTGTTAGTCTGACATGACTAAAGGACACACACATACACACACACCCTTTACCTCTGCACTTGTGCTCATTATGATTTGTCTAGAAAAGTCTGCCTGTTGACATCGGGTGTGTCTTGGGCGTATAGATATTATAGACATATGTACGTTTTGCAAACCTGGCAGTACTATTTCTCAGTTTGCTCAGAATCAACTAATGTCCCTAAGTTGTCTTTTCAAGCAGGCAGATACGGGCCAGTACTTTCTGATTCCAAGATATGAAAGTCAACACATGGGACTACAAATCAATAACACAGGAATTAGTGTTGGAATGAAACATTGTCTGTGTGTGCGTGTGTGTGTGTGTGTGTGTGTTTAATACAGACACGCATGAAGTGAAAGTAGTGCTAGAGCTTCAGATTAACCAGTGTCATGGAAATTGGATCAAAGCATCAGACGTGTGCTTGATGCTTCTGTGAAGCGTAACTTGTCCAGAACTTTCCTGTGTTTTCCTTGTCAGATGCCGATTGATTTACTCTTCCTGTACTTGAGTGTGTTTTCGTCAGTTTAGTCAATCGGCTCAATAAGTGCACACTGGGGCTGAGGAAAAAAAGGTGACCGAGTTGCCTTGCATATCACTTTCCTGGGTAAAGCAGAACTTTTTTTGGCATGTATAAGTAGGTCACTGTATTTGTGGATGTGCAGGATTTCTGAGTGTTGATGTCCAGTGTAACCCATGTTTCCTACAGCACTTGCCTAGCCATGTGTATGGTCTCAGGTGATTGGCAGCTGAGGAAGGGTGAGCTGGGCTTGGCTTCCCTGACCCCCAGCATCACAGGGTGGCTTGTTTTGAAATTTGATGAGGGGGGGCTTTACACAAACACATACACACACAAACACACACATTCACTTTCGCAACACCTGTTTACTAGTCAAGTGATTGAGTGCATGGTGTCTATGCAGTACAGCTCTCTCTTACTGCATGTATTAGATGAGCGACGGCGTTGAACACCCACTCTCAGCCTTCAGTGACCTGACTTTGGATCCAGCTGACGACATCCTGTTTATTACGCCCATAATATCATGCCAACACACGTTGAGCGTCCACATGAGTGAGAAACAGAGACGCAAACAAAAACAGCCCTGGAAGGCACTGTAAATTATCTCAGAGGCTTGCCACTGTGTTTACCACTTAGCCCAGGAAACATGGGTTGAATGTTCAGTGAAATCAAATTTAAAGGGCACATGTGAGACAAGAGGTACATACAAAGTACACAGAACCAAGGCTTGGTGTCCCCAACTTTTGTGCCCACAACAACACACTGAGACATGAATCCTAACCGACCATATTCTAGACATCGTCCATATTCGCCTCTGTCCTTAAAACGTTCAGTGCTAAGATCAGTGGGATGATCGATGACGGTGCATAGGTACACAGTTGAACATAGTGGATCTATAGTAGAAGATTGATTTAGCATGCGATAAATCTAATCAGGGATGTAACAATTGTTCATTAAATGTTGCTGGCTAATCTCCAATGTCGTGGCGGTAAAGTTAACAGGAGTATTGACAAAAGGCGGTGACATAAAAAGACCATGATCCCATTTCAACCACAGCAAATACTTGAATCAAATACAAGAAGAGGCGTGATTTGGGCTCGGACTCCATTTACAGTTGGGTCGCTGATGGGGGTCAGCAGTGGCATTCACTGATGATTTAATAGTTCTGCCAGTCCCTCCGACTCCAATATATATCTTCACACATGCATAGATCAACCAAGTCAAGGTCATGAATGATGCTCCATCATCCAATCTCCTCTCTTGAAGGTATAAGGCCATTTTTCCTCAACAGCTGAGGTGTCGCTCCATTAAATTTGGGATCAAACGGTGAGCTTGGAGGCCACTCTAAATTTAGCGCGTGCCCGGGCGCTTGATCAACTGTAGCAGTGGGCTTAACTGAGCTCTAGTTGGGGTGCACACAAAGGTTGCATCTATTTCTAGCTGTCCCTTTGTATTTTTTGTGCTGGGTGTCTGGCAGATTCATAGACTGATTTGTATGGAAAAACATCTAACGCTCAGATTTTTTTTTTATATGTGTATCAAATCTGCTGACTAACCAGGCATGGCATGCAGGATATATCCCAGCGTAGGCACCAAGGGGGCTGTAGTTGGCATGAGGCACTCTTGAAATTCACAGCTCGTATGCCACTGTCTGCATACCAGACACTCCATTCAAAATAGACCAATTATACCATCCAGTGGGCATCATGGTAGACCACAGAAAATAAAGAAGTGTTTTTTTTAAAAGCCAATCCATGAACTGACACACTTGGTGACATGCTAACTTTATTTGTTTGTTTCTTTATGAAAGTCAAGTCAAATATGTTTACATTCAAAGTACCATCAAATAATATGTTAACTTATACTCTCATTTTATTTTTTTGCAGGATGGTGATGAGCTAAGCTTTCTGTGGCAGCAGGAAGCAGGTCTTGATCAGCAATCTGAAGGTCCTGATTACAGAAACCATCAGCAGCAACTGGAACCTCTGCTGAGTTCCTTTGGTGATGGTGATGATAATGGAGCAGAGGAGTTGCGTGCTGACCTTTGGACATCCGGAGGGCAGTATCATGGCCATCGTGACCCGTCATTTGGGTCTGACGGACAAGAGGTAAGATGTGACCTGGCACCATGGACCGTCTCTCTGCTTATGATGTATCCAAACAATATGTCCAAAAGGCTGAATGACCGTTAACTTATAAAAACACTACAGTCTTCTGACTTCCATTTTGGCCATCTAAGGTGCAGTTGTTTTGCAGCCCTCTCCAGTAACTGATGTTAACACCTTTTACAGCAGCAATTTCAACCACTAAGTTGTTCGTCAGTCCTACACAACAGCTGAGGGGAGTCTTAAACGTCTAGACTAGAAAGGAAACAACATTGTCAGGGTTCCCACGGTCATGGAAATCCTGGAAAAATCATGGAAATCAAAAAAGTCATTTTCCAGGCCTGGAAAAGTCATGGAATTCTGTAAATTCAATTAAAGTTTTGGAAAAGTCATGGAATTTTAATTGGTCATTCACGCAATGACGTTGTTCTGTCAAGATATAATTTATTATTTCACGAAATATGTGTTAGCCGACTGCTCTAGTAATTTGATGGGATCCAAAAGTATTGCGCTGTCTGTCTTTGGTTGCTGAGAGTGAGGGAAGAGGGGAGGGGAGGGGACGGTTGCAACAAAACAAATAGCCTAGGCTGTGAAATAAATATTTATCAGCTACTGAAGGCTTAACATTTCATCTTTAGCCGTAAAAGCATGCAAAAATGTTACATACATACGGTGTCGTGAAGGCGTGAAAAAACACTTCAGGTAAAAAAAAAAGTCATGGAAAAGTTTTGAAATTTTGTCAGTGAAAAAGAGTGGGAACCCTGATTGTGATGACGTCCTCCTGTGGATTATAGCTTCTGGTTTTCCACCGGCACAATATTTCTTACCTGAAAACCAGATGGTCCTGTTTTTGACTTATCTGCCCACAAAATCTGCAGCAGCATATCTTGCTGATTATCAAATTTTGGGTAAAGTGCAGGTGTTCATGATGGGCAAATTTGCATGAATTAAAGGTGGCGTCTACACTTTCTATCCCCACTTTAACAGACCAACTCATGTTTACTTTCCTTTTTTTTCCTTATGTGATAATGTAATGTATTTACTAAACAGGAAGAAGGGACTAGCCAACGTGCTAGCATCTCTCTCCAATGATGCCTTGCTATCAACTGTATGCCAATGTGGCTTGTTCTTTAAAGGAGAAGTTCAGTGTGAATCAATCCCACAGCCCTGTCGCTTGACGTCACCAAGTGCTGTTAGTAGGAAAAAGAATGAGGGCAACAGGGCTATGGATTGATTCACACTGAACCTTCTCCTTTAAAGAAACAGTGAATCATTAATGGCTATTTGTTGTCAACTGAAATTGGCTTAAAGGTTGTGAAACCTTTTGCAGATTTGAACGCATCTGTAAGAATGACATAGCTTGTGTTTAACCAGTTGGCCAGAGGGTGTGCACCAGATTGAAACAGGGGCAGGTTATCTTCAGCTCCGGCTTCTTGATTTATGGCAGTTCGGGCCGGTATATGTACCGACATGACAAACATACAGTGCGTCAGTAAGTGAACTGTATACAGAGAAATGGTTACAAACTAACACAGTCTTTGAAGGGAAAACAAATGCTTATATTGTCAGGTTTTTTTAATACAGCATTTGTTACCACACAGAGACATGAGTCACATTTTTCTTTAGCTGACCTACATACCAAGTCTAAGTCTAACTCTGGTCCTTTACCTGTCAAGTTGGTTTATCTCAGTAATAGTGACGGATATAGCCTTACATGCAAATACATTCCTTTTCCTCTGTAAAACCAAAGCAATTGACAGTCGTTTCAGTTAATGAAGATCAAAAAACGTACTTCTTTGCAACATTTCCATTCCTCATTTCTGGTTGTGCCATTATGTATTCATGCTGTGGAGGCAAAGGAATAATTCTATTGCTATCAGACATAAAGTGTAGACCGGTTTCTGTTGGCAAGTTGCAGCTTGTTTCAATAGCAATTAATGTTAATGTCATGCTTTTTTTTTTTTTAATATATAGGCATTGATCTCTGGAGAATTGAATTTTCATGAGATTTTATGTTTGCATATGTTTGCATTAATCTCTAGAGACTCATCCTGAGTTTTTATGTGTCTGACCTTTTGCTCAAGTCGTGGTATTTTGCATCAGCTGATGAGTTCACATTTGCCATACATACTTTACACATACCCCCAAAGCCTGCCATTGCTCCATCAAAGGCTTGCCTTGAATTTGCCGTGAGCTAAGAGATTGTAAATTCTCCTCGCACTTGCATGGGAAGGTGGATTAGTGTGGTTGGATTTTGAGGTTCCTCTCATCTCCATCTTTAGCCGGTGGCCTTAGACGTGGACACTTCACTGTCCCTACCTCAGTGCCTACAGCTACTGGGAGACACCTTCCCTTTCGGGCAGGAGACAGAGGTAAAGGGACTAGCAAGGCAGCAAGCTGGTGTGTGGTCTGATTTTTTTTAAAGTAACTTAATTTCTGAGACATGCATGCAGTTCTTGCACGCAGTTCACACACCCACACTATTGCATTGTGATATTCCCTTAGCTATGTTCATGTTGACATGCATGCATGGATGGATAATGAATGGAAGATTACCCACAGAGCAATATGTCGTTTTGACACAGTTTATTTAAGTTTTAATTTCTTTAATTTTAGAAGTAAAATGCTTCACACTCTTATCTTAATTTTAGTGCAATTCTCTGGCATGATGTGGACAGTCAAATGTTAAAGCAAAGCCTCTGGTATTCAGTAGAACTTAAATCCAACATAAACTGAAACATCAACAAAAACAACTTCTTCCAGTTGCATGATTCTAGATAATTAATAATCAATTGTAAATGGTCATGTGGCATGAAAAAAGTTGGATTTCATTGGCTTACTGATGGAATGACTCGCCGGTCATTCATGCCCATGTTCCCATCAGTCACTGATGGTGAATATATGTCTGCTATAAAAGTCTGTTATACAGACTGGGGGAAACTTTAAAGGGTTTTATATGTGACTATACCTTCTGCTTTGTCTTTCATCAGCATCCTGACCCAGAGATGATGGGACTGGAGGAAGATGTCTCCTTTTCTGCCCAAAGGCCCCTGCTGTCCCCTCTCATCCCACCGGGGGACTCCTCAATGGACTTGGAACAGCAGTGGCAGGATCTCTTTGCCATCATGGAGCCCCGGGTGAGTCCCAGACAATGATTGTTTTTCTCAACAATTCGACCAATCCATGTATATTAACTGTTATTGGGACTGAATAAGTGTATGTTGACAAATAGGCCTAGTGTGCAGTTATTCTCCCAGAGATTTGTTTGGGTGTTAAAGAATGTAGTTCTTGTGCTGTAAACCAGATTTGCACATCCTTGAAACCCTGCATTGTTTGCCTCTCTTTGTAGGATATGGATATGGATATGGATTTGGATGAGGCGGGGCAGAATTTATCTCTCAGCAGTTTTGATCAAGCTGTGTCCACTGGCGGTGACTTGCTGCATCAAGACGCCAGCCTGCACCAAGCCTCTGTGACCAGAGCGCTCGACACCTTGGACGAATTCTCCCACTTGGATGCTGCCCAGACACCAACACACCAGGCCTACTCCAGTGATTCTCACAACAGCCCCTTTGGCTTTGGTTCTCCCGATGTAGCAGAACTCTTGTCTACCCCTGAGCTGTCTGGCACTGCTAACGACAGCTCAGACTTGGTCGACGCCGCTCTGCTCGCCAACCTTCTAGAGGAGCCAGCCGCAGCGACCCCTTTCAGACCCCTGCTGGAGGAAGCCATGTTTGACGAGATCAGCCTGATGGACCTGGCACTGGAGGAAGGATTCAGTCCTGCCCAGCTGTGCCAGCTTGAAGAGCAACTTGAGGACTCGGATTCAGGACTCTCCTTAAACTTCAGCCACAGTCCTGCCTCCCCAGCTGCTTCTGAGGCTTCCTGCTCTTCGTCAGACTCCTCTTCCTCTTCTGCCTCTTCCCTCTCCTCCACCGGATCCTTTTCTGATGAAGGGGCTGTTGGTTATGATCCCAGGTACGAAGGCATGGAAGACTCTGAAGATGGTGCTTTCGGAGGCCATGTGGCAGAGACCAACAAGATGTGCCAAACAAGCTACACAGAGCCCAGTCGTTTCCAACGTCTCCCCTGGCTTGACGATGTTAGCCACGATCACACCTACAACCAGCCACTGTCCTCCAGGCGCCATCCAGAGAAAGCCCAGAAGGGCTGTTTGGAGAGGTCATCAGAGGTCGTCCTCCAGGATAAGTTTGCGACCCGCGATGAGCGCAGAGCCCGGGCCATGAGGATCCCCTTCTCGAACGATCTCATAATCAACCTCCCTGTGGAGGAGTTCAACAAGCTCCTCACCCGGTACAAGCTGAATGAAGCCCAGCTGACCCTGGTCAGAGACATCCGCCGGCGGGGCAAAAACAAGATGGCAGCTCAGAACTGCCGCAAGAGAAAGCTGGATGTCGTCAGTGGACTGGAGCACAACGTCGAGGGCCTTCGGCGGCACCGAGCCCGGTTGCTCCGTGAAAAAGCGGAGTTGTGCCATTCTCTTCGGGAGATGAAGCAGCGCATCAGTGCCATCTACCAGGAGGTTTTCCCCAGACTGAGGGACTGTGAGGACGGGCCTTACTCTGATCAGGAGTATTCTCTCCGATTTAATACAGACAGCCGTGGTGTGCTGGCCCCTCACCACACAAACACAAACTCTAGGTGCAAGCCCAGCAAGAAACAGAAAGGTAAGAGGAAGTGAGCAGTTGTTGGTGAATTTCAACAAGTAAGATGTTTCTCGGACTCAGGTACTGAAGCAAGAAGTTTTCTGCTATTTCCTCATGGAGGTGGTTCTTCCCAATGTAAACTACTAACAAAAAAACCTATTGTATATAACAGACTGTGTCGACTTTTGACAGGATGGGAACAAAATGGGATCACAATAAGTAAAACTTTCATTGTGAGTGCAAAACTGTTGTCAAGAGAACCAATGAGAACATCCAGCAAGGGTGTGTGCAGGAACACTGGAGCAATAGGAGGACAACTCATGTTGATTTGCTTTCAACACAGCACAGACCTCTGAATGAAAGCCATTGGAGATCTATGCTGACTATGCAGCAAAAGCCCTCTGCTGCAAGACAAGACATGACGATACAACTCCTCAGTCAGACCACTGAGCTTTCAGAGGTGGTGTAAATTGCCAGTCATCTTGAAACTGGAGAGGAGGAGGAGGAGACTTTACATGTAATGTTGTATGTGTAAAAAATGTTCTGTTGTGAAGTATGGAAGCAATGTGGTAAACCTCCAAAAGGGGCATTTAAAATGGCTGCGTCAATGCGCAATACATACTGTATGTGGAAAATGTGCCTTACTCAAAAAAAAAAAAAAAAAAAAAACCTTTGTTTCTACTGAGTGCATCAACTTTGAACATGACATTTGGATATTGTATCAATGTATTTTGCTTTGTTAGGCAGTTCCCCTAGTGAAACTATGGTTTTAAGTTATTTTGGCTTTTTTTGTGTAGGAAAGTCACCAGTGATAACACAAGTGATTGGAACGCCAAGCTGAAAGAGGAGTGTGAGCATTCGTTGGTATTTGGATGTATGGGAAATCTACAATACACAAGGACTATTTCAGCTTAACATCTCTATCATTATTACAGGTTTTTGTTTTTGGGGAGCTATTTCGACCCTTTTAAAGGTGTGCAGTGTTTACAACCTGTTTTCCTACTAAAAGTATGGGTGCCCAAATGTACTGGTGCAGGTGCATAGGACGGAGATAGCCCTGCAGATGTGTGAGACAGTGGGGCAGACGGTCAGGTCTTCATAGGCAAAACATGCTTGTCTACGAAACTGACCTATATGCATATTTTACATCTAGCGGTTCCAAATGTGCGGTCAGAATTTAGAGGTTCTGAGACAAAGCTTGTAATATAGAGCTTTGGAGGCGGTTGTTCAGAGCTCGAAAAGTACACTTTGACTTTAATGTCGAAACAATCATGCAGACATCAGAGTGGAACAAAACCACTGTTGTGCACATTATGTAGTTGGTAATGTGCGGCAGCAGCCTAAATGTCTTTTTGTCAATTTGCTGTCCTGGTACTGTTGGGTTTTCTGTGCACATGGCTGCTCTCAGGAAAATAAATAAAACGTACCAGCCATGTTTTCTTTTTTATGTAGCAGAAGTGTGAATTGCATACACTTTGTAAAGGTTTTGGTATTTTGTTTTGGGTTAATAAATTGTTTGTTTTGTGGTAATTTCTGTGGGATTAAGACTGGTCACTACAAATTGCCTTTGCATGCATGTATAGGCTTTACAAACACCATTTTTGTTGCCCGGTTTCTTACAGACGGCACAGCATAATGGTTATAGTGGTTAACTTGGTTGGCTTTTGTAAGGAGGGGGAGCCCTTCTTTAATCACAGTGGTCAATGTCTCACTATTGTATTACTATAAATACTGCATCAGAGGGAGCTGAGCTCCGACTGGCTATAATGCTGAGGTGAGGGGACCCGTGCTCCAGAGAGCTCCGGCCCAATTTAAACTCTGGTTATAATTCTATGCTGGGTCTCTCCAGGCACTTCAAATCCACAGGACATGTTGGCTTAACCAACTGTTGGCAGCAAACACAATAAAACATTAAGACTTCACTTACACACATATACAGAGTTACTTTTTAAATGTTAGTATCTTGGATTATACAAATGTCATACACACTACTCGTAAAAAGTTAGGGATATTTGGTGTTCAGGTGAAATTTATGGAAAATGTCAAAAGTTCACACTACAATGGTATATCATGAAAGTAAAACATTCAAATAGAAGCATGCAATGGTGATTTCCTCATGTCAAACAATTTACTAAAACAAAAGGCAACATCAGTGGTGGGTATACAACATTAAAAAATGTCTGTCTTAATAATTTGTCAATTGTCAGGTGTCGTCTTGGTCTCATCATGTCAACAGCATGATGAGGACTGTTTAAATGCCAATTCTACTTGAACAAGGAAATGTATTCAAAGGTTTAGACAAGGTCACTTTAAGTTCATCTGTAAAGGTTATAGTGCAGTTTTACCCCCAAAAGCCAAACATCACTACATATGAGTAGTGTATATACTGATACACAACAGTTTTATATTTAAGATTGTCATCTTTTACAAGTAGTTGGTGTTGGTGACCCTTGTAATGAACTTGACTCCAGTATACAGTTAAATGATACCGCTATGGCCATGACCATTTGAAAAAAAATAACATTGCTTGTCTTTGGCCTAATAACTGGACAACTTTGTTTTTTCCATGGGTAGTTATTTTTAAATGGGCATTGTGATCATACCCTTGCTTGCATGGTCATAAACCACATCACTCGAAACAGAACTTAATGGGCTTCAAGTTGCATTTTTTTAGTAGTAGCCTCAATGATTAGTCATGAAGATAAGTCATTTAAAAAGTGGTCAAGTATGTCATGAACGCCAGGAGAAACAATTTCTGCATTTTCTGCAAAACATGCTATACAATTTGATGGTCATGAACGCCCACTACCTGTGTAGGAAACCACAACATCTTAGATAAGTGAAACTTCTGTATATCAGTTTTGCCGTACCATTATTACTTTTATAATCCAAGATGGTACCATTTTGGAAATTAGTGGTATTTAGTGGCCCACCCTGTACATTTGAAAACGTGTCTAGTATCTATGGCCAGCCCTGTACATGGTTGAGCTAGATGAGGACTCCTGCTTCAGTAGGCCCTAACAGACCTCTACTACTGTGCATTGCACCACGATAAATCACAAGACCAAACTTCTTAAAAATGAGGGTTTATTTTGCAAAAACAAAAAATACAGTAACCCCTAACAGTAACAGTGACAAATGAAGTGTAGTATAACATGCATGGTTTTTTTGTTTTTAAGAGAAAAACAAGAGGATTTACAACAAAGCATCACTAAAGCACTGGAAGAGAGAGCTTGTAGCAAAACAGAAAAGACTTCACAGGAGCATCTCTGAGGCCCGTTTGCTGGAATGGTGTTCACAATAACCTTAACATACATTCCCCATGTGTCCAATGGGTTCGTACTTATCATTCAGAATGTCACTGTAAACCAACCAGAGCATAATGTCTGTGCCCTATACTGATGGTTTCAACACATGGCACATGAAACTGCACCGAAGACCAATAACAACTGTTGGAAATCCAATTACACTGGTGGTCAGCCTGGACAACATGGGGTACCAGGGTTATCCATGTTACTCAACTTTGCATTCACTTTTGCATTTGTTTGCTTGTTTTTTTTTTTTTTTTTTTTTAACATATATCCTGCAGTGTACATCACAACACCACATTAAGCATTTTAACACTGGCTAACTGAAACATGATGACTAAACCAAAATAAAAAGGCAAGCACCATTTTTTTTGCCTTGATCTGGCCATGACAGCAAAGCACACCTGCTGCACGCTGATATACAATGATGCGCATTAGGTTACACTAAAACTATGCAAAAGTCCTTCTGTTGATTTAGAATATACACACATTTTCACAGCCCTGCCCGTGATCTCTTCATGAACCTCAACACGGGGTTCTTCACCATCCCTGACCCACCCTAAAATCACTGTAAAAGAGTTTGTCATCATAACCAAAAACTGCTGTGATTAACCTAGGGAACTATGGGAAATGTAGTAATCTCCTCCAAAGGTGGATCATTTTGGTTTCATCAGTAGTTACAAGGTAACTTTTGACCAGTGAGTCTGTGTACCAGCACACTTCATGATTTACAGATGGAAAGTAGGATAAAATCTTGTTTAGTTTAGTTCATAATGAATAAGCAGAACCATCTAGACCAGTTTAAAAAACATGCATTTACTCTTGATAGTATGAAGACAATGGGCCACATTGAAACTAACAAAACAGACACGGGTGACATAAGCGCTACAATGACCGGTATGTCCAGCACTGAAACAAGTAAAAATAATCACGATCTTGCAGTTGCACCCACCAAAGGGCTGAACAGAAAGAAACACTGCCTTAACAACTGCCAGAATATACAACTTTATGAACATTCACTTTTTCATACACCAGACTGTTGGCAACACAGCCCACACACTCATCTGATAGAGACGGAGCAGCCTTCTTTGAGTGAAAACTACATTTCCCATAATCCAAAGCAGAGAAATGGAGAAATTGTTGAGAAGCCTCTTGGTCACATCCTCCCCTCTCATCTGTCCATAGTTCAGTCTGAAAACTGCTCACTCCAGCTTAGTCTGCTCACACAACCATGCCTGCTTCCAAAAAAGTCCATGATTTATTTTGTTTTCCAGCAGCAAAATAAGGGGGAATAAAGGAAATGATCTAAAAATGGCCAATCCTTAGCCCTCCATCCAACAGATCTCCCACCCACCCCCACACTCGATCTCTTTAAAACTACCCTTTCAGTTTTTGTCATCCTTCTTTTCCTCCTCTTCGGTGGGGTAGGAGTGCCATGTCAGACGCTCCTCGTAGAAGGAGATGACCACCTGCGGACACTTGACGTTTGCCTCCTTTGCCGGCACAAGGTCTGCCTCATCAGAGTTTTTCCTGAGAGGAAGAAGAAAGCAAACAAAAATTTGAGGGAGAGATAACATGCATGCCTCATCTTATGACAGACATCTTAATCCAAAACCCCCAGGCTCTGTTTTTAGCCAGGTGGAAACATTTCGATGTGAAATCAGTTTAAAATACGTTAAGTTAACTCACTCAAATCAAAGGTTTACAGGAACTAAATTTGTCTATTTTCATGGGGATAACTTCTTTTTCACCAGGTAAAGCCTCATTTTAAGCGGAACAGCAACAGAAATGGCCGATAATAGGCACTATGCCCTTGATAAGATCACTTCTGCTAAATACGTGCGTCTTCCTAGGAATCAGGCCCCTGCTGCATGCATTGTGATGTTTGGACTTTTGTTCTACCAGTTCAGCTCCTGAAAAACCCCCATTGGTACCATTGGTACAGATACAATGCAGCCTGGAGTTTGTTCAGGATGAAGTCTTGAGTTTATTTTTGTTTGTTTTTTTACATAGAATTCCTTGTAAGCCACACAAATAAACTGCCCTTGTTCCCATCAGTTGCATGTAATAGCAGCTTTTTCTTACTCTAACTTTCCAAAGTCAACATGAGCAGGGTGGGGATGTTACTTCTGCTATGTGAGCCAAGTGCACTGAACCAAAGTTAAAATCAATTTACGGTGTAGTATTTCAATAGAAAGCTTTTTAATAAAAATAGGTTAGCATCACACACCATTTCATCAGGAACATGAGCTCCCCACTGGAATCTGTGGCACCAATGATGCGCTCTGGATCCAACCCCCTGGCAAAACCTCTGGGCTTCTCTGCCTAAAAACGCACAAACAGGGAAAACATAAATAAATGCACATCTCCGTGAGGATATGTACCAACACTATAGGCAGTCATGACCCCAGTGGGCCTTATTTGGCCATTGTAGGAAAGAGCAGCAAAACTGGGTAATGGGAAAGGTCTTGGGGCATCTCCATAAATTAGAATATCGAGGAAACGTTCACTTTTTTTTTAATGTAATGTGCAAAATGCAAAAGCAGGCAAAACCAAGCATTGAGGGCAAAAACATGAATATACAGGATGGGCCAAAAATACAGAACACATTTTAAATGTTTATATTTCAAGATTATAAAAATAAGAGTACCAAATATATTTGTTGTGAAGCTTTAGAAAGTGGACATTTCTGTTTTTAAAATTGTTTTTCTTTGGTCTGATGTCAATATTCCAATTTTCTAAGATTCTGACTATTGGGTTTTTAATAGCTGTAATCATCAAAATTAAAGCATTTGCTTTGAAGTATTTCACATTGTGTGTAGAGAGTCAATGTGATCTGACTTTCAATTTCTGAATTGAATTAATAAATAAATAAATTTACTTTAAAATGATATTCTAATTCATTATGATGTGTCTGTACAGACAGTCACAACTGTGGTGACAGGCTCTTGGCAATAACTAACTTACTGCGGCCAAGCGCTAAACAGACAACAGATGTCCCTGAAAGCGCCCTCTCCACTTTGCCAAATGCCAAGTCCTTGGGTGGTGTCTGGGAGCCTCACCTCATCTTTCCTTTTCTTGGGCCTGCTCTCCTCTCCACCCACATCGCTGTCCGACTCGCCCGGTTTTCTCTTGCCGGTCTCTTTCTTCTCCTCGTGCGCTGACTTCTGGGACTGCAGGAACTCGGCGATGAGGTCGGGGCAGTCCAGGTTGTCCTCTGGCTCCCATGTGTTGTCCTCACTAGAAGGGACATTCAAAAGATCAGAACCCCAAACCTGACATTCATGTCCTCACTAGAAGGGACATTCAAAGATCAGAACCCCAAACCTGACATCCAAGCAGTACATCTTGCCTCCAATTCCTACCCAAAACACCAGCTGACGAACTTTGTCTATTTAGCCAGGACCAATTATTCTAGCCGCTGCCATGACAACTCTGAAATCAGGACATGGCTAAGGAGGACATGGAGGACAAGGTTTAGGAGGGCGTGTTACACAGTCTTGGTTTAAGTACTGCAGTAACCATGTGGGGCCTTGGAGCAAGTAGCATCAGATAAAATATAAAAAATATTTAGCCGACACTTTAATCTGAGGAGACATTTCCTAAGAAACTACATGGGAGTTGGGCTATGAACTGTATGTCAGTGCAGAGGGCCCCTAAACGACTCAGATGACCTTCGACTTTGCCGAATTGACTGATCCCTAGGCCCGTCCAATTGAACACAGATCAGCCAATACCAGTACAGTACCACCAACAGTCAGACAACAGTAGTTTCAAATTCTATGGACTTGCATTAGAGCAGAGCTGTTTTCCTGTTTGAGGGGCATTTTACCGAGAGATGCAATTTCAAAAAATTATCAAACAATACATGGAGGATTCATGAAGCACTGATACATGAAATACTCATTTTGTGTGAGTCTTGTGTGATCACTCTATAAATTATGTTGAACTGTGTTATTTTTTTCCAAGCATTTCACATCACAAAGAGATACATTCATCAGGTTACCCACTGTGGTACCTCTAATAAAAGCCACCTGACATGAGAATTGGACATTAAGAAACAGAGTTAACAACATCTTAAATGCACCTGGCACACAGCACCATGAAATATTTTTCTTTACTTTCATCTTGTTCCAAAATGTCAAGTTCGGTGCAAATCCACATTTAATGGTGATTTCTGTCACTGCACCAGTGTGTTTTGCTTTGCGGAACTCTTATGGCCGCATCAAATTGAGCAGCTGCAGAAAGTCAGTTCAGTAAAATTAAACCAGATTCCCAGTCAGGGCCACTAGTAGCATTCTTACTGAGGTGGTCAACACCACAGGCAGGTTTCACCTGGGTTACAAAAACAAACTCAGTGCTGATTCAACTTGCCAGGTGTTTTTAATTCATGGGCACTGGGGATAGGCGATGTCTACTAGTATTTCAGACTGTGTGTACAGTACAGCGTCGTGATGAACATCATCACAGCACCAGGTTTTTTACTGCCTCGTGACTTACTCTGAGAAGCCCTTCCACTTGAGCAGGTACTCCACTCGTCCCTTGACCACCCGCCGGTCCAGCACTTTTTCCACCACATACTCCTCTTCCTCTTCCTCAACCACCTCCTCTACTTTCTTCTTGTTCTGCTTCTTTCCTGCCGTGGTTGCCAGCTTGGTGGCTGCTGCGGGCGCTTCTGTTGGGGGTAGGGATGGGGATGGAGATAAAGGGCGAGTGAAGGGGATAGAAAAGTTGTTGAGTTTTTTTTTTTTTTGGAGTGGGTTACACTCTGTGCCAATCTGCCTGGTGTTGTTTTATGGCTATGAGACAGGAGATTGTATAGTGGGGAAATAATGGCGCATCCTTTGTCTAGTAACTGCTGAAGGCTGACACAGGTGTGAATGAGGCTACTTGGCCAGAGGATGCTCAGGTGTCTGGCTAGAGGTCTGAGGACCTAACGACTACCTATCCTCCCAGAAGCCAGCTTGTTAGCTTATTTACAAAAGTGGTTGGTCCTCAAGTGGATGCCAAAAAAAAAACCTTTCAGGGACTGGTGTCATTTACAAAATCATTATTAACTGCCTTTCTCAACAGACCCCAGGGACTGAACAGGTGTGTAGGTGAGCAAGTGTCACACTGACAACACAAGACACTTTTTTCAGGAAGTAAAATGCACACATCAACAGTTCAGTTTCATTCCACTTCAAAAGCTAAAATGGCTTTGATAGCAAAGCATCAGGTATTGTGAGGCACTGAAATAGCCATTTCTTTTGTCTTTTTGTGTCAAAATATCAATATATTCCACTAATAAACAGGCAAGCAAAAAAAAAAAAATGAAGCTTGGCACACATCCTGCACTAGTTTCCCTGATGCAGCCTAGCTACCCAAAGAAGAGTTAGACAGCACGTGATACAACTGACTCGAGGGAGAAATGGGTTTTCCTTTTTTACATAACAGTTAATAAAGTGCTGGAACTAGACAAGAAGCATATGCATAAACAATGACCTTCAACTTCCATCACCATTTAAAGGAGAATCAAATTAGCATGGTAAACCAGCCCTACGTACTGCATTTTCATTTTGTACAGAGGTTCTGGCTGTGCTGCATTGAGAAACGTTTTCTTCTGGGAGCTGTAGACTCTGCTGAAGTTTAAAACGATTGGATCTTCCTTTACCCAATCGCTAATGTCTGGTCCTGACATATGTATTAGTCTGGCTATAAACCTGCCTACGCACTACAATTCAAGGGGCTGGTTCACCAGGATAGAATCAAATAGGCTATGTGGTTAAAAAAAAAAAAAAGATGTGTGTACATACCCTTTTTAGCAATAACAACATTCCACAAAAATTAGTCAACCAAGTTCTCCTACTCTGGCCAATCCAAAAGCACTTGTGTGCTGATAAAATGTCATGAACAAGATGGTAAACGAATTAAAATTTAGGGGGAAAAAAAAATTCAGTAGGGGTGCACCGATGCATCAGCTAAACATCCGTTTCGGCTAGTCCTCTGCTCTTTGACAGCTATCGGACACATTTGCCAACGGTTGATGCCACCTCAAATCTGCACTGACTCACAAACCCCTGGCTGTCAGTAGGCCTACCTATTTATAGTGCACATCCGAGAAGGTGCTAAAAAGTACAGAAAGTACTGACTTGAAAATTAGTACGTTACTTGGTGTAATGAATACATTTGGCCAGCAAAGGTATTACTGACATATAAAATTGAGTAAGCAAAAATGTCGTTCTTGGCATTGGACAAATTTCACACTACTTCACACATCAGCATTGGCCCAAATGTTCTCAATGGGTACATCCCTGACAGACACAGCACACCTGTTCCTAACTTCTCCCGAAGGAGAGTGCAAAAGCACCGCTTGTAAAGTTAACCCCATCCTACCCCAAATCCTTCAATTAAAAACAACTGAGCTCTTATCACCCTTGTCTACTTAACAATGAAAGGCTGTGACAAAAGAAACAGAAAAACTGAAATACTGTGTGGATCTGACAAAGAAAAACAAATATGAAAAAGAAAAACAAATGTGTTGCGTAGAAGAAAAGTTGTGGGACACCTGCACTGGGAGCATCGTTAGAGGTGTCTGCAGGCTGGCTCATGCTCGGCTTGAAGGATCACTGGAACCTTCCGGTTCCTTGTCAACGTCAACAGAGCTAAACGACAGAGTGAGAAGGGGATTAGGACGGAGGGGACAGGCTAGAGGAGGAGGGAAGGGCGGGGGGGGGGGGGTCATGAATCAAGTGGCATTGAGGGTGGGGAGGAGGAAAATTCACACAAGGCAGCAGAGATGACATTGATAAGAACACAAACACACACACTCCATCACATTAGGTGACATCCAACTCGTCTTGGAAAACATCACAGGAAAGGCTACAGACTAAATAATGCAGGACTGTATCAGGGTCGGTTCCCAAGCAGCAACTCCAAAACACCAGATTTGCCAAGTTTACCAGATTGAATACGTCAGGAAACATCTGTGTATTCACAATAAAGCGCATCACAGAGCCTTTGATAAAAGGGGAGTAAGGGTTTCCACTAGAAAAAGCATGAAGATCTCTTTTAGAACCTTGGCTGTTCAGGAAGTGATTCCTTTCCTTAACTGTTATGTTGGACGAACATAGACCTGTTTCAAGACATGTAACATACACGTATGCAATGAATATTATACATGGACATTCGCACAACACTCATTATTAAATCACATAAAGTTCTGCCCCAAGATAAAGAAAGAGAGGAATCACCTCCTGGGTCACAACGACCTTTGACAGTCTATGAACAGAAGCAGCACACTTGTTACTTTAATCAGGCCTCTAGGGCTCAGACAAACTGTGCTCTCAGTCGCAGGACCCTGGGGCTGGTAGCAGTTGTAAAAGGCATGACATGGGGACTGAATTAGTGAAAAGGAGACACACACATCAAAAGTTTGTAGGTGCTGAACTCAAAAAGGACTTAGATGATGAACATGAACAAAAATCTGCACAGAGAGTTCCAGTGGATAAAAAAGTTAATTCATCACCAGTGCAGTTTTCAGCATGCAGACTTTAATTCATGTTCATGACCTTTCACTTTTTAAATGTGCACAGGTAGTGTAGCTACACTGGCACCTTAACAACAAGCCAGATATGAAACAACTTTTGGTCGATTTAAAACCTTTTTGGTAAATTTTAGAAAGTTGTGGAATAAATGAAATAAAAACAAAAGTCTTGCAAAAACATGTACTGATACATGTAGCGAGACAATGGCTTTCATTTTCATTCTACGCCACACCTCACACATGTGAGGGGAAACCCATGTTCATGCAAGATATCTGTTGCTTCCCCCAAGTTCTGCTTGCACAGGACTCTGTCAGAGAAAAGCTGAGGGGGAGGAAGGCGGTGGGTGGGAGGATGCTGCTGTGAGATAGATTACTAGAGTATAGAAGATGCCACATGCTGCCATCTCACACCAAGCAGTGCAGTTGACTGGTACAAAAGCAGAGCATGAAAGAAGTGCAGAGAGAGAGAGGAGGAGAAAGAGAAAGAGAGAGGGAGAGAGGGAGAGAGGGGGAAAACATCCAGGTGAAAGTTAAGGGAATGTGGTGGGGAAAGGGGGCTGTGGGCTATGTCCTTCAAGCGTGAATCTCCTGTTCAGTTATGGGGGGCAGGGCTTCTACTGAAGCCTCTTCTTACCCTGTAGAGCACAGAAAACCAGTAAGAGAATCCCCACACCCCCATCCACCACCTAAGCAATTTAGTAAACACGCAAGTAACTTGTGCCCTCACTCGCCACACAGCTTAAAATCAACAAGTTATTACATATTAATTACATCTGAGGTGGGTCGATTGGTCAAATCAAAACGGGAAAAATTATCAAGAATGCGACACTGCTCGATGAAGGCGTGTTTGCAATAACAAAGCTTTTGGATGAAAAAGTTTCACCTGAACAACAAAACCAATATTCATTGAAAACAGTTTGGAGAGTTAGGACAGAAAACGAGGTGGAAAAATAGGAATTTGTGCGGTTTATGGTTCATCTTACTAGTTGAATTTCATTTACTTTTCATTCATTTGAACTTATGTTCAGTGCACATGGTTCTGTATTTCATCCTGCGAGGAACAAACGACTTGTGGACACATAGTAACTTTCCTCGGCAAAAATTGAGAACCACGCATAAAGTCAATTCTGATAATACTACATTTGCCATTTAGGAGTACATTGTAAATCAAAACTTTCAATGTAGCCTTGCTACTGACACCACAGGCCGAACTGGTCTGAACTGGACTGCTTAAACGTTGGGTGTAGGGTGCAGGTAAGAGCAACACTTTCTGCTTTTGAGGTATGTTTGAGACCAACAAGAAAACTTAGGTGATTACCATTAAATGACCATGGCACATTAAACGTCGGTTAGTATGTATCTGTATTACATCCAAAAAAATCCCCAAAAAAGCGGTAAGTGAAAGGCCCACCCCCCTGTTACAAAACACCGGTGGAGACTGAGCTGATTGTTTGGCTAGCTAGACATCTCCTGTAGATTAAAATTAAAATCTGTTTTCATTACCTAAAGACTACCAGCTGTGATCATACGGATCACTAAGGTCGTCACAGATGTTGTCTTACTGAATACAGTAAACCACTGACGCCTATAAGGCACCTGTAACCCTGAAACAATTTCTGTGGAAAACACTGTCCGACAAGACGTTTTGCAAGCATTGCTCGTCTCAGTCATGGCTTCCCGCCTCCTCCTCCTCCATGTTGACCTGAATCAGCGCAGCGAACGACTCAGAGCAGGGTAATGCTGCACGAGGAGGCTTGGTCGACACGCTGACACAGGGAGCGATCGGATACAGCGAAATATAAACAACTAAAATGCACGAACAACCATTAAAATCACGTGCTTCTAATTTTGCACGGATGATTCCATTTCTACGCCTGCAACCCAAACAAACCTCATCATTGACTCATTTTGCAAAGCTACCGTACTGAAATAAAATGGAACTTACCTTTACACAGAAATGACAACGGACACACAGAAGCGAAAAGCCCTTTGCTGTGACTTCAAAAGAGCGCAACTGTTTCTTATTTTGCACTAGGTTGCAAGTGTTATGTGTAGAAAATACAGCGGAACGTTGTGTTACTTTATAAAGACGTCTCTTCTTGCAGACAAAAGACTCCCACTACCTAGCCACCCGCCAATTCCTCTTGAGCATGCGCAAGTTTACGATTACAACAATGGAATCATGGGAGACTGAGTGTCACCCATGAAAAACTGTGGGCCACGATTAGACCAATGTTTAACATAACAACAAAGCGAGTGCCTTTAACACCGCTTAATTGCAATATGTACACATTGGTGGTGGTATTTAGTCATCACAGCTGTAACTTTATCTGAATTTAGTGACATTAAAGGTGCTGTATGTTTGAAAGTGGCCTAAACGGGTACTGCAACGAAATGCAAAATAGGCTACTATAGAGCAAGAGACAATCCTCAAAAACAAAGATAAACATTTTAAACTGTAAATGAAGTTTTAAAATATTCAGGCTGTACCGTTACTGTCATTGAACTTAGTATTTTAATTTACCAAGGACTATTTTCAGGACTATTTTATGATTACTTTTGGTAGATTTCTAGCACCTTTATGGCCCAGCTCATATTTGTCTATGTCCTAGACCAAACAATACAGTCAGCATTTTTTTATTTGTACAGTACAGCATTAAAAACTCAGTTTAAAAGTGCTAATATGACTACTAATATGAAGTGCTACAACTAGTTCATGACTTTGTGGTTCCTCTGGACAACACTGTTTAGTCATAATTTGTGTGTTTGCTTTTATATTATCTTGTTGTAGCCACCTTTGCATAATCCCCACACACCACTAGGCCTGTGTGTAACCTGTGCATCTAAATTTCCTGTTAGCAACCAGCAGTGTTATATTGTGCTGCACAGCTATCCTTCTCCTCAGTCAAGGGCCTATAACCCACTGCTGAGCACAGAGCCTCTGTAATAGCACATGTAGCAATGCCATAGTTCACATTACAGGGGGTACTCCGGGGTATGATGCCCCCCAAAGAAAGAGGGGGGTGGGGGTGCCGACATGTACAATAATTTAATAAATGTTAAAGGTAAAAGCTAGTGCACCCGTAAAAGGTAATCATGTGAGAAATGTTAAAAGTATGCTATTAGTGATGCTGGTGGATGCACTGTCAGAAAAGAAGGTACAGAATTGTACTTTTAGGGGGCACAAAGCTTCTCACACCAGCAGTACCTTTTAACCATGGTTTTACAACTAGTCTGTACCTTCTCCAGAGCTAAAGAGGTACACATCAGTACCTTAAGATCCATTAGCCTTTGGGGTACATTAATGCCTATTCTACCTTAATATACAGAATATACCATTAGTGTCACACACACCTAGTGTTCATGTTTGTGTTAAGAAGCTTGGCAAGTGTCTTTGTCCCGCCATTTCTATATCTCAACCAAGGGCTGACTGAAACATGCGAAAGGAGCTAGCTCCACTTCTACCTCTAGCGCTCTCTGAAAAAACGGCACAATTCTTAGGGGAAAAGGCTGCCCCCTATGCACATTGTTTGTTAGTTGACTGAATCTGGGTTGTGTAAAAATACAGGTTTATATTTACAGTGTGCTAAGACAATGAAAAAAAAGAAAGTGTCATTGAAAATTGCTGTGGAGCAGTGGAAGAAGGACTGCACAGGAGAGAGATGTGCCTTAAGTAAGTTTCCCTGGGCTCTGGACACTTAGACTCTTTGAGACTGAGAGTGAGGTGTAACTGAGTGGGCAGTAGCGAGAAGGCTTACTGAGTGTGAGGTGAAGTGGTAGTGGAGGGGTGGGGGTGCGTGAGTGGGGAATAGCAAATAGGCTTACCGAAGGTGAGGTGTGACATCAACAACATGTTCAGCTCCATTAGCGACCTGTAGCCCCTGCCAACAGCCAACTCATTTGTCACCGCAGACCTCCAGTCAATTAGAAGTGGGAGGTGACTTTGGTAGGAACTTTCTGGAAATATGCTTTCTGCAGGGAGAGTCATTAATTGATTAAACTACAGAGGACTACCAGTTAACTGCCATTTATGTGCATGATAAACATGATCTTAAATAGACATGCATTTTAACTTATTGCAACATATGCTTGATTTTATACTGGCTGAGAAAAGCAAAGCGAGCAAAAACAAAGTTTTGCAGATATAATTGACAGAATGAATTCTCAAATTTAGACTAACAACTTTTACAATTCTTCTTCTCTACCACAATTATATTCATTTTTACCTTCAATTGACCACAGGTGAGGTCATGAAATAACTGTACACTATAATAAACACTATTAAAGCATGTGCTGTGGCTTTACACGCTAGTATCCCAGCAGAAATGCTAGCTTGTACAAAGTTAATGTTTTATGCATAGTTTGCAAGGGCAGTCATCACTGGAGAATAAATGACAGTACAATTCCATGGCCCAATAGTAGTTCACAACCCATTCAGGTGGCAAACCTGTCACAAATTGCCTGTGACATGGCAAACCCAAATGCAAGACACCAAAACTTAGGATCCAAAAAATCTAATTATTATTTACTTAGAGAAAACACAACACAGGAAGAACTCAGGATACGACAAAGTGACATATCTCAAGGCAAAGCTATAAATTAAAGGTCCAAAACACAAGCAAAGTAACAATCCTGGCAGAACCAGAGGTGTTTGTGATGAGACTGCCATGACCACATCCCAAACGTCACAAACATGGATGATGTGCTTTTCTAAATCATTTTTGTTCTTATGATGCCATGCACAATAATCCATGGTTGTCTCACAGTAATGGCCTCCAAATGTTTCATCCTATACTTGATACACACAGTAGAACAAATAGCCCACATTGTTATCTGATTAAACATGTGTGATTGATGGTTAGAGAGAAAAAAAATGGTTGCCTCTTGCTCATCTTGTGTAACAAAAGCATCAACAATGATCCAATCCTCACTTTAACATAGTCATAGTTCTTTTTGGAATAGGAAACAAGAAGTGAGAAACGGATAATAATGTAGGAGAGAAGGAAAGAGAGCTTGCAAAAAAATAAGTGTATTAGTCAAAGGATGGAAAATGTTGTAGAAAAAAAATTAATCAATAGAGATTGAACCTACACAAGGTGGTGATAAAGAGAGGAATTGGAAAAAGAGAGAGAGAGACGGAGGGAGGGATGGAGGAAAGAAGGCAGAATCTGGGGTAATGTAGGGGAAAGAAGCGTGATGGAAAAACTCTGAGAGAACAATGGAGGTGTGCTAACAATATTTATCTTGTGTCTGAGCGGCATGATTGAGCTAATTACCCCATTACTCATACAAAACCACCAGCACTGAGGGGGACCGAGAAGGCAAATAGGGAGGGAGTGCAGGTGAGAGAGGGAGGAGTGCAAAAGAGACCATGAGACCATGAGATTGGTAGAGAGAGAGAGAGAGAGAGAGAGAGAGAGAGAGAGAGAGAGAGAAAGGGAAAGAGAGAGATGTGAGGGAGAGATAGAAGAAGGTACAAAAAGTTACCATTAGTGTGAAGATGCAAGACAGGGAGAGAGAGAGAGGTGGAGAGAGAGAGGGAGGAGGGGAAAGTTCTGAAATTGACTACCTTGTCCAGAGTGCAAGAGTAGCCAATCAGAGTTTATACTGCTTAAAGGAGAAACCATGGTGTGAATCATTCCATAGCCTCGTTGTTCATTATGCCCCATTTAGTTAATGTTAGCTGCCAGTTAGCTATTCAGTCTCGGTATCAAATTTTCTCTCAGCACTCTGTGATCTTGAGCCACAGGGCTATGGATTGATTCACACCAGATTTCTCCATTACAGATTCAGCCCCAAATGCTCAGCAGAGGTGCAATTAAGTCTTAAGTCTATACTTGTCATAGTGCACCAGATTGTATTTGCTAAAACACATCTCAGTCAAACATGCAGTCTCATTAAATCACACAGGCAAAAAAATAATTTAGAGTAAATGTGCAAACAACAGGTAGTGTGGCCTAGTGGTTACAGAGTTGACTGTGGGCTTGCAGGCTCACAGGTTCGAGTCTCATTCCAGTAGGAAGAACGGGGTGTGAGAGTAAGAAACTAGTTCTCCCCTGCACCCTCATCCATGGCTGAAGTGCCCTTGAGTTAAAGTTATCTAACCCGATCTAACCCCACATTGCTCCAGGGACTGTAACCGAAACCCTGTACCTAAATAACTGTAAGTCGCTCTGTATAAGAGCATCAGCTAAGTGTAATGTAATGTACTGACAAACCTCCCACTACAGTAGTGGCAACACAGTTCCCAACGGATGTTGTGGATGGTTTTCTTGGGGCGCCAACCATAGGCGTAGCCATGGGTGGGCTGGGCTGGGCTGGGCCTGTGCCCAACCACTTCTCAATCAGGCCCACCCAGTCAGAAGGCTCTATAAGTTTGATTGACTGTTTTAGCAATAAAAGTGACCTATGTGTTTTGGGCTAGGCCTACCTAATTTTCTTCTGGGCCCACTCATTTTAGGATTTCTGGCTACACTCCTGGCCCCAACAGACTGGTGAATTGCCTTTGCTTAAACCCGACCAGAATTTCTTGGACTGGAATCAGGATCCATAGGCATTAATATGAATTAAAACGTACACCATAAGCACATAGTACACTCTAATTAACATAGTAATTGGACTGTTTGTTTTTTCCTTTATTGGGGTAGAAGAATAATTTGATGATGTATTCTCATTAAGGTCACTGGTGTGGATCCTGTTTTCTGGATGTTTTATGGCTAAGTGTTGTTAAAGACGGGGTACACTGGTCTAGTAGCCTGGTAAACCAGCCCCTCATACTAGACTTCATTTTTGTACAGAGAGTCTGGCTGTGGTTCCAATCCATTGGCATGGATGTCTCAGGCAGCATCTTGCCTGACCAATCACTGAACAGAGGGAGTGTTCGTGAGTGATGACATTGACTTTGTGTGCTACATTTGAATTGTAGTGCATAGGCAGGCTTATAGCCAGGGTAATTGCGTACGTCACGACCAGACATTTGCAACTGGGTGAAAGCAGATCCAATTGTTTTAAACTTCTTTAGAGTCTACACCTCCAGGAAGAAAATGTTTCTTAATACAGCACACCCACATTCTCCATACGAAATAAGGTGTAGTACGAGGGGCTGGTTTACCAGTCTACTGGGCTAGTTGGTGTCCACATCACTCCCTACCACCACTGTGCTGGGTTGAATCACCCAGTGCTTTTCATGTTATCTAGTTCAGGCTCTTTACTATGGGGGTTGGCAAAGCTGAAGGACCCAGCAATTCATCCAGTAGTGTGCAACCAGCAGGGCACTGAGACCAAGAGGCTATGGCTAAACTGAGACATCATCGATTCATTATTTTAGGTCATGTATCAACAGTAGTAAACACAGGGAAACAGGATAGGCAGTTGTGCAGCAAATGTGCAGTGTCAGAAATATTGTGATTTAAATATTTATTTCACATTTTGCCTCTGGAACATTGATGTGTGTGTGTGTGTGTGTGTGTGTGTGTGTGTGTGTGTGTGTGTGTGTGTGTGTGTGCACGTGTGTGTGTGTGTGCACGTGTGTTTGCATTCTGAAATGTAAATAAATACATGAAAACCCCTTGGGTCAGACAAAATGGATTTGGCTGGTAACCAAGGCCTTACACTATGTCTGCATGAGGACATTTTCACACGCATTCGTAACATTGTTGTTACATTTGCGCAGGTCATCCACACCACCTTAAGGTGTTCTTAAGGTCCTAATGTGCAGTCTGAAAACACAGACCATTTCTTGCTGGCAGTTTGATCACTTCTGCCAGAAAAAAGTCAAATTAAACTCAATTTTAAGAAAACAAAGCAAGATGTTTACAGGAAATGTAAGCACAACATAGTGATATGTTTGGAGGACATTTCATTGTAGATAGTTGGCAGGAACCTTGATGTAGGTTTTATCTGACATTCACTTGAACAGAGTGACATTGATACTGAATACCAAATACTGACTCTTGCTGGCAAGGGAGGGAGCTGGCACGAGGCCTTACAGTAAGTGAGATGGTCAAGTCAAAGCAGAACACATCAAAGCAGGTAGCCTACATGTTCTGAGCCATAGATAGATAGATAGATAGATAGATAGATAGATAGATAGATAGATAGATAGATAGATAGATAGATAGATAGACAGACAGACAGACAGACAGACAGACAGACAGACAGACAGACAGTAATTTAAGCTGCATCGTTTCTTTGTCTTCTTATCACTTTATTTTGTGCTATTTGCTGCCTGCATGAGATGTACATGGCCAATGTTTTATTTGTTCATAAGAATATGTGTGGCTGTAATGCATACATGGGTATGTAACCTGTGACTCTACCCTTTTCTGTGTTTTTTTATTGTGATGTGTTTCTGCATGTCTGCCATGCATCTGAGTATATGTACACTTGCTCAGAGGAAGTTAGCTCCAGTGCCACTGTCACCTGGTCAAAGTTGACAATCTTTCATTCTATGTTGTTTCAATATGGGTCTTTTGTTTTAAAAACTGCTCAATACAAAAGGTAATCTGTTGTCGAGACATACAGGCAATATTACCCAAGGAGTATTATGTCCAGATTTTGAAGAGGCAGTACGATAGTCAGTGATGATATATGGTAAAGTTATGTATGGACCTATTTACCTGAGTGATCATCTAAGTCCAGCAATGGCAGGAGAAACAGGAAGCTTGCATTCATTTGATCTGGATTGAGCTAATGACCATTTTCTGAAACCTGGACCCAAGAGACCCCTTTTGGCAAATGTTTGTAATTGCAGGCTTTATGCCACAACAAAAGAAATGACAGATAAAATTATACAATGGCGCCATCTAGTGACAAAACTATTCAAGTAATGTGACATTTATGTATCCATATAAATTTAAACATTAAAAAATGTAAGGTAGCCTAATTTCATATGAATAAAATGTAGTAGGCCTATGTTTTGTTAATTTAAACATAATGTAGCTTGTTTAAAATGGGTGCAATGACAGGATTATTTGAAGCCGATTGTTTAATAACCAATACATGAATAATAAATAGTTAATAAAGTAACTTTTCATTTTTGGATTTGTTTCATAATGATGTAAACACACAAAATTAAAAGGACTAGCAAACTGAATATTGTTTATTTTAACTATTGAGACAAGGGCGAATGAGGGGGAATTTGGATCCGAATGAGCCAGCCAGTGAAAATAGTTTTTTCCCCCTTATTAATGCGTGTCTAATTTTAAATACAGAATTGTTATTTTTAAGTGGCCCAGTTTACAGAAATAAATAATGATGGGATTAACCTGGTGGTCAAAACAACAACGGATACGCGGCAATAGCGGAGGAGGCAGTTGCCATCCCCAACCCCCGCGACCCGTGGACCTCTGGTGATTTCCATCTTATTTTTGGTACTTTCCGCTTTGTACCCTAGCAGTCTCCCTGCTGACACGAAGGTCTCGGTTGGAGGGGGGAAAATCGATACATCATCAGCACGGATTTACGAAATCTAATCCCAGGCGAAGCCGGTACTCATGAACGGCTACATCAGCCGATACGTTAATACCGAGGAGCAGAATCTATCTCCTGCTGTCTCGGGAGGAATGTTTTATGAGCCGCGCTGGATTTTTTTCAAGACCCACCAGTTTTAAAGAGACACTCTTTTGTCCGCCAGGTGGCGCTTGGGAGTAATGTAGCATTATCCTCTAAAAAAAAAAGCAGACCTCTTTCAATTGCATATACGCGCCTTTGTGAAAATGGTTGCTCTTTTAAATTTTATATAAATCGTGGAATAAAGTATGAGCCATGTAGGCTAATATTCATAAACATAGATTAAAAATTGATTTAAAATATCCACATTTACAATTCTAATGCCTGAGAAGACTTTGCACGTTTTTCGTGAGATCAGATAAACTGTCTTTCTCCGTATCTGTGTACGCTATTATTTTGTACTGAACTTGTTTCACAAAGCATCTTATATCCTACCAGGCTTCATTTTCTTACAGACACATGTCTATGTCGAGGAACTATTTGAGAGCAAAAAAATTGTTGGGCTAATGTATCAACAGCAGAGGGCGCAGTCTCCATCAGCTTGAGCGCGAACTCATGTTCAGTAGAATAAACCAGCGCAGGAAAGGACAGGAGTGCTTTATGTACAACACAATGAAACATCTTATTTGTGCTTGAGTGAACATCACACACTCACACACACACACACACACACACACACACACACACACACACACACACACACACACACACACACACACTCTCTCTCTCTCTCTCTCTCTCTCTCTCGCTCTCTCTCTCTCTCTCTCTCTCACACACACACACACACACACACACACACACACACACACACACAGAGTATTAGGTTAATTCTAAGCTAACTTCAAATGTATACTAACTTCAAATGTAAGCTAACTTTAAATGTCTGTGTATATAGTTCACACAGTTTTTTAATACACTGCATTACACTGTTTTTCTTTGCCTTATACAGTCAATCCTGTACCATGAAGTGCCTGTTTAATTTTTTTCCTTCTTTCTTCTCTCCTTCCATGCCCCCCCCCCTCCCTCCACTCTCTTTCTCTCTCTCTATCCCTCGCTCATTCTGCCCCTCACTCTCTCTCTCTCTTTCTCCCTCGCTCTCTCTGCTCTGCCTCCATCTCTTCCTGCTGTGACAGGAGGTTTTAATATCTCTCTGCTCCATCTGTGCGTCGCGTTTTTAACATTCCCCTGCTGGAGAGCCACTTTATGTCTGCCTGTGCACACACACACACACACACACACACACACACACACACACACACACACACACACACTGCACACACATGCACACACATGCAAAGGCAACCACACACACAATCCACACACAGATACCATGTACAAAGACACACAGACACATAGACACAGACAGACTACACACACACAGACAAACACAAACACACACACACACACACACACACACACACACACACACACACACACACACACACAGTCTAAAACACCCCATCATCTGAGGATGCGGAGAGATGCTGATGCATGCCCCCCAACAGTCAGGAGGAAGAGAGTATCAGAGAGAGAGAGAGAAAGAGATCGAGAGAGTTCATACAGAGTTCGAGAACGACAACTGACCTACCCCCTCGCCTTTCTATGCCCCCCCCCCCGCTCTCTCCATTTCTCTCTTTCCCTCTCTCTCTGCCTCTCTCCTCCTCTCTCCTATCCTTTCTCCTTTCTCTACTCCTGTCTTCCTGGTCACTGAGCTTCCTCGCTCAATTGAACTTATTTTGACTTTGGCATGCAGGATCAATAGGCCTGATTAGCGTGACTCTGAGGAACACAACATGACACAGTGGCTGGAGAGGAGAGAGGGAGAGAGGGAGAGAAAGAGGAGAGAGAGAGAAAGAGGAGAGAGAGAGAGAGGGAAGAGACAGAGAGTCCCTGTCGCGCCACTCCTCTGGGATAAGAGATAAGGAGATACGGAGAGACACAAAGAGAGACAGAATAGGACAGGGACAAATAGACAATGTTGGCATGAGAGAGAGAGAGAGA
Organism: Setipinna tenuifilis; assembly: GCA_030347295.1. Lineage (NCBI taxonomy): Eukaryota > Metazoa > Chordata > Actinopteri > Clupeiformes > Engraulidae > Setipinna > Setipinna tenuifilis. Next base: position 20,706,769 of record CM059266.1, on the reverse strand, counting down.
GAGAGAGAGAGAGGGAGAGGGAAAGAGAGGGGAAGAGACAGACAGAGAGAGGGAACACACAACGATGGTCAAACTCAGCAATGGAAAAGTGTGTGTGGAGGAGAGAGACAGACAGACAGGCATATAGATAGATAGATAGATAGATAGATAGATAGATAGATAGATAGATAGATAGATAGATAGAATGACAGACAGACAGACGGATAGATAGACAGATAGATAGATAGATAGATAGATAGATAGATAGATAGATACATAGATACATAGATACATAGATACATAGGCGGACGGACAAACAGACAGATAGACACACAGAGAGAAAGAAGGATAGATAGATAGATCACACAAGTATAATTAGGTAGCTCCATAGCCTTGTGGCACCCACAACAGACAGACATACATAGAGACAGACAGACAGACAGACAGACTGACGAGAGGATGGATGGCTGTTTGATTACGAGGGAGTGTGCTGTCCCCTGGCCTCCATACCTCTATTGGGCCTGACCTTTGCCCTCCCCCCAGACCCCTTGAATATGGCCGCTGTGGAAAGGCCATGGTGGAGAGGGTTGGCGCAGACTAGCAGATATACTCTCCCCATCAGCCTGTGTTTTTAGTTAATGAGAAGTCACATTGAAAACATAAACATACAGTACACATATGTGCGCAAAGACAGACCCCCACACACACACACACACACACACACACACACACACAGCGGCAGTCATTAACAATAGTTCTTTTTTTAAAGAGCCTTCAGTCAACCTACTTGACTCTAAACTTACTGCATATCATTCTCTCTCTCTCTCTCTCTCTCTCTCTCAAACACACACACACACACACACACACACACACACACACACACACACACACACACACACACACACACACACACACACACACACACACACAATCATACACACACATGCACACATATACACACACACACACAGCAGGAATACTGTGAAAGGGGTATATTTTTCCACCCTGGCTGAAGACATATTGCTGGAGAGGTAGGCATAGGACTCACTCCATCAGGGCAGATTGCAAAGCGATCACCTCACATCACTGTCCATCACCCAGACACCGCACGACAGCCGCCCGATGCAGAACGCCTCAGCTCATCCTTTCTTCCCCACTCCTCATCTCTCCCTCTCTCTCTCTCTCTCTCTCTTTCTCTGCCTCTCTCTCTATCCCTTTCTCTCCCTCTCTCTGCTTCATTTTGGGAAGGGGGGATGAGTGATGAGTCAGGGGGTAGAATGTACTGAAGAGATAAGAGCAGGGAAAGAGGACAAATGGAGTGAGCTTGAAAGGTGGGAAAGAGAAGAGAGAGAGAGAGAGAGAGAAGAAAGAGAAGAGAGAGAGAAGAGAGAGAAAGAAAGAGCGAGCGAAAGCTACATGGCTAAGCATCGCAAGGACGTTTCATTTTTCCTGCCGACCTCTCGATGACCCCACTGCTGAGCGAGTGAGGAGCAGGTGGAGAGAGATACAGAACGAAAGAGCGATACAAACACAGAGAGAGAGGTGGAGGGGGAACGAAAGAGAGGTAGAGGAATAGAGGGAGAGGTAGACAGAGAAAAGAGAGAGAGAGGTAAAGAGGGAAAAAGAGAGAGGTGGAGAAGGAAAGAGATGGAGAGGGAGAGAGGAAGCCATTGTGAGGGAGAGAGATATAGAAAGATAGACAAAGAGTAAAAGAGCAGAAGCCAGAGAGAGAGAGAGAGAGAGAGAAGAGAGAGATAGAGAGAGAGAAAGATAGTGATGATATCTTGCCTAGTGTGTGGGTGGCCATTGGCACTGTGAGGGGTAAGTATGGGGGGGGGGCAGGGATTCTCCATGACAACGCCACAAAAGGCTGCCTGTGATGTCATATGTTTACCAGCGGATGGTACAATGGGCAATGGTAAAGAGTGTATGGCACAGACAGTATTTGCATGTGTGTGTGTGTCTACTTTCGAAAGCATGAGCACAGTGTCTCTGTGTGCATGTGTGTGTGTGTGTGTGTGTGTGTATGTGTGCATGCGTACATGTGTGTGCATATATGTGTGAGTGTGTGTGTGTGTGTGTGTGTGTGTGCGTATGCATGTTTACAAACAAAAATGCTTTGTAACACACGCACACACAGATGCAGACTAATACACACGCGCACACACGTGCATAAGCACACACACTGACACACAGACATGCACTGACACACACACTCTCTAATACACAGACACACACACACACACATGCACATACACACACACACACACACACGCACACACACACACACACTGGGAGATGGAGCACTCCTGTGGTGCGCTACCCCGGGGCTTCCGTGTGATGGAGAATAGGAAGTCTGTCATTGCCCCGCGGTTGAACCCGCCACTTGCCATCTATGCATATCCCTCCTGGTGCGAACGTACACACACACACACACACACACACACACACACACACACACAATTACACCAGCATGTAACTTCACTAGCATTAATGCACACATTACCCGAACCCAAAATAAGATGTAATTTTGCACACACACGCACATATTCACACCTACGGACACAAACACACCCTCACAAACACACACACACACACACAGTATACATGATAAACAAGATCATTTACTCAGGCTTTTTCTTTCGTTTTTGCACCACTGAACTCTGAACACTGAAGGTGGTCAACAAGAAGCAGGACAGATGCCCTCAGCGAAACACTCAGCCTTTTCCTGACCCTCTCTACCTTTCTTATGGGTCAAGCCTCTGTCCTCTATCCTCTCTACTCTATCCTCTTTCCTCTCTCTCTCTCTTCTCTCCTCTCCTGTGCAGAGTGCTCCCTGTATAGATTTTAACCTGGCCCCAAACCACAGCCTGGCTTCTAATCACATCACCACTCCATTTCTCCATCCCTTAGTGTGCATATAGCTTACACAGGGCACTAGATGTATAGAATAGAGGGATATGCAGATGGAGGGTGTGTGTGTGTGTGGTTCTGTTACCCTTTCTTCCCCTGCCCCCTACACACACACAGGCACACAGACACAGACACAGACACACACACACACACACACACACACGTGCACACACACGCTCATGCACACATGCACACACACACACAGCACACACACACACACACACACACACACACACATCACACACACACACCTCAGTGCACCTGGAGAGACCAAACCCTTAATCGGAACCATATCAAGACGCTCATTGGAAGTTAAGGGTGCAATTGCATTCCCTCAAGAATCGCATAAAGTAATTCTTGTGTGTTTATGAAAGTCATTTACAGTGTGAAGATGAATAAAAACAGACCTGTGCCCTTCCCCCTCTCTTTATATCTCTCCCTGTCTCTCTTCATCTTTCTTGATCCTCTCTCACATACACTCTCTCTCCCTCTTTCTTGTTCTCTCTCTCCCTCTCTCTCTCCCCCTCTCTTTTATCTTCTCTCTCTCTCTCTCTGTCTCTTGAGAGGGGTTACTGATGGCCCCTCAGTGGTAATGGCCATTTAAAGTGGATGTGAGTGTACTGGAGAGTCAGTGTAATGATGGTTGTTTACTCCCCCAAACCCTTCACATACGCACACACACACACACACACACACACACACACACACACACACACACACACACACACACACACACAAAGACACTTATACACATACACACACACTCTCACACACACACACACACACACACACAGCACATCTGTAATGATTAGGCCTCCAAATGGATTAGGCCACCATGGCAACCAACGAGCAATCAAACGATCAACAAATCTCCCTCGAAACGCCCCACCCCCACCCCAGAAGAACTCCACAGCAGTCATCATGGCCGCCGTGAGCCGCTTTGTCCAGACGCACGCACGGCAGGCGAGCTAAGGCGACCCACCCGCCCATCCGCCCGCCTGCCTGACTGGACGAGCTGTAGTTGACCTGCGGACGACCCACGTGATGACCGAGAGATGACCCCCTCTCCAGCGTGACCCTCCCGTGACCCCGAGTGGGACATGACCCACAGGGGCGTTGCCATTCAATGCCAAATCAGTTTGTGATTGTTTTTTTTTTTTTTTCCTTTTTCTTTCATTTCGTTTCGGTGCTTTGTTGCAAGCCCATCGAGACAATTCCCCAGAGGTGGAGACCCCAGCTTCATAGAGTTACGTAAAAGCCCTGCCATGTATGGCCTTCTGTCTGTGCCACTTTACTCAGCTGGTTTCCCCTAATTAGCTGATATACCTGTCAGATTACCTGATGCCTAAAATGTTTGGATTAAATATGTGGCAGGGTTTTGACCCTCTCTGAAGCCCGGGATCTCAACGCCGGCCGGTCCAGCCACTAACCACCGACTCGTGAGTCGGCATTGCGGACGTTTCCTAAGCGCAGCCTCGTGTCCTTGTACAGTGCACCCACAAAACTAATGACCGCCCCCCCCCCCCCCCCCCCACTCCCCCACTCCCCATTTTTTTGCTGGGGCCACTCACATCATGTATACACAAGTCTATCCCCAGCACTTGCTTTATTTATACAGAAGTCTGGAGGGTTACAGAGTGCCGTGGATGAGGAAGGCAGCCCCTGATGTTGACCAGAGAATGACCTGAAAACCGCAGACTCACCCCGGCAGCAGCCTGACCCCTGGGTGACCCAGGAGTGGACAGTCAGGTCAGGGTCAGAGGTCGCCGGGGTCGCCGGACTCCGTCTACGGACACAAAGGGTCTCTGATAACAACAGCAAAGCTGGAGGGAGAGTTGGGCCCCAAATAAGAAAGAGAAAGTGACAGGCAACAGAGAAGAGAAAGAGAGAGATGGAGTGAAAGAGAAAAGAAAGGAGCGTGTTTTGGGAGGGTCAGCCCCAGGGTCTTTTCCTCTCCCTATTCTCTCCTCTCTCTTTTTCTTTCGCTCTCTCTCCATCCTCCTGACCCCTGGCTGGTGGGGCGGGGGGTGTTGGGGTGGGGGGTGGGGGTTGGCTAGCTGAGGAGCGGTCAATGGGGTTGACCCCCCTCGACCCGTCCGGCCGCGTGGCCTGGCCGTGAACAGGCCTCTCAGCAAGGGGAACCCGGAGGCCGTCATATGGAGGCTGCCATGAGATAACAAAAACATCACAGGCCTCGCTAAATAAATCTCCCTCCAAAAGGCTCGGCCTCAACCTCCCGCTTTCATGTTCCTCATAAAAAAGGGGGGAGAAAAGGAAAAAATCCTCCTCTATTACCCCAACTGGACACTGGAGATCACAAGACACCGGAAAACTACCAGATGGACAGCTTTCACTCTCCGTTGCCTGCTCTTGTGTCAAAACAGCGCTGATCTTCGACCCTCTCAATTTTCAGTGTTTTTTTTCACATGTTTGATGCACGCCGTTTTTTTTGGCAGCCAAGGTAGACATCAAAGGAGGCAAGAAACATTAGTCATGCATGAAGATGTCTACCACAGCGGCACCAAGCATGGAGAATGGTGTGGGCGGTCAAAGAACACCGCTAAAACATTACTGTAATACCCGAATTTCTTCAATAATCTACCTCAACACTACCAACACCTCATTTCAAACAAAAGCTTTTTAGAACGGAAAGGAACGAAAAAACAAGCAAATAAACCAAAAAACAAGCTGCAAACATATTACTTGAGCACCGTGTTAATAATCAAACACCGGTGTTACAGTTCAACTCCACTGGGTCGAGCTGGAACGGATGTCGCCGAGGGACTTTTTCCACAACGTGAACAAACTTCCAGATTTGTGGTGTGGGTGACGCAGTGTCAGCTCTCACCCAACTGGGGTCAGGTCTGTCTGTGTTAATGAGTGAGCAAAATGTCCCAAGGCGTACATTTCTGACAAGGAAAATGTTTCTTAGTTTTTTCCCTGTCCAGAAACCGTGACAGGAAAGTTCACTGCTGCAGTTCTACTGTTCGGCCTGCAGGTGGCAGCAGTGTCTGCTGAAGAGACACACAGCAGCATTGATTCATATTGATGTGTGCCGAATTGGCCTCAGGTGGATGGTACGACTCAGAATCAGTTTTGTTCGGTATGACCTTGCTTCAGGCTCACCTTGTGTCGCCCTGAATTAGTGCACTCCTGCATCGACTGGATTTAAGGTTTTAAGATTCTCTGATTGAATGTCACCATCACAGTCTATTCAAGCCTAAATGGATCACTGTCTGCGAGAATCAATTCCATACTGAATCATATGTGTCATTTATCCAGATTAAGAACATCACCTACCACTGCAGGTCAATATTCTTGCGATGCAACTTGGCTGACATCCCCAAACACCCCGTAATGTCTGTTATTCTTTTCTCCTGTCCTTCTTGCTCCACCCTGCCTCTCTTTTCCCCTCTCCTCACGTCAGAGTTTAGCTTTCATTTAGGCACCTTAGTCAGCTTTTCATCCCATAACACACATCCCTTTTTTACTTCTCCACCTGCCTATCAATCCATCCTCCTCTCATCTCTGCACTCCTCTTCTCTCATCTCTCTCTGTCATCCCCTCATCCCAATCTTTGGCCAGTGGGCCTTGGCCCTGTGTCGGTTATAGTGCAGGAGGATGACCAAGGGTTGGCTGGGGTGGACAGTTCTGGTCACACTGCTAATGTGGTGGTGGGGCAGAGTGTTGCCGCATGCGGTGCCCTGGTGATCACCACCAGGGGAGCAGCGATGATCCCATGACCCCACATCATGGCCCCCAGAGATCTGCCACTCACCTGGGGCTCCAGATGCCTGAACATCAGCGCCACTGTGCCACATCGTCACTCAGACGTTTGTCCTGTCTCATCGTGAATGGGGATCGAGGTCTGTGTTAGTTCATGCTTCTACAATCATGACATTTAAGACAGACGTACATCCAGCACTCAGTCCACTCATCCACTCATCCATCCATCCATCCATCCATCCATCCATCCATCCATCCATCCATCCATCCATCCATCCATCCATCCATCCATCCATCCTATCCCTTCATTCTTTTATCCATTCATCCACCTGTTCAATTCGTACATCTATCCATCCATCCATATATCTATCCATTCATCTGTTAGTCATCCACTTATCCTTTCATTCCTTTATCCATACATCCATATATCTATCCATCCATGCATCCATCCACCTTTTGATTCCATCCATCCATCCATCCATCCATTCATCTATCTATCTATATATCCACTTATCTGTTAAACTCATCCACATATCCTTATTCCTACATTCATTCATTCATTCATTCATTCATTCATTCATTCATTCATTCATTCATTCATTCATTCATTCATCCATATCTGCATATTCTAGTGTCAGCATTAGGCCTGTCTGTACAGCAGGAGCAGCAGCAGGAGCAGGAGCAGGAGCAGGAGCAGGAGCTGGGGCAGGGGCAGTATATTCTGCCAAGTGGAAAGCATTGTAAAACACTTGGCCTACATTTCTGGCTGCAGGTCTGTTTCTGCACAGTTTTGCATTGGCCCCAAGAGGGTCTTTCCCCTCTTTTTTATTGTTATTTACATCTTTTAATGTGCGTAATGCTTCTTTAAAGAAGATATTAGCTCAGCTTCTTCTCATGATATACAACTTAGCAAAGCGAAAGAGATCACACCGGCCATTAACTTCTACTAGACTCCCTGGCACACGCTGCCACGGACACACACACATACACACACACACACACACACACACACACACACACACACACACACACACATACACACACACACACACACACACACATACACACACAGTCACACACACGCACATGCACATTTTCTCTTTCCACTTTCCCTTTTTTCTCTCTTTATCTCCCTCTCTTTCTTTCCAGCAGATGTGGAAACTAGATTATTTACCATGAATATCAGGTGAATGTATGTCAGGTTCTGCTTGATCATTCCACCAACATATATCCATCCAACATTGGTTGTGTACACAGTATATCTACACTATGTTTACCTCACACTTCAGTAGGGTCCTAAGAAACTGTAGAGAAGAGAAACTGAAGAAAAGAGGAAGTCCCCAGGTGGGGCCGGATGCATGTACCCCTTAATCGTTGGTCAGGGAGTACCAGACTCATGGGCAGAGAGAGAGAGAGAGAGAGAGAGAGAGAGAGAGAGAGAGAGAGACTGAGGGAGAGAGAGAAAGCCAGAGAGAGATAGAGAGACAGAAAGAGACAGAGACAGACAGACTGAGAGAGAGAGAGAGAGAGAGAGAGAGAGAGAGAGACAGATAGAGACAGAGAACAGAGAGGTAGAGAGACAGACAAACAGACAGACTGATGGAGAGAGAGAGAGAGAGAGTAGTAGTACCAGAGGCTGATGGGCAGAGAGGGGTGAGGGGTGAGACGAGTGAGAGGGATGGACACCAGAGAGTGGTCTGGCCCAACTCCTCTCCACACGTCTCCCACTGGAGGCTGCCCATGTGCTGGGAAATTTAAGACCCCCGACGCTCCATGTTCGTCAGGAATGTGAGAATGGTGTAGACACGCAAACACATACACACACACTTATACACGTAACACAAACACATACACACACACACACACACACACATACACACACACACACACACACACACACACACACACACACACACACACACATAACACAAACACATACACATGCACACACACAAACACATGCACATATACACTTATACACGTAACACAAACACATACACACGCACTTATACACATAACACAAACAGATGCATGTACAAACCTACACACATATGCATGCACACCTAAGACACCTACATCTTAATGGTTTACAAGAATGTGTGAATGTGGAAACAACCCCCCCACCAACATACACACACAAACACACACACATACATACATACACACACACACAAACATACATGTACACACAGAGGCAAGAACACCTAAGACACCTAAAGCTTTATGTCCTACAAGAATTTGTGATGGGATGGACACACACACACACAGACACACACACACACACACACACACTTGCATTCTACACATGTGCACATGCATGCAAGAACGCCTAAGACACCTAAGGCTTTATGTCCTGCAAGAATGTGTGAATAGTATGGAGACCCACACGCGAACACACACACACACACACACACACACACACACACACACACACACACACACACTCTGCCACACAAACACACACAGACACACACACACACACACAGACACACACACACACATAAACACACGCACACACAGACACACACAGACCCACATGCACACAGACACACACACACAAACACATGCACACACACAGACACAGACACACACAGAGACACACACACAGACAGACACACACACACACCCAGGAGTGGGCTAAGCCTGAGCGGCTGCTGAATGTCACCCTGGGGATGTGAGGAATTCGTCCCGCTCAGGCCTCACAGATCAGAGCCGTCACACTGGAGCCCATAAATAACCCCTCACATCTGCCCACGGCCAATCAGCACGCAGGGAAGGGGCTCCCGGGGGAGGGGCCTGCGCCCAAAGTTCTGAAGCTGCGCTCTAAAAAAGTGCCATAAAAGACAGTGGGTGGTGCTGATAGTGTGTGTGTGTTGTGTGTGTGTATGCGTGTGTGTATAAGTTTGTGTGTGTACTGTGCTATGTGTGTGAGAGAACCTTTGCGTGCATGTGTTTATGTGTGGGTGGGTGTCTGTGTGCGTGTGTGATTATATATGTGTGTGTGTGCATGTGCGTCGGTGTATGTGTGTGATTGTGTGTGTGCATACGTGCATGTGTGTGCGTGCATGTGTCTCCCTGTGTGTGTGTGTGTGTGTGTCTCTACAGGGGGGCCGGGTGTAGTTGTGTTGAGGGTTCCCCGGCCAGTAGTTGACTCTTGCACGGCTCATGGCGGGATCTGTTCTGGGATCAGCTGTCATCTGGCTCTTGTGCTGCAGACATATTGGAGAAGCACACCGGGGGCTTGCTTTCTCTGTCCCTCCGCTCTCAACAAATTATTGTAGCTATTTCAGGAGGTAATATTTCTCATTTAGGGGGTGTAGGGGGTGGGGGTGCACACAAGTGGGCCTTTGAAACTGTGGGACACGGCCTGAATACCCACGTTAGTCAAAACGGCAACTTTGCGTAAATATATTTAACAGCCTTGTAGGGTGGGTGGGGGTTTTGTTCGGAAATTCCTTTTAGCTGTTTTGAATCAACTGATTTCCTGGTGTTGGGTTTGTACCCTTCATGCTATTCTGCTGAAATCCTATATAACCAAATCGCACCAGACTAGACACTGCACACAGTGGTGTAGTGGTACAAAAACAAAGGCAGATAAAGCATACACGCAGCCGTGCAAAAAGGTGGGTAACCTAAGAATATTTTTTAACATTGACAACCATAACAAGGTACCTGGGCCACAAAGCTGTGCACAGGGTTTTCTTTAAGTTGGAAGTAAACAGCACAGTGTTGTAATTTAAAGACTCACGTAAGCAATGTTTTCTGCATGTGTTTACCCTCCTCTATTTTACCCTGGCCGCACCACCCCCGCCCCCCCCAGCACACATGCTGTAGTAGACCTGGATGATTCAGGGGGGCCCAGAGCTTCACAGTTGCCCCACAGAGGACTGATGGTGGGTGATATGGTTGGGGGGGTGGGTGGGTGGGGGCCCAAAGTTATTTCCTTTTTAGGGGACCAGAATGTCTAGCGGCGGCCCTGTGACTGTACAGGATGCAGCGAAGCACTGACCAAGGCTACCCTTCAACGCTCCTGAAGCACCGCAGAATAAATCAGCTTAACTTGCTAGCCAAGTACTTTTGTGGTCTGACACGAAGCTCATATAGCTGTTAAAATGCACTAATGCCACCTTAGTCAAATGAGGGTGGCCATCAGACAAATGACAATTACTCACAATTATGCCTTAACGAGCTGGGGGGTGGAGGGGGGGGCAGGATATCAGGAGGCTCTCTGGACACTGGGCTCTCTATTCAATTAGGCTTTATGGCTGCATAAATGCGGCGCAGGTGTGTCGTGGAGACGCCTAATCTCATTAATGTCTCCCGATGGCAGACAGAGACTGAGACAGAGATGGAGGCAGAGACTGAGGCAGAGGCAGAGGCAGAGACAGACAGAGTCAGGGGAGGCCAGAGCGGAGAAGGAGAGAGCCAGTGGATCAGCCGCCCAGCCAACTTCATTAGGGCCCCAGACTGAGATGCACTTGGACCAAACCAGACCAGACCAGACCAGACCAGACCGGACCGGAACGGACCCCACCACACTGGCGCCTGCTCCAACCCGGCCTGGTCGGCGCACTGGTCAGGCGGAGAGCAAGACACAGAGCAAGGCAGTGGCGGGCCTAGTGGAGACACTGGTCTTGTTCTCAGTCATAGGGATGGATGCACTGCTGGTATATAGGGATACACTAAGAACAATAAATGAATGAGTGAGTGAGTGAGTGAGTAAATGAATGAATGAATGAATGAATTGATAAATGAATTGATAAATGAATTGATAAATGAATGAAAGAACAAACTAATACATACACAATTGAAAAAAAGGCAAATGAATAA
>CM059266.1:20672821-20690321 GCA_030347295.1 Setipinna tenuifilis | reverse complement strand
CCATTCAGAGCTGGGCTTCAGAGGGATGTGGCACCCATACAGCTGCTGCTGACCCAGGGGACTTGCCTAGATGCGGCCCAGATGTGGTCCCAATCAGGCCCAGTTTTGGCGAGAGAGTCGGCCACTGTTGGGGCAGTTTTGAGAAGGGGGAGAAGGGGTGGGGTGGTTACATAAGGTCAGAGGAAGACATGGAAATCAAGGCCGATAGATAGATAGATAGATAGATAGATAGATAGATAGACAGACAGACAGACAGACAGACAGACAGACAGACAGACAGACAGACAGATAGATGTGGTTTTGCTAAGGCCCAGTGTTGGGAGTTGGGAGAGTCAACTGCTGTTGGTGCAGTTTTGTATTTAGTCTCTGACACAGCTGCCTGTAGGCTTCTCTTGATTTGGGGCCCTTCAGGGCTGCCTCCATCAGAGGGGGATGGCAGGAGAGGAGAGCAGAATAGAACAGAGCAGACTCTCCACCTCATCACACACGGCCCAGCTCCCAGCTCCCCTGGCCTAGGCCTGGCCTCCCCTGTCCTGCTCTGCCCTGTCCTGTCCTGCCCTGTCCTGCCCTCCCCTGGCCTGGCTCCTCTCCTGTCTGTCAGCAACATGGAGGTGATGAGGAGGCATTAGGAGGGTTGTGTGTGTGTGTGTGTGTGTGTGTGTGTGTGTGTGTGTGTGTGTGTGTGTGTGTGTGTGTGTGTGTGTGTGTCAAGTTGACACAGAGCATGAGAGCATGTCAGCCTTTTTCAGATGATACCACCCTATTCCATTTTTCTGTGTATCTCTTCCTCACCTCTCTCTCTGTCTGTCTCTCTGTCTGTCTCTCTCTCTCTGCCTCTCCACTGCTCTTTCTTTCCCTCCCTCCCTCACTGCCTTCCTTTCCCTTAGCCTGTCTCACTCTCTGACTGTTTCCACCTATTCCTCTCTCCCTCTCCATCTCTCTCTCTGTTTCTCTCCATCTCTCTCTCTCTCTCTTTCCATCGCTGTCTCTGTCTTTGTCTCTCTTTCTCTCTCCATCTCTGTCTCTGTCTCTCTTTCTCTCTCTCTCCCTCTCGCTCTCTCTCCATCTCTCTCTCTCTCTCTGAGCTGGATGTGTGGAGGCCTGGCACACTGAAAACAAATCAAATGTAAAGTCTGTCAGCGGCAGCAGATTGATGCGTCTCTCATCTCCAGCCTGGCTGCACATAGCTCATCATTACCGTCAGCACCACAGCTGTGGAAGGCACAGGAGCAGACGACAAGAGAGACACAGAGAGAAAGAGAGAGGGAGAGAGAGAGGCAGAGACAGAAGGAGTGGGAGAGAGAGAGAAAGGAGAAAGTGACAGAGAGAGAGAGAGAAGCAGACAGAGAGAGGAAGAAGGAGAGAAACACAGAGATAGAGACAGAGAGAGACAGACAGAGCGAGCGAGAGAAAGGGACAGAGAAAGAGAGAGAGTGACAGAGAGAGAGAGAGATGGGTAGAGAAAGAGGTAAAGATAGACAAAGGGAGAAAGGTGGATAGAGAGAGATGGAAAGGAATGAAGGGAGAGGGTGATTGAGACAGGAGAAGAGACAGTGAGAGAGAAGGAGAGGTGGAAGGAGAGAGAGGGGGAAGGAGAGATAAAAGTACAGAAAGAGGGAATGAGAGAGGGAGGTTAAAAGAGAGCGAAGGAGAGAGACAGCGAAGAAGAGAGAGGGAAGGAGAGAGAGAGGAAAGGAGATGGAGGGAAGGAGAGAGAGAGGAAAGGAGATGGAGGGAAGGAGAGAGAGAGGAAAGGAGATGGGGGGAAGGAGAGACAGAAAGAGAGAGAGCGGAGAGAGAGAGAAGTAGACAGGGGGCTACAGGGAAACAGTGAAGACAGGCCAGTGACAGTGACAGGGGAGAATGATAGAATAGGACAGAGAGGAGAATCTGAGGAGGGGGGCAGAAGGACCGGAGGAGAAATGGAGTGTAAATGCTGGGGCACTGTGTGGGGGATAGCAGGGCTGCAGGAGACAAATATTCACTCCCTGACTGTTCAAACCTCAGCATATATTATGAATGTCTTCAAATGCAATACCTTGGTGATATATCCATGTATTTGTGAGTATGTGGGCAACCTTGTGTAATTGTGGGCATTTAAAAATAAATATATATGATTTAAAATGTAAGTGTCTTTTAATGTACATCATATATCAAGCCTATTGGAACGTTTTGCTATAAGGATCAACCAGTGTCCGTCTTTCGTCCATCCTTATCATCTAATTCCGTCGTCTGAAAAGGCCAGACCGTCTGGCTTGGCTTTGTTTTCGCGAGGGACTTTCAAGGAGACGCCAAAAGTTTTGCAGAGCCCTGTGTTCTCCCTCCCTGCCCGCCCGCCGTGGGCGAAACCCACTTAGGCAAATGGGCCTCTACTGACCACAGACGACCTAAGCCAGTTAGGGCTCCCACCGTCTGCCCTGCTCGTCTGCCGACTGGACACACCGCATCGCAAGCACAGCTCCAGGAAGACATGCGGGAGAATGGAGGGGGAAAGAGGGAAAGAGAGAGTCCAGGAAAATAGGGGAAAAAGAGGATGGGGGGGTGCTATACCTTAGATGTCACATAAGGACAGAGAAAGAAAGAAATGGAACATAGATAGATAGATAGATAGATAGATAGATAGATAGATAAATAGATAGATAGATAGATAGATAGATAAATAGATAGATAGATAGATAGATAGATAGATAGATAGATAGATAGATAGATAGATAGATAGATAGATAGATAGGAAAAGAGAAAGAGACAGGAAGATAGAAAGAGAGAAAAAGAGATAGAGAAATGGACAGAGAGAGAGAAAGATAGGAAGAGAGGCAGAGAGAAACAGAGAAAAACAGAGATAAAGACAGAAAGAAAGATACAGAGGAGAGAGAGGCAGACAGACAGAAAGAGAGAAACGAAGGAGAGAGAGACAGAGCGACAGAAAGAGAGACGCGAAGGAGAGAGAGAGACAGAGAGACAGAAAGAGAGAAGCGAAGGAGAGAAAGATGTAATGAAGAATACGAGGCAGAGTGGGAGAGCAAGAGAGGGATGGTGATAGACTGAAACCAATTTGAATATTGAGCCTGATTTTATTGGGACAATAAACCAAACAGTATTTACAAATGAGCCAAATCAATTTGCAGACTTGTCCTATTGCCTCCACATGCCTTGAATGAGAATTAGAATGTCAACAATAAGTCATCAGTGTCATTCCGTCTAAGGAGGGTGCCAGATTTGCGCGGAGTGAGACAGTCAAACGAGAGAGAGGGAGTGAAAGGGAGAAGAGAGGATTTGTAAGCTTATTGATTTTAACATTTCCCGGGTTTAAAAATGTACTACCTGTACTTATCTCGAATAATTCACCAATACATTGTGCCTTTTATACTAATAGCACAGCACTTATGAATTTTATACAGACAGACAGGCAGAGAGAGAGAGAGACAGAGAGAGAGAGAGAGAGATAATTATTGGGGAAGGAATGATGGTTAGAGAGAGAGAGAGAAAAGGAGAGAGAGAGTGCCAGAAAGGATGCGTAGTCGAAGGTAAATGAGGGAGAATGGCGGCGAATGGAGACTGACAGAGAGTCGGCCTGTGGCCCACAGGAAGACAAGCTTTGTGGTCGACGCGTCATCATGGCCAGGCTCACTTTACCAGAGTCTCCCCCTCACACACTAACTCACTCACGCCGGCGCCCACGCCACTGTTGCTCCAGCTACTCCTCCAGTCTCACTGCCCCTGTCTGTGTCTTTATGTATGTGTGTGTGTGTGTGTGTGGGGGGGGTGGCTGTGTATATGTGTGTGTCTGTGGGGGTGGGCGTGTGTGGGTGTCTGAGGTGTGTGTGTGTGTGTGTGTGTGTGCGGGGGGGGGGGCGGGTGGGTGTCTGTGTGCGCGTGTGTGTTTGCATCTGTGTGTCTGTCTGTCTGTATGTGTGTGTGTGTGTGTGTGTGTGTGTGTGTGTGTGTGTGTGTGTGTGTGTGTGTGTGTGTCCAGACTGGGAGGCGCAGCATGAGACTGGGTCCCCCGAATTCTTGCCACCAAAACGCCACTCAGAACTCCACAGGAAACTCAAGACAAAGTGCTCTTCATTGATCCTTCTGCTGCCATAGCTAAAGTGCTCCATCTACTCAGTGTGTGTGTGTGTGAGTGTGTGTTTGTGTGTGTGTGTGTGTGTGTTTGTGTGTGTTTTGTATGTTAAGTGTATGTGCATGCATATTTATCATATTCTTGCATATATGTATTTGTATATGTGTACATGTATGTGTGCGTGTCTGTGTGTATCTATGGGTGTGTAAGCATATGGGTGCATGCGTACATGTGTGTGCATGCGTGTGTGTGTGTGTGTGTGTTTGTGTGTGTGTCTGTGTGTGTGTGCGCGCGCATGTGTGTGTGTGTGTGTGTGTGTGTGTGTGTGTGTGCGCAACAGTCTGAAGGGGACCAGGAGACAGACTCCTCCTCATCACTTTGTGACTCCTGAGTGTCCTGGAGCCAGTGCTCTTTGGGAGGATGTGCGCTGGTGTGGGTGTGGAGAGCGGGGCATTGTGGGTAGACACATTTACGAGGGCTATAGGTCATCTCTAATGTAGGTACTTATGCTAAAGAAACCACTCGTGGGGCAGAGACAGACGCTCAAATGGCCAGGCCAGAACCGTCCCAAAAAACCAGCAGTCTTCAGCAAGCGTCTGAGGTGGCTCCACATGCTTTCCGTCTGTCTCGGGGCTGTCGATCGGCCATGTTGTTGTTGGCCATTTCTCTCAGACAGACAGCAAGTACAGTAACCTGACTGAACTTGGGGAGTTAGCTATTTGGTCGAGTCATCAGTCCAGGCAAAGATACTACAGCATGCGCAATCGTTGGTTTGGTATGCTTTATGAGGTATTCTGCTTATTTAAAACAATGGCGCATCAAATGTTTGTCACAAAGTAATGTCAGGAGAATCAGGAACTGAAGACTGAACATTATTTATTTTGACTTTGAGACCATAACAGGCACACAGACAAATACTAAAATGTAAGAATCACAATCCATGAATATCATATAACCAAGCTCATTACCAATTCATTACAATGATCATACAGTATGTGTTAGAGTACGACGATTGAAATAATGCATTTGTGGTGTGAATAAACACTACTGATGCATTCATCCTAATTGATCCTAAATGTTTGGATGGTAATAAATGTATTTAGTTTCTTAATGGTGTACAGACCACTAGATGCTCTGGACATGTTCCAAAGCATTTACACTTGACAGAAGAACTGCCATTATAGTATTTAGAGGGCGTCACCTTTGTTAATAGCAAACCATCAGCCATGCGCCTCCAATTTAGGATCAAGGCGATTCAACATTTAGTGCAACAGGATAAGAGAGAAAGGTTAGGAATGGAATTCATTTGTCCTTTTGTTTCTGTTAATAGAAATTTAAGTGGAAATGTAATACAATTTTAGGAAAATGTTGCTGCATGAGACCCATTTAAAAGCAACTCATTTTGAAACATGGCCCCTGATATCAGGAAAAACAGGACAGAAACACATACAGAGAATCCTCCAGAAGAACAAACAAAGAGTCCAATGACAACAGTAGCATTAAGTGCAAACAAGCATGAAATAGCGTAGCCCTGTGTATACTGTCTCCCCGTTACGTTACAATCAACACATTGTAAAAAATGCATAAATACAAAAAAACAAGCAAAAATAATACAAACACATGAGCCTCTAGAATCTGACTGTAAGCAGAAGGCAGTTCTGAAGTAAAATCTCTGGAGCGTTTTTTTTTAAATCTGCATTTGTATAGCACAATTCATACAAGATGTAGCTCAAAGTGCTTCAGCAGTTTGGCAGGAAAAAAGGGGGTCAGGGGGATGGGGGGGGGGGGGGGCTTAGGTAGGGCTATTAGGTGAAGGCGAGGTTGAATAGGTAGGTCTTCATCTGGACTGTTCGTTGAGTGGAGCAGTTTGAGGTACACTGATTGCTAGAAGCACACTGCATGAGTGCACAATAACACTAGCACTGGTGATGGGGCCCTGGGAAGGGTGGGCAAGGACACTGTTTGCCCAGTCACAGAACACAGTAGTCAGGGGTCATCCCCACTCATGCTGGATATGTGCTGCCAAATAGATACTATTACAATTGCTAACAATACTAATTAATAAACTTATGATAACTTAAACTCTTTTACATAACTGTTTTTCATTCAAGTTTCAACTTGGCAAACCAATTTTTTGAAGAGTTTATTTGATCAGACTTTTGCTATTTTTTGTACTTGCATTACCTTGTTATGTAGCATTCTTGACATGTTTCAGTATTTGATAAGCATACACAACAATAATGCATTTGAATGCATTAAAATGATCAATTTGGCATATGTTTTCTATAACCCTAGTGGATGGGCCTAGAATAGCTACAGTGAGTTAAGATTTTTGTTTAGTATAACTAGAATGGAGTAGCCCAGAGAAACTAAGTGAACCTCGCTCGCCTCCTTCTGGGGATGTGACAGGGCTTAGATCTCTCTCTCTTTTTCTCTCTCTCTTTCTCTCTCTCTCTATCTCTCTCTAGCTCCCTCCATCACTCTCTCTGTCTCTCTGTCTCTCTCCCTCTCTCTGTGTCTCTGTGTCTCTCTCTCTAGCTACCCCCCAGCTCTCTCAGACACAAATGGATATTACACACACACACACACATACACACACATACATGCCTGAATGCATGCACACACATACACACACACACATGAACACACACACATTGACACACACATACACAAACAGACTTTCCCACTCTTTCCTGTCCTCCCAGTGGTCTGAAGCTCCAGTGAATCATGCAGCCTACATCTCTTGCTGAGGCCTGACCTGCTTTAACCATATTTGCACATGCACACATACCCCACATACACACCCGCACACACACACACACAAACACACGCACACACACACACACACACACATTCTCTCACACACACACGCACACACACACATACACACACATACACAATCACAGACACACACACACAGACAGACACACTCATACACACAAAAACACACACACACACACGCTGCTCCTCTCACACTAATTCATGTCCCACTGTGTCGGGCTGACCTGCCGCGGTCAGAGTCCATGTCCACACTGCAGAGCCCCTCAACCCCCTGTGGAGTCTGCGCCCTCTGCCTGCCCCGACAGACAACACTGTGCGCTCTGTGTGTCAGAGGAAGAGCATGTGTGTGTGTGTGTCTGTGTCTGTGTATGTGTGTAAGAATGTGAGAGAGAGACAGAGAGAAACAGAGAGAGAGAGAGAGTGTATGTGTCTGTGTTTGTATGTGAGTGTGTGCGTGTGTGTGTTAGAGAGAGAGAGAGAGAGACAGAGAGAGAGAGAGGGAGAAAGAGAGAGAGAAAGAGTATGTGTCTGTGTTCAGTGTGCTTCTTGTGACTATTTGTGTCTTTGTGTGACTGGCCTGCATATATGTGTGTGTGTGTGTGTGTGTGTGTGTGTGTGTGTGTGTGTATGTGTGCGTGTGTGTGTGTGTGTGTCCATGCACGTGTGTATGTGTATGTGTGTGTGTGTCCATGCACGTGTGTGTGTGCTGAGTCCACTCCCTGTCTGCTCTGCAGGGGTTCGAATGTCCTCACTGTCCTTGGCACAGCAGGGTGAGAGTGGGTTCCTCCTATGGAGGATGCACAGATCACACACACACACACACACACACACACACACACGCACACACAGACTGAGGATGCCCGGGTCTGCGTCTGAATGGAGGGTTCACACGCCAGGGGCCTCTGGGCAGAGGACAGGCGGGGGTGGGGTGTGGTGTGGTGGGGGGTGGGGTGGTGGAGAGGAGGCACATAAACAACACTAGTCCACATTTATGACCTGGGAACTGACCAGGCCACCCCACACCCTCACCTCCATGCCATTACAGGTGAGAGGCTCAGCTGTGTGTGTGTGTGTGTGTGTGTGTGTGTGTGTGTGTGTGTGTGTGAGAGAGAGAGAGAGAGACAGAGAGAGAGAGGGAGGAGAAATAAAGTGAGCATCATCATTACTTAAGCATATAAATCGAGTTATGACACAGATGCAAAGATAGAGAATGTGAAACCATACCTGTGTTCATATGCATTCCTGCTTATAAACTTATAAACTGATCCATGACTCACTTTATATCCCATGCATCTGTGGGTGTCTGCATATATATCAACAGAGCCTTTCTGTGCAAGTGTGCAGGTGTGCATATGCATACATCTGTGTGTGTGTGTCTATGTACGTGTGTGTGTGCATGTGCATGCATGTGTATGTGCATACATGTGTGTGTCTGTTTGTGTGTGTGTGCACGCGTGTTTGTGTATATATAAGTGTGTATGTGTGTGTGTATATGTGTGTGTTTGTGTATATATATATGTGTGTAAGTGTGTGTAAGTGTGTGTGTGTGTGTGTGTGCAGACATCAGGAAGTTCCCCTCTGACGCGGAGAGCGACCCTGAACCCTGACTCTGACCCCTCGCCGACACGTCCAGGGGAATCCGGGCGGGGGCAGGAAGGAGCGGAGCGACCCGCTGAGGTCCGGGATGACGCTCAAACGCGCCGCCGACGCTCCCAGCCGTCCCAGCACGCTCGTTAGCGCCAGCGGGAACGCCGCACAGAAATTCCGAAGACGTTCCCACCCTCATCTGGAGGGAAAGTTCCCACTCCGGAACCGTGTCTGGGTAGTTAGAACATCAGGAGGGAGAGACGCGGAGAGCTGGAAAAGAAACTCCAGAGACGCTCAGAGGAGCTCAGAGTGGATCATGAGAATGTGTGTGAATGTGCCTGTGTGGATGTGTTTGTATATGAAGATGTTTGCATATGTTTGACAGAAAATTACAGTTAGTCATGAGAAGAATCTGTGTGTGTGTGTGTGTGTGTGTGTGTGTGTGTGTGTGTGTTTGTGTCATGTTTGAGAGCGAGGGTCTCATAGTCGTCCATGAAAAGGCATGCTGTACATCTCCTGTGTCAGCAGCCAGAGAGCCTAAGGGACCATGTGGTATATGTAAGCTCTGGGATTGTGTGTGTGTGTGTGTGAATGTGTGTGAGTGTGTGTCTGTTGACTTGTGAAGTACTGGCACGCACTGGGGATGAGAATGTGCGTGTTTTGCTGTGAGAGTGAAAGTAAGAGACCATGTGTGAATATGTCTGTGAGAGAGATATGTGCTTAAGAGCTCATGTCTTATCTGTTTTAAGAGAGAAGGATTGCGTGCCTTGTATATAAATGTGTATACACTCTCTCTCTCTCTCTCTCTCTCTCTCTCTCACTCTCTCTCTCTCTCTCTCTCTCTCTCGCTCTCTCTCTCTCTCTTTCTGTGTCGGTGTGTGCCCTAGTCTAGTAGAAAAACAGTACGTCTGCAATGGTGTGTGTGTTTGTGTGTATATATATATATATATATATATATATATATATATATATATATATATATATATATATATATATATGTGTGTGTGTGTGGGTGGGGTGTGTGTGCGTGTGTGGGTGTGTGTGTGGGTGCCTAGTGGTCAAACATCTCACGCCCTGCTGCGTATGACATCCTGTCCAGCTGTTTCCTCTCACTAGGAGAAGACCAAACGGGTGTTTCCTTACACACCCACACACACACACACACACACACACACACACACACACACACACACACACAACTCTTACACCATCACAGTGTCTAGCTTTAACACCAAAACACTGATAGTACATTCTCCCTGAACACACACACACACACACACACGCACACACCAAAGACACAACACGCTAACAAACTTTCTCACTCTCAGACTGTCTACTTTCTCAAACATGACACACACACACACACACACACACAGCCTTGATGGGCCCTGGAGGGCCAATGGAGACATTAGCTTAGCCTGTTAACCCTCCCCACCAAAAGGGGCCTGGGGCTACTGCCCCCTGCTGGTGGTCCATGGCGGGGATGGGGGTGTGAATAGGGGGGTGGGGGGGGGTGGAATGGGAGTGGAGATGGGGGGGGTGGGGAGTGAGTGGCGTCTCTCGTCCAGAGCGCCTTGGAACCAAATTACCCTCATTAATTCTCATCAGAGTCGTCCCCACGTTCAGGGGGACCTGCTTAATGGCAATGCTAGCCTCATCCTGGAGCAAGAGCGAGAGAGAGAGAGAGAGAGAGAGAAAGAGAGAAAAGGCAGACACCAAAACCCATTAAGGAGGTGCCCTGCAAACTAAGTATTGCATTAGTCGGTTGGTTGATGCCTATCTAGGAGATTACCCTTTGGTACCACCACAAGCATTACAAGGAAGTCGACAAATGTCACAGAACTTGAGGAAAAGTTGACAGGATTTTTTTTTTACCTGCCCATGCCCCACTCGCACCAAGCCCCATAGCCACAGCTAGCCTACAGCTATTGAACTCTGTTCTATTTTCATATATAACACTAATTTGCATGCAGAACTATATATGTATATATACACATCTTTGGAACTTGTTGTTGTTGGTTGGTGCCCTCCATAGAGACACAGCATCCCTTAGAGAACGACACGTGCATGTGTTTGGTGTGTAGCCTGCTGCAGCCCTGAGCATACATCATACCTGCACACAACACAGAACACAGGCACAGGCACAGGCAGAGGCCTTAATGAGCTTAATGTGTGTCTGAGCAGGGAGAGACCCACAGGAGTGGTGCACTCCGTTAATTATGAGTGATGTCAAACCTTGCCTGCCTGCCTGCCCCTGTTTGTGTGCATGTGTGTGTGAGTGTGTGTGTGTGTGTAAAAGTGTGTGTATGTATTAGCTGTGCCGTGTGCCTGCCTGCCTGTCTCCAGTGCTGATCTCTGTGCCGCTCAGGGATTTGTGGCGATGCGAGGTATCGATCAGGCAGTGATTAGCCGCGGATTAAGAGGCGAAAACGAATTTGTGCCAGACTAAACATGAGCGGCGGGTCTTGCATCATAGGCCTGCATTGATTTCACGTTAGGGTTTAATGATGGGTGTACAAGAATGGGGCATATAACGTGTGGGTGCTTGGGAAAAAATCCATCAAGAGTTTACTAAGCTCACTCCCTCCTTCTCTCTTTCTTTCTGTCTCTACATTGGCTTCCATTTCTTCCTTGTTTTTTTTTTTTTTTTAATTACGTTGGTGTCGTCAACTACCAGATGGACAGCTCCTTCTCAGCTGAACTTTGAATGGAGGCTGTTGCCTCCCTGTTTGGAGGCTAGGGGTGGTGCCTGGCAAAAACAGCCCAGTGTTACAGTATTGAAGAGCCAAAATCAAATACCCCACTTTCTAAATGAACACAAAATAGTATTGCTTTGAAAATAATATATATTAGCTGGTAGGAGGTATTCGTGTACATTATCATTATCCTGCACAGTAAAAATATACCAGTATTTAGAGTAAATACATTTAAATTCAGTATCAAAAAGATTACGTTATTTTATTTGTCATATACATAACACAATCACATGTACAGATACATGGAAAGTGATTACGTTCATCTATGCCAATACATGTTTTTTTTCTTTCTACCTGAAATAGATAGGTCAGTGGCTAGTCATTTAACTACACAATACCAGACAGGCAAAACAAGCACAATCCACAATTAATTTATTTGCAAATAATACATTTATATACCATGATGCGAAGTCATAAATGACAAATTAAGTTGGTATTTTAACATATTCTCTACTTTTCTCTGCTTGCACGGTCTTTTCTCTCTCCTGGTGGAAAGTTTCAAAGTCACTCTAAGGACAGCGGCGATTTTAATGGTGATTCATCGCTCTGTCATTGCTCTTCTTCCCCCGTAGCGCACGCGCGCGGTGTGTTTGTAGGACTGAGGAGGCCGCTCACGCGCATTCTATCGTTTAGCAGAGCGCGGGAAGAGCTCCAGCGTTACCTCAGGCAAGCCACCTAAGGAGAAAAATGATACACCCAGGGACAGTGGTCACGGCAATTGCTGGAAACGTTTGTTTAAAACACAATTAATCTAAGTTAAATCCTGTTACAGTGAAGTGCGTGTGTCGAGAAGGGGGTGTCTTTCCTCACTTAAAGAAATCTATACTTATCTCCGTCATATCACTCATGAACAACAGCGTAGGAAGGACAACAACGACATAGAAATTGGAGGTATGTAGGCATAAAATAGTGTCTTTAAAAGGTGAAATGGCAGCAAGGGCAAATTACTGCACTCTCAGCGCCTGTTTTTGTCATGTGACTAATGCTGGAATTGCAGGCATCAGGGCAATAAAAAAGTTATGTGGACAAGATGATTTCATTGTACGTGGTGACCTTTTACGTCGAATGCCTCGGTATTTGTCAGAGCTCGGTGTTGGTAAAGCCATCATCGCTAATTTATGACATTTAAGGCATATTGGTCGTGCCCTCGTGTGACCTGGCCACTGACTGATCTTAGCCTATTTCCTTGGTACCTGCCGTGAGGGCTCTGGGAAGAGACCACGGGGAAGAAAACAAATAGCCGTTCTTCGGGCAGTCTCAGCGCTAGTCTCGCAGAGAAGCAGATGGATACGTTACACATGATAGGGATGAATGGTCGTTTTATTGGTCCACGCGGAATAGAGACCGACTTGTTTTTCTGGACGAAAGAAGCACCGGTATAGGCCCTTGCTGTGCACTGGCAAAAAATGGCTGGTGACGTTACCTCTCACAGAGGTGCTGAGCAGGCCGCAAGATGTCAAGAACCTCAGCGAGACCTCATGATAACGCGGTACAAGACCTCCTTTGACAGTTATCTGTTCATAATATCCCTATGGACTGACTGATGCTATCTCCAGAGCTCGAATTTCTTTACTGTAACTGAGAAATTACTAGAACAGACCACGTCGTTTTTTCCCCCTAGGTCCTTACACTATAGACGTGACAAAACATTAGAGGCTGGTGTTGTATAGTATGACAGCAAAATTACTCACCCAGACCCAACCCCACCAAAGCACACACACACAGAAACCAGCGACCACCCAAGCAATGTGTTCAAAATCAACTTTACAATCATATGTTTGTTTGAACAACATGGGAGGGAACAAACCAACAAGAATATCAAAATGGGGAGGGGGGCTGTGCAGGGGAGTGGGTGTGTTTCAATGAAGCAATTTGATTCAATTTTCCACTCAATAAAATTATCCATCAAGGCTGGGGCCGTTTGGCCAGCCAGTCTCCCTCATTTCCAGATTCCCCTCTTAATTGAACGAGTTTATGTACTTGTCTCGCAGAAATTGGAAAAATTTATCACCTGGAAAATGTTATATTTTACTTCCTCCCGGCTGTGCGCTTTTTTTTCTCTCCCTCCTCTTAACTTCATCTGAATGATGAGCGCAGATGAAATTAATTTGTTAGCATTTGCGTACATGAAGAAGTGCCCCTCTGTGCAGAGGGCACCCCGAGACAGCGTGTGTGTGTGTGTGTGTGTGTGTGTGTCTGTGTGTGAGAGGAGGAGCGAGAGAGAGAGAGAGAGCGAGAGTCTAGAAGATGGATTTTCAAAAGGCACATCTATTATCTCTACAAAGGGGTTATTTGAAAATTTTGATGAAATAGAGATATCAAGGTTTGTTTTTATGATGATCTGAACTCAGCCTCCGAATCGTATTCAGGTTTTTACTAATGCCTTAACATGACGTAGAGTACACTGACTAATGTTTGCATACATTGTAGTAACTAGGCATGGTAACCATCATCATCAACAGACCAGTGTAGCCTAATGCATAAGTTGGGTAATGGTCCTATAATTGTAACCTGTAGTGTGTAACTAATAGGCGTGCAGTAATGCCAAATGTAGGTAATAGCCCCTAATGATGTGCATATATGTACACGTTGAACTCATGCAGCATCAAACAGTTTAACTAACAGTTACACTGTACTTATTTTTTCGAATTCGCAACACTCACAAGTACTGTGGAATGTCATGAATGTCTCAACTGTAAAATGGATTAGAGTGTGATTAACCTCTCCTTAGCTTCACCCTAATAGCGCTGTTCCCCTACATCTACAGCTCCTCTCAGCCCACTGGAGGGAGCAACACAGGGGGTGACCCTCTCATCCGCTCATCCTCACCGCATAAAGAGCTTTTCAGACAAACTTATGCTTATATATATATATGTGTGTGTGTGTGTGTATGTGTGTGTATTTTATATAACTTTATATATATGATTATATAATTTATTTTTTAACTATACATAAAGGTCACAAGTCCATGCCAAAAGACAAAGACCATGACTTACTTTAACAAGACCACGACACATATGAAACCTGTCAGGTGCTTTTCATATCCTACACAATTCCCACATTCTGCAAAAAGGGTCAAGATAGATGTACAGGTAGATGTATAGATAGATAGATAGATAGATAGATAGATAGATAGATAGATAATTTATTTATCCCAAAGGAAATTAAGGTCTTACATTGTTGTGCAGTCAGTGTGGAGATATGAACCTTCATCTTTCACATTTGTGTGTGTGTGTGTGTGTGTGTGTGTGTGTGTGTGTGTGTGTGTGTGTGTGTGTGTGTGTGTGTGTGTGTGTGTGTGTAGGTGTGTGTGTGTGTGTGTGTGTGTGTGCATGCGCATGCATGCCTGTGTGTGTGATTGTTAGATAGATGGGGTGGAAAATCCTGTGTGATTAGCCATCTGTGAGCAGGGTCCCTCTCCAGTGCCCCATATGGGCCCGAGATGAGCTCACAGGCTGCAAGCAAAGTTACACAAAAATTGGTGAGTGAGACTCACATACACACACACACTTACTCTCTCTCTCTCTCTCTCTCTCTCACACACACACACACACACCACACACACACACACACACACACACACACACACGCAAATGCAATTATGCACACCTCCTCACACTCATACATACACACTGTCATTAGCACTATAAATTTACTACATCCACACAGCTTTACAGTCTCTCACATAGGCCTATATTTGATTTAAAAACACAAACCAACTTTAATATAATGCTTAGAAGAAAACATTTCCTGTGATTCAGCAGGCCAATTCATGTCCACTATTTAACTAAAGTTAATCTTGAAAATACTTCTAATACTAGTTCACTGAAATGACAGTTATTGACATTTTGCGTAATGCTTAGTTTGTAAGAGTATGCTGAAGTGCATTGAAGCAATGTGATTTATCTCCTTTTTTTCTTTTTTTTTGAGGAATAATTACATTGCTTTTGCAAACATACACAAGTCTGTACATGTCCATTACCATCAACATTATATGAATTTTTACACCCCCGCTCACTCTCGTGCATACACATATACGCCCGCACGTGCATGTACACGCACGCATGCCCACACACACATACACACACACACACAACCCTGATGTACAGTGGTGACACTGACGGACAGAAGCCTTCAGGCCTGCCAAGATAAAATGAGCCGCAATTACCTGGGGCGTTGGTTGGAGCCAGTGCCACATTAAGCTGCCCAATCGAGCATAAAGTCAAATGAATATGGCTGTCAGACCGTCAGAAAAAAATAAAAAAAAACAGTCAAAATAACAACAGCCTCACCTGAGTGGCTATCACAAGCCCTCAGCTGGAAATGGTGTTTATTTCCAGTGTAAAATACTCCCACTGCCACCTTTTAGC
Organism: Setipinna tenuifilis; assembly: GCA_030347295.1. Classification (NCBI taxonomy): domain Eukaryota; kingdom Metazoa; phylum Chordata; class Actinopteri; order Clupeiformes; family Engraulidae; genus Setipinna; species Setipinna tenuifilis. The sequence goes on along the minus strand of CM059266.1, from coordinate 20,674,761 downwards.
ATTAATTATATGGTCATCCAGCAGACACCTTTACCTCAAAGTAACATACAGTATTGGGCACATATGTGTTTACATCACTATGTAATTTATGCCCACCGTCCAGTCTAGTTTGGCTAGTGGACCAACTTGCAGACAGACAGCAAAACACACTCAAGAGTTCCATTTATGTTTAAATAAAAAAGAAGAATGAAACAGTTGCCCTAAGAATTTGATAAACTGAATTTGATTAACAGATGTAAAGGCTTGAATGGTTGCAATTGTGGTTATGGTCTTGTTGATGATGTAGAGAACAAAAGACGTGGGTCTCGGCGTGTGTGGTGCTGGTGCAGATATATCATTTCACGCTGTCTGTTTCCTCACTCATATCCATTAGCTATTCTGAGATCTTGGGAGTCATTTTGCTTGTAGCGAGATCTGATACGACTTCTCTAGAGTATCGCGCTGAAGTTTACGTCTTCCTGGGTAGATTCTGAGTCCGGCAGAGACGGAGAGAGGTATTGATCTAGTCGGACGGGTGAAGAGGAGACAAAGTATCAGGTCACCCGCAACAAAGTCACCATGGCCCGGGCTGATCGATAGAGTTGCAGAAACAGCCAGGGTCGGGTTTGCTGAATCATTTCCAGTAAATCCCGGCGAGCGGGAGGCTGGGAGGAGGCGGGGGGGTTGGCACGCTATGGCAGTGTGTTCAAGTTTGGATAACAGTCTTTACTTAAGAGGAAGTACAAGAAAAGGGAAAATAACAATGCGCAAGTGTGTTTACCTGCACAGCACAGGGTTTCTCTAGTGCCAGGAGATTTCTTAATGTATTCATTTTTTAGAGGGCATGGTACAATGATTTTATTAATTAGTTCTGCTAGGGGTTAGAGGAAAAAAAAGAATTTGCATAAAAAACAGCTCTGCCAGATTTTTAAATGGATGCAACAAGCTTGACTTTTCATTGGATTTTGTTGTCATTTTAATGATTAATGTAAGAAGTTAATTAATAGGGAAAAATGTATGCTCATGGAGCTGGAACTAGAATTCTCTTGTGACTTTCCTACCAATGGATATTGAACATACCCATACAACCATCTCATGGAATCTCTTGAAATGGAAGATCAAAAGCACTGATTAACAACCTGGTCATCTCTTCATCTATCACTTGGGTCTTTTGAGTGTTGGAAGTGGTGTAACACATTAGACAAAACCACCTGGAAAGACATGCAACACAATGAGCTGAGAAAGTGACCCACCAAAGAACCTTTGGTGTACAAAACTAATGTTACTGAAAAGACTGTCTGGATAAGTCAGCCACACAAAACCTACCACCATGCGGGGACAACCACCTCACAGCATGGTGACACAACTCAGGCAGCCAAAAATAGCCTAGCCGTCGGGGCTAATTGAGAGCTAATGTTTGGCCTGACAGTGCCATTACGAGCGGCGGAGATATGCCTAATGTGGCATCGCCGCGGCAACGACAGTCAGGGGCAGTTAACAGAGTAAGCGATGAGACCCCTCTGTGCTGCCTGGCAACCGTGTGCTGCGCTTCTGAAGGACGTTAACAAACATCATCAATACCCAGGATGGCCGTCTGTCACACGCAAATGACAAGCGCTATTGGAGGCCGGGGAAACGGGGTCACCCAGTCCAAAGCAAACAAATATGGGCAAACACAATGTGTGAGTTACTTCAACTAGTACTCCGATGGGATTAGATCAACCAGGTCACAGTAATGTGTAGTGTACAGTGGCAATCCAGACAATACAGAGGTGGATATAATTATTGTTTTTGGTGGATTTAATTACTTTTTTCGCAGATGCACAGTTAAATAGAATATAGGTTTTAAAATGTACAAAAATAAATACAGCTGAAAATATATATCAAATTTACAAACCCACCTGAAAAAAAATGGTCACAAGGTAAAAACAGAGGATGAAAGTTGGACTTATTTGACACTA
>CM059266.1:20640321-20670321 GCA_030347295.1 Setipinna tenuifilis | reverse complement strand
TTAACAGACCTTCAGTGCATCATTGTATGACATAAAAATCTGCACTTGACATAATTTACAACATGTGCCGAGTGTACTCAATCAAAAAATGTCATAACAAAATACACTCTATCTCTCTCTTTATCGCCTGAACAATCTCTCATAACTCATTCAGAGACACCCACATGATTTACAAAATAAATTCAATACAGTGAACATGTAATGCCACACACTCGATTTGCCCCCCCATTTGGATTTACCTTCAATAGGAGGCTTACTGGGTTCACTTTACAGTTTTAAGAGCCCGTATAGTAATAGAAATAGGGGTAGGAGAAGGGAAGAGAGCTCTTAAGAGAGTGATGAAGGCCTGCCTGTCAGTAGAGCAGTGTGGCAGAGGTGGAGGAGAGGGTTAGAGAAGAAGAGAGGGAGTACAGGTAAAGAGTAGAGGTAAAGGCAGGAAGATTGAGGTGGAGAATAGAGAAGAGGAGATGAAAGAAGAGAAAAGGGAGAAGTGAGGAGGAGAGAAGAGGAGAGAGAAAGAGAAGACAAGACGAGAGAAGGAAGAGAAGAGAGGAGAAGAGAGGAGGGGAGAGGAGGGAGAGAAACGAAGAGAAGAAGGAAGGAGCAAGGAGGAGAGAGGAAGAGAAGAGAGAAAGAGAAGACAAGAGAAGAGGGCAAAAGAGGAGAGGGGCAGAGAGGAGAGGCAGAGAGAGGAGAAGAGAAAAGAGGAGGGACCTCATCTCACTTCAGTGTTATGATTGATTTCTTATGAAAGAGGGCAGAGCCTCAACAGGGAAAATTGTCCTGATCAATACAGCTCAGGTTACGGGCAGACTGAGAGAGATAGAGAGAGGGAAAGAGAGAGAGAGGGGAAAAAGACAGAAAGACTTTGAATGTTAAAAGCACTTTATTGAACCACTCTATATGGAACAAAGACACATACAAGAACTATGCAGCCTCTCCCAACGGTGCTGAAAATGAGAGCAAATCACCCAGCAAATAAAAGATTGAAATACAAGCAACAACTGAATTACAGTTGTTTTACTTAAAGAAAAGTCTACCAATGTTAATGTCTGTGAAGAAAAGCTGTTCAACTCTTGATTAAAAATAAGGCCTTGTATCAGTAGTACCTTACCCCAAATATAAATATTGTGTTTCAAAGCCTAAACTTCAGTCTAATAATCACTGCATTTGAAAACAGAAAAAGAAAGGTAGAATACTTTTAATATGTCAGTTCATTGATAGGCACTTAATATCCATCTGAAGTACAATTTAATTCAAGGTAATTCCAATCCCTGAAAGGCAGGGCTCCAACTGATTAAATTTGTCTTTTTAAATTCTACCTTAAAGCAAGCCATTAACTACTAGAATGTTTTCAAATATATGTGCAAGCTTTTGCCATATTTAAATTGCAAGAAAAAGCTGGTTGCTGTGTATACATTTTAGTTTATGCATCACAAAGCTTTTTTCCCCAAAAGTTGCTATTAAATTGATGACCTTATATTTTTTCCACTAACTTTTGTGGATTGGTGGCATAAAACTTAGAAATGTGTCTTTATTTTAGTTAGATAACTAACTTCACATCTAGAATATTCATTAAAACAAATTTTCCTTTTTTGACCAGCTAAACTGATTTTGTCGTGACTTGTCCCAAATGTGTGTGTGTATATGTGTGTATGTGTGTGTGTGCACGCACAAACACACAGACACAGGCGCATACACACACATAGGTACCACACACACACTCACTCACATACACACACACAGGCACACACACACAAAGTCGTTTCAGGTGGCTGACTGTTCCACCTCCTCCCCTCCTCTCCTCCACCTTGGCCCAGATGCCTGCGCCTGCTTTCCCAGCCACCATGCATATTTTATGGGCCGCGGGCCGCTGGCGAGGGCCCTTATGTTCCACATGGCGGGTTATGGAGATGCTGCTGCTATGTGAAGGAGGATGGCGGGCCCCCGCTATTCTGCTGGAACTGAGGAGTGCTCTGTGTGTGTTGGTGTGTGTGTGCTTGTGTGTGCGTGTGCTTGTGTGTGCGTGTGCTTGTGTGTGTGTGTGAGTGTGTGTGTGTGTGTGTGTGTGTGTGTGTAATGTGTGTGTGTGCGTGTTTGCGTGTGTGTGTGTGTGTGTATGTGTGTGTGTGAGTGTGTGTGTGTGCGTCTGTGTGTGTAGGGGGCGGTTCATCAGTATGCATGGCGAGATGGAGTGAGCCTGCAGGGGAAAGAGAGAATGGAAAAGAGAGTGAAAGAGAGATTTAGAGGGGAGAGATGGAGAGAACACCGTGATATGCATGGCCAAGCAACGCTAATTTCCTTCCATTTGAGAACATTAGCTCAGCCAGAGAAGGAGGGAGGAGAAAAAGGGGGCAAAGGAGGGAGGGAGGGAGGGAGAAAGAAGGAAAGCGAGAGGAGAGAAAGAGAGAGAGAGAGAGGAATGGAATGAAAAAGAGATAGAAATAAGGTGAAAGGGCGGGACGTGGGAGGAGAGTGGAAAAGGAAGGAAGGAAGGAAGGAAGTTGCAGAGAGATACTGAGACAAACAAATAAAGTGAACGCGAGCAAGAGCAAGCAAAACAAACCGGCGTTGAGCGAGAGACACGGGAGAGAGAGATGAGATCACCCACGACCAGGAGGAGGATCATCAGCATGGCCAGATGCTCTGAAGAGAACCAGACAGAGTTTCTGTTCAGGTGTGGCCCATGTGGCATTGTGGGTATTCCAAGTGGGTGGTTTCATGACTTGCCCTGCTTACATAACTCAGAGTAGAGCTGGGAACAGACCTCACGATTTTTTTTAGTCGTTCATAATTAGAACGTGACTGAGCACACCAAACCTACTGACAGTGTTAGGTGTGATTTTAAGTCACTTGTAAGCACAGACCATAAAAACTGGGTGAAAGTACAATGGACTTCCACGTCACAATCATAACTATGACAACATAGAACGACAACATTGGTACCAATCAAATCAAACATTGGAATTGTGTCAAGAATGGAAACGAACGTTTTAGATTAAATCGGTCTGACCAACAACTCAGCCCCCTTACTGCCCCCAACGATCTCTGACACACCTCGGGCTACCTGCACCTGCCCCCGTGTTCCCTCCTATCAGAATTGGGGTTAAAATTCGGGAGGTCTGTGCCTAGCTTAAGTGCTAAACCTGCTAAGGTAGCACTTTATTTTACGGTTCCTTTACTAGTGTATCCACATGTAACAACATGCAATACTATGTTCTTACACTGTACATACCTAACACTACCCCTAACCCTATGGTACAGTATAAGTACATAATGTAACATATTGTTGCACACTCTGTTACACTGTACCTAACTTATGTACAGTGATTGAACAGGGACCGTAAAATAAAGTGTAACTCCTCCTAATAGGAGGGTCTTATGGCTTTATTCCCTCACCAAACCAAGCCACAGGGCTCCTCTATAAGGAGGTTTAACACTTCACTGAGTGAACATACCCAGATAAGTAAGCCCGCTGTCTAAAATACCCCTCTGCTCTTGTCTGTCTGTGTGTGTTTTGTGAGCCTGCTGCCACCTTCGAAGCCCACGAAAGCTCTTTCTGTTACAAAAAAGAAAGTCTCTTAAAAATGCCACACGTTGAAATGTCCCAGAATCCCCCTCTTGCTGCTAACATCTCCATTCAGAGATCCCCCAGATAAACACTCCGATAAAGGAATGCCTGCAGTATGTGTGAGAACCCTTCCTCGACTCGCCTGTTTAGTGGAAAACTGTCAGGCGCGTTGCTGACATATTTACAGCCCTTCTTTGTTTGCAAGCCAATTAGGCTTCGCTGAAAGGACTAATGGCCCTTACTATTATTGTATTTTGTAACCAGATCCATAACAAGTTTGAAAAATGGTGTGTGCACAAGGACATCTGTTAAATCAGGTTCAAATGAATCACTTTCAGTCCTGTTTATCCTTGCACACAACATGCTGGATATAACTGGCACTGATCTCTTGGTGCGATATCGCCAATACCGTCAAATGATGAATGTCTCATAGGGGGAAACAGTTTGCTTTGAAGGCGATGGTCTCTGATCCAGCAGAGTGTGTTTTTCATTACCAAAATGCAGCAATTTGTAATAATGGCAATTAATAACCGACCTACCAAAATAAAGTTGAATTAGATTAGATTAATTATGGAGAGGAATTAGATCATTTGTTTTGTGTGTTAGTTCCACACGCCATGTTTTATTAAGATTCCAGCGAGTTGCTGAGTCTGGTGGGAAAAAAAAGTCTGGCCTTTATCTGGCACGGATTGTGTGAGTCCAGTGCGCAGTCATGCCAGAACATGGCCAGCCCAGGCCCACACCTGCTCCTCAAGGCTGCTGCTGTCTTTTACTTTCACTTCTCTTTTTTTTACACTGGACACTTTGCTAAGAGCGAACAAGTGCAGGATTGAAAATATTTTGGAGTAAGTGAATGTTTTTAAATAAATAAATATTCTAGAATAAACACCATTCTGCATGCTTCAGTGTAGGGCATTACTGTTGGCTTTGCTGGATATTTTTTTAGACAGATGGAGTTGATAGTGATGACTGGTCTTTCTGTTAGTGTGAAATATATTCCTGCAAAACCCACAGACGGGCAGAGCTGATTCCAGGAAATAAATTTAACTCTTATTACAGTAAATAGCAGTCTACTGGAGCATATACTGTATAAAACTGTACCACACCCATAGATGGAATCTGAGAATTTTTCAACAGGAATTAGAGTTTAATGAACTGTAATATGAAAGTAGGATAATAGAAGTGTTTTTTTTTACTGACAAGCTAACTAGGTGATGGCCAACAGTGTTACCATGCCAACATCAACATCACAGCTGGCTCTGATAAAAACAAACTGCGCACCAATGGCTTTTTGGAGATACATTTGTGCCCATCAAGCAGGATATAATCTAATAAATCTAATAGCTGTCTTGAATAACCTGGGCAAATAAGGGGAACACCATGCATTTTTACCTCTCCATCACATAAGAAAATGCATCATTAAAAAAGAATCTGTCAGAACAACTAATTGCCTGCGGTTAGGATAGTAATGCCCTGCAGCCATTCTTATAGAAGTTACTGCATACATACGCAATGTTATGTAACCTCCACCGTCACACAGACCACCACTACGCACAGCAGTGCAGCTTAAGTATACAATGCTATGGGCCAGGGATGGAAATTGGCACCAACCACCAGCCAAATGCTGGTAAAATATCAAAGCGCCTGGTGGATTATGGACACAAAATAATAACTTATTGTTAAGTGGTTGGTGAATATTACCATTTATTTGTCAGTGGCAGGTAAAGCTTCACAACCATTAAAATACAACATACAAATACAGTACTAAACACACTGCAGTACAGCCTATAGGTGTACAATGCTGTGAGCACTGCAGTGTTATAACTGAACCCTGGCCACTCATTATAACAGTACACATGCTGAATCTGAAACTTTCACTCGTTTACTACACAGTGCACTATGTAGGGAACACAACACTGTAACTAACACCCTATGCAGTGCACCATGGTGTCTATGAGTAAACATTTCAGATTTGGCCACAGACTGCATAAACAATTGCTGAAATTGTGCATAAATGAAGAGAGGTGATACGCAAATGAAAAGTGCACAGCAATGGCTGTAAAATCAGATTATGTGTATGGGGCAACAGGTACCCACAGAGGTCATAAACCTCTCGCTGTCAGCCACACGCATTGCCAATAAATGCCACACAAGATGGCCATAAACAAAATTACCACTTATTGCACACAGAAGGATTCCCTTCACTATTAATGCTGAACATACAAAAAAAAACCAATGGTTTGACATGACTGAAAGAAAGGGATCTACCTGAAACATTTGTGTGACACTTTCAGGTGAAGGTGTGTACACCATCGCTTTGTTTCCTTCACTTTCCCTGTAAATGTCTTGTATCACAGTGACTATACCCACGAAGACAGACTTTTTAACATTCATATTCACAGATGTCCTACACTGTTTCATAAAATTTAAACTTACAAATGTATCATGAAATTTACCAAAACCACAAAAATACAGCATAAAGTTTGCTTTTTTTCTTCTTATAATTTTTGGAATTTAGAGACTAGACTCCACTTCTAGTCTAGAAATCACAATCTCTATGATCACAACACGTAAACAAGCCTGTGACATGAACACAAAGGCAGTGACAGACAGAGAGACAGAAGAAGAGAGACAAGCAGACTGGGGACAGTGAGTGAGCTGGTGAGTGAAAGAAAAAAAAAGACAAAGAGATAGATAGCAGGGGTCTAAGTAGAGAGGGTAAGAGAGAAAGAGCAAGAGAGAGAGGGAGGTAGGGAGAGAGAGAAGGAGGGAGGGAGAAAAGGAGGGTACCCCCTTCCTCTTTTTTCCCCTGACACACAGGTGAGCAAACAGGGTTGGTGTTGACTGGTGGGGCAGCCATGCAGACAGGGGGCCACTTGACTCTTTGGGGTGTTTATTGGGCCCGGCGTCAGGGGCCACCCATGGAGTACAGATTTACAAAACATCTTACACACATGCACACACACACACAACACACACACACACACACTTACAAAACATCTCTCACCCACAAGTGCACACACACACACATGCACACACACACTTAAAAATGTCTTGTACACATATGCACACACACACACACACACACACACACACACACACACACACACACACACACACACAAACACATTGACAAAGAACTTCGCTCTCTCACACACAGACACACCAACATAAACACACACCACACACAAGCACATCGACATTCTCTCTTTATCTCTCTCTCTCTTCAGACACACAGATGGAGAAGAAGTGATAAAATAAGCTAGCATAACATACCCACCTGTGCAATTTACGTATTAGTGCCATCTTTTATCACCTTATGTTGGGATCAAGGCTCTTTGTTTTTGTTTGTGTGTGTGTGCCTGCCTGCGTGTTTATATACAGCTATTGTTTTTTCAAACTCTTTTGTGGATGGACAGACTGGCAGCATATTTTCTATTGGGCTTTGCCTCCTTCAATAAATGCAGTAGTTCAAGAAAAATAGCCACAGTGGGCCAATTTCCCCCCAAAATAATCGTAATAATCACAATAATCAACCCAGATATTGCCTTCAGAGTGTTTGGGCTTCGATTTGTCTCATTCCATTAAAATGGAGGAATTGTAGGGATGTATTTGTGTGAAAGTTGCACAAGGAAGCCTGTTGACCCGAGCATGTGGTTATGGCATTCAGCTACTTACCCAGTGACCGTAGCACTGGCTCAGTTGAGAAACAAGATTCATTTTTAAGGGGCGCTGTTTGGTCCTTGTGGGAGCCCGTAGGAGGCTCTGGCTGTGGGAAGATGCCATCCCCTGCCCTCAGAGAGACTCTTTAGGCATGTGCTCTGGGTCCCAGTGGCATTTTGGTATGAGGAGGAGAGAGTAATTTCAAACATGGACACAAACACATTCACACACTCACATATGCACACACAGGACACTTTTTAAAACTATTTTAGAGTTTTTCTCCAGTTTCATCCAGTTACACACATTAAGCCAGTTAGTCTCTGTGGTACATCTGCAAGTTGATTAGGGGGGATCAAAAGGTACACACGTAATTGTATTAGACCATGTGTTTTTCAGGCATTTGAAACTAGTGGGAGAGTGGGTGCCCCTATGACACAATATGCTGTTGATAACGTAGTTGATAAATAGTTAAACGACCAATGACCTCATGCTTTTATGGCATTCTCAGTCAACCACCCCCACCGTCTCAAGTGTTACTCAAGCATCACCTCTGTGCGGTGTTGTGTGACGTTATGCCGTGTAATGCGGCGTGTGGTGGAAGTTATGCCGTGTAATGCGCCGCGTGGTGGAAGTAACAGCGATGCCTTCAGCGAAGCGTCCTTTTGAGTCGCGTCGCTTTGATGAATCAGTCACTTCCAATTTCACAAGAGAGCTGTCGGGACAGACCTGCGTGGCTAACACAGGGACCTTGCCGCTACGCTCTGTCACATGAGAGAAAGTGTTATGTGCGTGTGTGTGTGTGAGTGTGTGCACGTGTGTGTGTGTGTGAGTGCGTGCACGTGTGTGTGTGTTTCCACATGTGTGTATCTGCATGCGCTGCTCAGTCCGTCAGATGCGCGCAGCAATTCAGCCATTAGTGCTGATGGATCTGTTCGGCTAATTTTCCCCATGAAGATTTATGAGGGGCCGGCGTGATGGAGGGCCTGATTCCGAGAGGGCCCCTGCGAAGAGCCTGGGCTCCGGGGGCAGTTGAAAGTGGCGGCGGATGGGTAATGGATGTGGGAAGATGGGACTGGGGCTTGGGGGGGGTTGGATTTGTGGGAAGGGGTGGTGGCTAGCGAGGACCGCCGACACCCGGGGAAGGTCACTTGGAGCAGCGCCTGACCGCTGGGGGGTTGGTGTGGGTGGGTGCGAGGGGGGGGGGCGGGGGGGGGTGGGGGCAGTCGTTGAAGGTGCCCCCGGCAATGACCGACCAGTGGACACGGGTCCCCTGCTGTGGTTACACACATGCGTGCTTCCTCCCGCACACATGCACAAACACACACACACACACACACACACACACACACACACACGTGTGCCTCCTCCTGCACACATGCGTGCATGCACACACACATACAGACACACACACACACACACATTCCCGCTTCCTCCTGCACACATGCATACACACACACACACATGGCATCAGACAGATAAATGCATGTGCAAACACACAATCACTGCCCCCTCCCACACAAACGCACACACACACACACACACACACACACATAGAACCACATTTACACATATTTAACACACTCACACTCTTACTCAGTATGTTTCTCTCTCTATATTTCTCTCTTTCTCTTTGACACAGACACACATATACACAGTCCTTTTCTCTGCTATCCACTGAGACTGTTTTGGCCTTTGACTGTCTGGTTACTTTCATTCTCCTGTGATCTCTCTCCACAGAAACAGAAACACACACAACCGCTTGTGGACAAACAGTTTATTTCATGAACACTAGCTCATACGCCAACATACACTCTGTCTTTCTCTCTCTCACACACACACAAAGACACAGCTAACTTTCCTTTCCCCTCTGAGAAATCATACCTCAGTAGGTTTAAGGTTTATGTCAGCTTAACCAATACACTTCGCAACCCTTGACCCACACAGGTCAAGCACCCACACACACATACACACACATATGTGCACATACACAAATACACACAGACACACACACATGCACCCACACAAAAACACACACCCATGCACCCCTTCCAGTTCTTCTGCCCCCTTGCCCTCTGCGTAGCCAAACTTCAGAAGGAAGGTCTCGGTGGGCCACTCTGATAGCCACCAGTGGCCCTCAACCTTACAGGTCACACACACTTTCACAGCCTTGTCTCTAAAGGGCCTCAGAGCACCAGAGACAGTAAAAAACAGGGAAATAGAGAAAGAGAATTGTGGGTAGAGAGGAAAAGAGAGAGAGAGAGAGAGGGAGAGAAGGAGGGTAAAGAGAGATAGGGAGATGGAGAGAGAGAAGGAGGGTAGAAACACAGATTTATTTTTTCCTCTCATCTGGCACATTTGCCTCCTCACCCTTTCGGCCCTTACATACGTCACCTTAAACTGTCCTCAGGTGAAGCCCCAGCTCTCGAGGAAGACGGACAAGCGAAAGCTACAGAGCGAGAGAGAGTGAGAAGGAGAGCAGGTGAACAGGTGATGGAAGAGGTGCCGACGTGGAAGATAAACAGAGTGCAGGGATAAATCTCTGAAGGAATGGGCAGATTAGTGGAAAAGGGGATAAATCTTTCGGAGGGGGCAAGAGGCAGAGGCAGGTTTCTGAGACGATCCCTGTGTTTGATGGAGAAGGGCTAAATCGAGGATGATCCGAGGGACTGCGTCGTGGGTGTGTAAATCGCGGACGTGAGAGGTGGGTCGTGATGATGGCGGGGCGTGGGGGCGAAAACGATAAAGGATTGTGGGCCGATGATGGGGTGAATGGCAGGGAGATTGACGAGTGGAAAACAAGCAGGTTGTGAATGTGGATGCGTGTGGGAGGTGCTCTTCAGCCCTGGACGGATATATGGCCTCACTAACAGGTGCTGAAGGGATGAACTGGATAAAGGACTGGGCCCTCTCTCACTCTCTTTCTCTCTCTCTCTCTCTTTCTCTCTGTCTCTCTATCAATCCCTCTATCTGTCATTCTGTCTCTCTCTTTCTATCAATCCCACTCTATCTTTTTTCTCTCTCTCTCTACCTCTGTATCTATCTCTCTTTTTTGTATATTTATTTGAAAAACATGCATGCACACACATAGACATATCTTCTGCTTCTTGTTGTTATCTATCTCTCATTTCCAATGGGCCCTCACTTTCTTCTTGTTGTCCTCTTTCTTACTCAGTGTAATTCTCTCTCATCCTTCTTTTTTCTCACCAGCTCTTTGATGTCACCACAAACAGGTGCCCCTAAGCAGAAAGCCGAAGCCAAACCCAAAGAGAGGCTGTGGGTGAGAAGGTTACCTTAATGGTTGGAGGAAACTGACCTCTCCTCCTCCATCTGCCTTCTCTCTAATCCCTTGTCCTCTCTCCCTCTCATCTCTCAGCACAGGTCATTGTTGCTCTTTGAGTTGGCGTGGTCGGCAGGATCTCTTTACAAGGTGGACTGGACGTTCGTCCGTTAACACGTCTTTCTCTCAGTCAGTGTCTGTCACATCAGGCCTGTGTTTATGGTATCTGGGAAAAGCTTCTCTCTCTGTCTTCACCTTTTCCTTCTCTTCTCTTCTCTTTCTTTCTGTGTGTTGTGGTGTCATTCTGTCCTTCTCAGCATTCCCGTTTTCTTTTCCACCTTTTTCCCCCCCTCTCCCGGATCGTATTTCTGTCAGTCACTTTGACCTGCCTCTCTGACCGTCAGTCGATAGATCCATTCCCACCCTAATAATAATAACAGCACTCCACCCTCCATGTTGACCCCCTCCCCTGACATCCATGCCTCCCACACCCTCCCTCTTTCTTACCTCAGCCCAGTCTTTTACCCCTAACCATGGAGGCCAGCAAGTACTGTAAGTTTGTGCAGCATCAACAGTCCAGGGTTCCTACATATTTTCAAATTTGAAATTCCAGACTTTTTCCATACTCAAATTCTCAGATTTCGGAGACATCAGCACACCACTAAATACTAATGTATTTAAATGAATTAAACACATACTGTTATTGTGGCATACCACCAAATGATATATGATTAATTTTTTTAATCCCTCACACGTTGGGAGAACTTTACAAAACCAACAGGATTTTTTTTCTGAACTGTATGGAACTTTGTGGTGATTTTTGTGGGACTTTACATTGCGCTTATGTCGTTTTCTCTACCCACATTGCGCTTATGTCGTTTTCTCTACCCTGCTCTAATCGACTGAACTAGCAAATCTATCTGGCTAATTTTCAGGTCAGAACAGTGATTACTCGTAGGCCTAATAATGAATTGTTTAACATGTAAGCAACAACAACCCCTTACAAAAAACCCTAATAGAAGCTAATCTCTTCCAAAAAAGTCTGACAGTAGCATGAACAACGCTGCTCATAATGTTAATCTCTGATCCCTGCTCAGTGCCTAACTTTTGACACTTGCTCATCTCGCTGCTGTATGCTAGGTCACAATAGCAAGACTACAAAACGCTCCTTCGCTCCCTCCGCAGGCATTTCAGCACATTTCTTAGGCAAAATTCGATGAATGTCTGAAAGTTGAGCTGCATTTTACCATGTAGTGGCAAACGTCTGGAAACAAAAATATTTCTCCATACTCTAATTTTAATTTTCCATACTTTTTCAGACCTGGAAAACGCTAAAATCAAATTCCATACTTTTCCATACTTTTCCATACTGCGTAGGAACCCTGACAGTCAACAGCAGCAGGTCCTAGGCCACTTGTGAAGCAGACTAGACCCAGGAAAGACCAGAACACACAGGATATATTTTAGAATTTTTATGTAATTGGAGCAGCAAATGATTGACATCTCCCTCAGAGTCAAATGTGTGTTTGTGCAGTGTGTGTTTGCACATACCTGTGTGGTGTATGTGTGTCAATGTGTCGATGTAGGTGTGTGTGGGAGTACTGGTGTGTATGTACTGTACTTGTACCCATGTATGTATTGGGATATTCCGGTGGTGGTTGACTTGTCTATTGTCAGATGTGTCTGAGACTGAAGAAGGGTTTGGGAGCTTGAGAATGTGTCTCCTTTGGCTTATACAAAAATAGACGTACTCACTGGAGACCCAAAGAGATAAAGATTCCTTGTGTGGAAATATGTGCTTAACAGACAGATGGTAGAAGACAGGGGAAGCGACAGAGATGTTGGAGATGAAAAAAAAAAGAAAATGAAAAAAAAAAAATGTTTGTATGTTGTTTCATTTCTGTAAACTTTTTCCATCACAGCAGCTCAATTTCATATAAAATCACCGGCAATGGGAGACATGGGAATTGGTTTTGATGTGTTGATACTCTCCTCTGCTCCGGTGGAAATGACGGCCCGTGATGAAAATGCATAAATCTCGGGGACAAGCAATTACAGATAAAAGCAGAGGGAGGGGTCTCAAACGCCGGGGACACACCCAGGAGGAAACAGCTTCACATAAACAGTGTAGAAATAATTAAAAGATCCTCTGGCAAAACAACCAAATGAAAGGGGGCCGCCCAAGTGCCAGCTGTAGAAAGGGTTTTTGTGCAAGCTGAGGCAGTGTGTGGAGCACCGCAAAACACATGCTTCCCATCGCACATATCTCAGTGGGATCATCCATCGCAATTTAGAAAAACCTACCATGCAAATCTGTTTCTGTGTGTTTTGTGGGCATGCGGTGATGGATTTTGATTTGTGTGTGTTTACTGTATGTATGTATGTATCTATGTATGTATCTACAATGTGTGTATGTATCTATGTATATATCTACTATGTGTGTATGTATGCATGCATGCATGTTTGTGTATGTCTACCCATCCAGTCCATGCTTCTTTTGGCTTTATGCATGCATATGTGCCCTGATTATGTAAATATGTGCATGTGTGTGTGGGAGGGGGTGTTGCTGTATTGCTGTGTGTGTGACTGTATGTCTTAGCTGATTAAATACACTGGTGCTCGAAGTGGATTGAGCTCAAGGACGAATGCTGGTTTTACTTGAACTCTGGCCCAGGTGACACGGGGTCAAGGGTCAGAGTTAACTGAGTCAGGTCACATGCGATCCATAGCAGGGGTGAGGACAGGAGCATGAAAAGATGGAGAGTGACAGAGAGGCAGAGAGAGAGAGAGAGAGGAAGCGAGAGAGAGAGAGAAGAGCCAAACAGAGGGAGAAAGGGGGAGACAGAAAGAGAGAGACAGGGAGAGGGAGAGAGAAAGGGAGAGAGTGGACTGTGTTTTGTTTATTGTCATCACAGGCATGCGTGCAACAAAATGTGGAATGACCAGAAGATACGCACACTTCTAGTAACTTTGATGGAATAACTTAACACACTGATATTCCACAGACGGCTTGGAAGCATTGTTTGTGGTTCGACCGGACGGGTGTGATTTGAGCTTAAAAAATGTTTGCTTGGTTGATGCATTCCATCCATCCAAGATCCCTTTTAACACAAAGTTGCGAAATTTGAACAGCAGACAAACACATACATTTCACTTTAATAGATCTCAGAGGAATATGTGTGTGTGTGTTATGAAATAAAACAGGCATTCTTTGAAAAATTACATATAGTTTGTCAAAAGACACACAAACACATGTCAGAAATAACTTGAAAAGCATACGGCCACTTAGTGGATTGACTGTATATCAGGTTTTGCACTAGTCTGTCACTGACCAGAGACCAAGGGTTCTCGCTTTTACTCACTGAGGTTATCTTTATTAGATCTACAAAACACTAAAGGAAACATTTCCAGCAGTTACTGTCCCTTGGTATTTGAATTTATATGTCCAAATGAATAAAAAAATGTCTTTGCAGAATTAGCCACAATGTATTGCATGAACTATAGCATTCTAATAGTGTAAAATAATAGCAATATAGTAATAAAATAGTAATAGCAAAAGCAAAATCCTCCAAGAAGACAATTTTAGAGGGTGGTCTTCTAAGGCCTAAGAAGTGCAATGCTATCGAAACGAACCCAAGATTTTTTTATTTTTTTATTTTGTGAGTGTGTATAGTCATTGAGTGTTCTCGCTGATAGGATTCATTACTGAACTGTCTTGCCCGTCACGGGCTCAATTACATCAGCCTTAATTACAAGTGCCTTTGCAGCTCCACTCCATGCGGGCAGAAGTAATTGGGAGGTCAATAATGGCTTCTCTGTACGAAGATGTATAGCTGAGCACTGATATGGTATTGCTCTCTGCTGTGAGCTGTTCAGGATTAAAACAGCTACATCGTCTTCATCTCTCTCTCTCTCTCTCTCTCTCTCTCTCTCTCTCTCTCTCTCTTCTTTTTTTCTCTCTCTCTCTCTTTCGCTCTCTGTCTCTCTCTCTGTCTACATCTCTCCATCCTTCCTACCCACTTTTCTCTACACTTTGTTCTTTCTCTTTATTTTCTTTTTCCTTTCTGTCTTCTGAGTTGTTTCTTGATTCTTGTTTTTGTACCTCCATGTCTGTCATTCGAGCACTTTATCTTTCAATCTGTCCTTTTCTCTTTTTTCATGTCCTTTTCTTATCCTCTCTGCGCCTCTATCTGTCTCTTCTTCCAAATCCATCTTTTATTTGGCGTGTTCATTTCTCTGCTTGCCCTCGGCACCTAGCCACTGAAATACTGCTGTTTGCTCATTATAGGTTGCATTGAGTTTATTGAGTGTGTGTGATTACACACATTTGCCCTGCCCTGTAGATATAGCCATCAAACACTCTTTTGACAGCCCTGTGTGACACACACGCGCATACACATAGCCCCCCCAATCTACACCCCCCCCCCCCATACACACACACACACACACCAACCCCCTTACCCACACACACACACACAGCTATATGCACACAAGCACACACACACACACACACAGTTTTGTAAACCCAGAGTGTGAGGACTAACTGAAACATATTGCTTCAGGAGAGCGATAATAATAACAAAAGTATAAAAAAAGACAACCTCAATTAAAATTCATCTGGATAAATAAATTCATATCTTCATGTTTGTATACTTCACCGGAGGGTTTTCTTTTTCTTTTTTTTCCCCCATCTTTCCGTACGCTTGCCTTGCCTCGCTCGCTCGCTCGCTTTCCGGTGTCGTGTCGGGGAGAGATGTCGGCCGTAAACTCCGATAGTGGTGACGCGACGGTGGCATTTAAGCGTTCATGTGTATAATTATTTTCGAGTGTGTCTCCATTTCCTCTCTCTTTCTCCTCAAATCAATTTTTATGGCGTGTGAGTTTTATGGCGCTCATCAGGCTGCTGTGAGCTCCTGGCCGCCACCACTGCTGCTGCAGGGGACTGCTGCAGAAATGAGAGGGATAAATATGAATGTTTTCCCCTTCGCCTCAGGCGCTGTGTGTGTGTGTGTGTGTGTGTGTGTGTGTGTTTGTGGGTGTATGCATGACTGTGTGTGTGTATAGGTGCATGTGGGTGTTTTTTGTGTGTGTTGTGTGTGTGTGTGTGTGTGTGTGTGTATGTTTGTGTATGGGTGCATGCAGGTGTGCGTGTGTGTGCCTGTGTTTGTGTGTTTCTTCGTGTGCCCATGTGGGTATGTGAGCACTGTGAGTTTCTTGCTCTTCAAACTGGATTGGTTTGTTAGTGTTTTGTGAGCGTTTGGATGTATTAATGTGTTTGTAGATGTTATGCATTTCGGTAGTGTGTATGTTTGTGTTTTTGACTTTGGCACTTGTGGGTGGGGTTTAAGTCAGTGTGTGCATATACTATACATTAGCGTGGCATGTATCTGTGTGTGTGAGAGAGAGAGAGAAAAAGGGAGAAAGAAAACTAAAAGAAAAAGACAGAATAAGACCCAGACACCTCCCCTCAGTCATCTGAGGAGCTTTGGTGGCCTCACCTCTCTTCGCCTGTCTAGCCTTGACAGTAGGGGGTGGGGGATGAGTCATCTAGCATAAGACAACTGTAGGAATCCAGATAGGACCAAATCCATCTGTCATTTTTTGGGATTCCTTTCCAGTACTTAAGGTTCCTGACAAAAAAATCAGGCCCATTTTTTAAATCACCTGGCTAAAAAATCTCTTCATTTTTTTTTGATACCTCAACTCACCAACCCTCCCCACATTCCTGGTGTCAAGGAAAGCCCGCTCTCTTGAAAAGTGAGCCGCAGTGGGTCTTAAAGCTTAAAGCGTCTCCGTTCCGTTCTGGTCGGCCTCCCCCAAGCTCGCTTCTGTTTTAACGGCACCAGCCTTAATGTCATTGTCAGTGTGAGGCCGAGGCCCATCTCCGTCACGCAGGGCAGTGGGAGCCATCTTAATGTGCCTGCGCATTCCTTCCACTGCAGACTCTCCAGAGCCTGAGGGCTGCAGGCAGTAAAGGATGGAAGGATGAAAAAGTGAAAGAGAGCGCCAATAAAAACTGGGTTGTTCACAGGAAAAACAGACATGGTCACAAAATGCAGAAACTGAGAAAATTTAATTCATATTAAGCTTCTAATTTGAAACTATGCTTGTTTATTCATAAGATTGCTTTTAGAATACGCTGGATCTTCAATGCAAGTACTGATAAGGGGAGTGACATGAAAAATGTGATTTCGTGACTATGCCCATTTTTCCCATGGGCTCCTCAAAGGTCTGGCCCTGTTCCAAATCGTTTCGAACAGTCTGCCCCCCATCTGTCTTTATTCTGGCCTCCATTTTGCTAGTATCAGGACCAGGTATTGACCAGACCTGACCCAGACTCAGTTCTACTTTGAGGAAAATAAAAAAGGAAAAAGGGGTCGGATAGCAACTGAGTCTTGATAGTTTTTGAACCAGGCAATAATGTGTTTATTTTTGCTGTGAAAATTGACTTTTTAATATGGGAGTCTATGGGAAGTTGCTCGCTTCTGCAGCCAGCCCCCAATGGACGTGTGAGGTATTGCAACTTAAGAATGTTTATATTTGGGCTTCATTGTTCAGTCTTAAATGTTGCCGCTTGGTCTGGACAGTCTGGCCCTGATCCAATCTGTTTCTAGCCTGGCCCTTATCAGAAGCAGGTATGGCCCGGACCTGCCCCAGAGTCAGTTGTGCTATGAGTGAAATGAACTGAAACTTAACTCATCCAATCTTCCTCCTGTGGCCTCAGTGCCCCTTTACCCCTGTAGACCCCATGACGCTTCTCCTCTGACCATTTTTCCTCTCCTAAGCCCTCGCGTCTCTCTCCATTCCTCCTCCCTTTTAACCCCACTCTCTGCTCATATCGCTACTGCTTTCTTCATCTGTCTCTCCATTTGTCCTCTCTTAACCTCCACTCATCTCCTCATCACTCCATTTATCCTGCGGTTAACCTTCCTCCCTCTCTCTGTAACCGACGTCTCCTCATCTCTCCTTTCTTCCCCTCTCTCTCTAACCCCCCCCCCCCCTTTGCCATCGTCATCCGTCTCCACTTCTGTCTCTGCTTCCTCCCCAAAAACTTCATTCCGCTCTTGATCTCTCCATCTTTTCTTTTTTTTTCTTGCTTCTTCATCCCAGTAACCCTTCTACCCCACCCTGCTTCCCCATCCTCCTTCTCTAAGCCCCCGGCGTCCGCTCCTGAGAGAAGCATCCTTCGCGCCCCCAACCCATTATGCCCCCCCCCAAACCCCAACCCCCCTGACCCCTTCCCTCCGCGTCCTAGGCCGATAAGAGGACCCCGAAGTCTGTGTGCTGATGGATGTGGAGGGCTTAGGGCTGTACAAATACGTGGGCTCCCTCCATCAAAGGCCCCCGGGTGGGAGCACTGCTCTCGGGCCCCCCCCCCCTTCCACATGGGGGCCCCACGGGCCGTTTGAAGGGGAGGCTCAGCGGGAGTCAGCCAGGGTAAATATTAACACCTGGGTTTATCTAAATATTAGCCGTGCCCATAGATCACCTGCGCCTCAGGACCCTAATGCTTCGCTTTGCTCTTTCTTGCTCTCTCTCTCTCTCTTTCTCTCCTCCTCTCTCTCTCTCTCTCTCTCGCCTCTCTCTCTGTCTTGCTGTGTGTGTGTGTGTGTGTGTGTATTTATAATATATATATATATATGTATTTGTGTGAGTGAATTTGACCATAGGTAAAGGTAGAAAAGGAATTATAACATAGAAGATTACAGCAGAGCAAAAGATTCTGTATAAGCTGATAAGTGCTTGTGTGTGTTTGTTTATGTGTAGATGTATGTGTGTGTGTTTGCGCTGGGGGTGGGTTGTTGATTCCATGTGACAGGATATGTTTTTGTCTGTTTATCTTTGTTGGGTGGTTAACATCTGTGTATCAGTGTGTCTGTAAGATATGCTTTGAATGTTTTGCTATTAGTGTGTGTGTGTGTGTGTGTGTGTGTGTGTGTGTGTGTGTGTGTGCGCGCGCGCGTGCATGTGTGTATCTGCGTTGTGATGTCATGCAGCCATAACTAATTTAGGACCTTCACAGCCTCTGTATGCAGAAGCCTGTTCATCCGGGCTCTGATCTTGTTTGTGTTAAGTAAACCCCTCCTGTCACTCTCCCCATCGCACCTGTTCGGCTGTTGGCCTTCCTACAGCCGGCCTGTGATCTGATGAGCCAGGTCAGTGGTCAGGTCACACGTGTGTAACGCAATATCGCCTTTGACCAAGTCTCCTTTAACACATGCCTGGCAGGGACAAACAGTCAGGGCCCTGCGTGGATAATCACCCCTAAGGCAGCTTACACCAAGGCTACTCCCTTCACAACATATTGCATACTTAACCAGCGACTGGTAATGATGCCCAAAACAAATGGCTGACGCTAACCAAAAGACAAAGTGGGTGATGCATCCATCTTAATTTTGCCCTCTCAGGGGTTTCATCCTGTGCAGGCAGGATGGTGCTTGATAGCCACTTCCCCACTGGAACTGTAAATGTCCACGGGCTGATGAAGGCCCAACCTGGAGACACATCAGTCACACAAAAAGCTGCAATAAGCCATTGATTTATTGAGCTTTCAGGAGGGGTGGGTGCCCGGTTTTGCTTGTTTGGATATCTGCACCAACCTCCTGTAAGTGACATTCAGAATGACCAAACTGAGCCAGTTTTTACCGGCCTTGTTTTGAAAGCACATAAGCTCCTTGTCAGCTTAATGACTGGCAGCGGAAAAAAAATACAAAAAAACATCTGCTTTACACAGTCACTGGTCAGCCATTTTTGTTTTCCTGTGGACCTTTTCTAGGTATTGCTGTTGTGTTGTGCCTCGTTTGTTTGAGGCTCCGGTTGATTACATCTGCCTAAATGACTAAAATGTAAATGTGTCTGAATGTAAGGCAACCAGGCCTGCCCTACTCCATAGCTGACTGTGGGGGCACTGGCTCTGGTCCAGTGGTGGGGCACACTGAAGGCAACACCTAACCAGGACCCTCCATGTTACAGCACCCCCTGGTGTTCACAGGTGGTACTGCGCCATGGCCTCCTGTCTTAACCTTTCTGTCAAAAGAGCAAGATGATGGAATGAGTTACCATGGAGACAAACAGGATGTGGGAGGGGCAATGACTGAGGTTGCTGAGTTGATTGGTTATCAGTAGTCCTTTTGTAGCACTACAGGTAAAGAGTGGTGCTATTGACACCAATTTTATAATTTGTTACGTACTGTAGGAACCTCCACCATTGATGATTAAATAGAAATAGAAACTACAAAATGAATTGTATTTGTAAAGATGAACTTGAAGTTGATGAAGTTTATTCTGTCCCCTAATTTGATGGTGACTTTTTTCAGTGTCTGTAATGCAATAGTAGCAAAGTAGAACCGTAGCGCAACCAAAAGGAACAGAACACATCTTTTTTGTGTTCATTTGTTTGTTTGTTTATTTATTTATTTTCAGTAACCTGTTGTGAGCATGAGTCACAGGTCTCTCTCAGACACTTAATGAAATTGCTTTCTGACTCAGACGCGCTCCGGGGAAGCTTAAGGGGGTCTGCGCTGGGTTTGAGTGAGCTCAGATCAGCTCAGATAAAGACACGATCAGGTGCTGTGGTGTAGGTTGCCCACTGGGCCTAGTGGTTTACCACTCAGGTATGTATGACCACTCTTTGCCAATGGGGAGAACAGAGAACAGCGCAGTCTGCTTCACTCGATGGGCGGCAGGCAGTTCTTCCTTGTGGAAGAACAGGATCTTACTTTAGTCAGATGTTAGTGACACCTCAATGATAACTTTGGATAAGTTTGCAAATACCACCTTTTACAAATGTGGAACTTATATACATATTTGTGACATTTGTTTTTTGTGTCACTCACACACATACACATACACACACACACACTCTCTCTCTCTTTCTCTTTCTCTCTCTCTCTTTCTCTCTCTCTCTCTCTGTCACACACACACACACACACGCACACACATCTGTGCATGTACAGTGCTTGAGTAAGCTGGCTCACAGATAAGAGTGAGAAAAAATGAGGATCTCGGCTGAAACACGGTGTTAGAAGATAACCCACACAGCCAAGTTTGCAATTAAGGCCCAGTCCACGAAACGCATGAATAACCAACAGAGAGGCAGCTGGAAAGGCAATCTCACCCAAAGACATAATGATGATTAATACAACCATTAATTCAAGGAGAATTGTGTCCCAAATCCTTAGTCATCTTTTTGAAGGGATTGATAACAGCGATGTATGGATGTCCTCCACAACGAATGGAACATAAAGGTAGCAGCCTGCATATAAAGTGATGGAAGACAAAGTTTCTGGGGGAGAAATTGCTGGATGTACCTTTTATGACGGATTAGCAGGGGACTCACCTTTTTTCCATAAATCTGTGTGTGTGTGTGTCTTTGTGTGTGTCTTTGTGTGTGTGTGTGTGTGTGTGTGTGTGTGTATGTGTATGTGGTTCAGCTCATATTAATTTATCTAAGGGTGTGTGTGTGTGCGTGTGTGTGTGCGCGTGCATGTGTGTGTGCGTAACGTGTGTGTGTGTGTGTGTGCACCTCTATTTGTGTGTGAATAGTGACTACACACTTGCAGCATAAGGTTTGAGCATTAGGGCATTCCTAGCATGTTGGGACGCCTAAGCATGTTAAGCAGGGTAATGTCTTATTTTATTCCCGTCATTATTTATTGAGCGCTGTCATGTGCATGTTCAACTGTTGCGCTTCTGCATGTCTGTGTGTGCCTATGCGCAGCCCCGAGCCATAAATCCCCCCTGAAAGGTAATAAAAAGGACTAAGGCCACAATCACCAGCGGGGAGACTCTTTCCCCTGGTTACTCCGTGTTGTCCCCCTGCGGATCAATGCCTAATCAATAGTCTCGAGAGAGAGCATCCCAAAGCTGCTGATGTCACTGCAGACAGATAGATCCTTACGGAATTTATGGCCTTGGTTCCGTGTTCCAAAGGGGTGGACAATCCAGGCAAGAGAGAGAGAGAGAGAGAGAGAGAGAGAGAGAGAGAGAGAGAGAGAGAGAGAGAGAGAAAAGACGGCAGAAAAATATCTGTCTTGCTTTCTTCTTTTCAACCACTGGGGTGCAGTACAAGCTCAAATTTGACTCGAGCTCACACATAAAAAACAAAAAAACACCTCCCTTCCCCCCTCCCCCTCATGTCCTTTTACTCCTCCCTCTCTCCCTCCCTCTCCGTAAGCCTGCCCTCCCCACGTCGTCTTCCTGCGTATACTTGCGTCTTGACCACACCTCTTGAGTGGGGTACTGAGCTGTCAATCACTCACACTGCTGATGGCCGTACTGGGGAGACGCCAGCCGGGGCTGACCCCCCCCCCGCCCCCCCTCCCCCAACCATCCCGTCCCCCCCCACACCCCCCACCACAAAGTACCGTGACAGTGGCTGAATGGATGGGCCAACCACACAGCGGCGATATGCTTCCTGTTGTAGGCCCATTTTAGAACTCGGCACCGCTGACAGGGCCCTTCAATCATCTGTCAATCACCGTGCTCTCCATGGCGACTGCCTTTTATTGTCAGCGGGCGATAAGCACTATGGAGAGATATGGGGAGGGCTGCAGTAATTTCAGCTCAGGACAATCCACTAAAAATACAACCCAGTGAGAAACTCCCTTCATACATATGATGCTAGATTTAAGATTTTGGAGGAAGATTATTACTGGTTATTCCTGTATGGTTGCTTTGGCGTGGTGTCTTTGTGTGTGTGTGTGTGTGTGTGTGTATATATGCGTATATGTGTGTCTGTAAATGTGTACCTTTGGATGTGTATGTATGTGTGTGTGTGGTGTGTGGTGTGTGTGTGTGTGTGTGTGTGTGTGTGTGTGTGTGTGTGTGTGAGTGTTACGACTGATGCCCACCCATCCCGGCAAATCATCTTACACTCGACAATGAGAGGCTGTAGAATGGCAGAACCCTCACACCTCATTCGGACTAAGCCTCCCACATTGGCCAGGCACTGCGATAATGGGGTGTGTGTGGTCATGAGTGTGTGTGTGTGTGTGTGTTTGTGTGTGTCTGTTTTGTCTATCAGTGTGTGCACATATGTCTGTGTGTGATTGTGTGACTGTGTGTGTATGTGTGTGTGTGCGCGCCCCAGGAAGCAGTGTTTCTGCTGAGAGACGTTTGTGTGGGTCAGTGTGTGTATGTGTGGAGGTGTGTGTGTGGGGGGCAGGAGGTCTGTGTGTAAGCCTGGGTTATCAGCCAGCCACTCAGCCTTCTGAGTGCATGCAGAAGAACTCTTGCTGAATAAGCTCCTGTCATAACCTCTTCTTATCTGTTATTCCCCTTCCCTTCTGTTTCTCTCTCTCTCTGTCTCTCTCTCTCTCTCGCTCTCCCTTTTTCTCTCTCTCTCTGTCTCTCTCTCTGTCTCTCTTCCTCTTCCCACTCTCACTCTCTTTCTCACACACTCTTACTCTTTCTCACTCTCTTTGTCTTTCTCTCTCGCTCTATTTCTTTCTCTCCCTCTTTCTCTATTCGCTCTCTCTCTCACTCTTGTTTTCTCTCTCTGTCTGTGTTTCTCTATCACTATCTGTCTCTCTCTGTGTCTTTCTCTCTCTTAACCTCTCTCCCTCTTTGCCTTTCTTTCTCACTTTTTGCCTCTTTCTCTGTCTCCGTTTCTTATCTTTCCTCTTTACCTCGCTGTTTATCTATTTCGCTCTCCCTGTCTCCCCGCCCCCCCCCCCCCCCAATCTTTTTTTGTTTTGTTTTTATCTCGCTGCCCCTCATTTCATTACATCCCACTACACCCTCTTTCTTTCTCCTTTTATCTCTTTCATTTACAGTGCGCCTCCGCTTATTTCCCTCCCTCGCTTTCCCTCTCTCATACTTCCTGCTTTTTTTTTCATTTCCTCTTCCTTGCTTGGTCATTCTCATCCCTCCGTGTCCCTCTGGCTGTTTCTCTCTCTCTCTCTCTCTCTCTTTCTCTCTCTCTCTTTTCTCCCTCGCTCCCACTCTTTCTCACAGCTCCATAATAAACAAACAATGGATCATCTTTTTCATGCACAAGCGGCCACAGCGTGCCTCACAGAGGCCGATCAATAAACAGATCAATCAATGCGCCCTGCGGCCTCACCCCGGAGCCCCGAGGCGATCAGGTTCATACCGCTGCTCCACCGTGCTGCCACGGATAACAGTTGGTCGGTCGGTCAGTCAGGCAGCGCTGTGTTGTGCTGTGCTGTGCCGTGCTATGCTCCCTGACACGGAGGAGGATTCATTGCACTGAGCGATGAATTCAAATTAATCAGCCGCTTTTTCATAAACACGCAGATGCTAAAGGCTGTCTGTGGTTGACGGCTGACACAGGCTGCGAATAAGGAGTGACTGAGCGAGCAGACTGGTTTTTGTTGTTTAGTGTAGAAAGAAAAAAAAGAAGAGAAGAGGAGAGTGGGCTGAGGGCTGAGGGGCTGAGTGAGTGAGCTAGGTTCGATTGATCGCCAGCCTGTCTGAATCGGAGATCGATGCGTGCGGTGGGGGTAGGCGGGCACCCCGGGGCCGCCGCCGTGACATTTGGACCAGGAGGGAGCGGAGAGGAGAGGGGTGCTCTGTCTGGGGTCACCGCTGAGGGATTGGGCCGCAGATGAAACTGGCATCGTTCATGGTGCCGATGGTGCCCATTTTTGAAAATGGTCTGTGGGAGTAATACAAATGTGAAATATGGAACAAAAAACATGCACGACTGTGATTCATCAGTACAGCACAACACAACACAGCACAGCACAGCAGGCAGCCACCAGTCAGAGCGCTTCTAAGACGACTGTGTTGAGGTGTCTGGTGCCGCGCTGCCTACATCTGCCCCTCACTGAGCGATCACGAGAGGATGTGGTTAATGGGCCGTCCCTAGTGTTGTTTCCGCATGGATATTAGGCGACGTCACTCTATGTGTAGTACTCTCTTCTTTGCTGGGCGACCTTAATGATGCTTATTATTCTATATACTATTAAGCACACAAATGCATTGCATGTATATGATTGTTGTAGCTGTCTGGAATCATTTGTATTTAACAAAAGACAGAGACACCCCAGTCTGTTTGTTTTGCTTCCCATTCGAAATGTGGATGCAGAACATACCATCTATACAAACAGCATAAATGCTGTGACCCATAAGAAAAATGTGTGTCTTCTGGTCAGCACTTGGGCATCTTGGGGTAGGGTTGTTTCAGTGTAACAGGCCATAGTGTACCACCAGTCCAAACTTTACCTGGGTTTAATCGGGGTAAGGGTTTATTTGGCCTGTTGCGTTTGTACGTTTGCTGTGTTCTCACATGTTTCTAAATGAACATCTCCTCAGGGGGAAACGTACCCAGTGTCACAATAATGAGCTAGGTATGGAAGCACCCTTAGGCTTGTTCCTGAGGCCTTGCATCACAGTAGATCTGCCAGCTCAGCATAGCTGATGGAGTCTCGAGTAGCTAGCTGTCCAGATGAGTGTGTGTGTGCAGTGGTGCATTTACGAACATCACAGCTGGGAGCACAGCTGGCCACACAGAACAGCAGCCCAGATATGCAGAACCAATTGGACTCCCGGTCCCCTCCCTGGTTCTCCAGCTGCAGTGCTTTGCAAACCTTTTTTCCCCCACTCTGTATCTCCCATATCTCCCACCCCCGTATCCACTTGCATCCATCTTACTCTGATTAGCAAATCTGACTGAACCCGTCAGTTGCGAGCCCTGATGTTGTTGTTATAAATGCATCAGATATAGCTCATCAGAAGCCTGATAGTCATGCTGACATTAACGAGAGAGGGGATAGATAGACAGATGATGTGCAGAGTCAGGGTGGGGGCAAGATATTTCAGCACATAATATTTTTGAGAGCCGTCTCCATCCTGAATGCAAAGCGCTCTTGTGTCGTGTTGCTGAACAGTGTATACCTTCCCACACACGCACGTTGAACATTGGAGAGTGTGCCAGTAGGCCAAGCAAGCCACACATGAGCGCGTTACTCTGCCTCCTAATGCAATCTTCATTTGCTAGATTTAGTTAACTCACCTGGCATCGGCCTCCTTCCCAACCCCCCCAGTCCCCACCAACTCCGCGCCCCCCCCCCCTCTCAGTCCCGAGTTCTCACCCCTCACCCAGTAGGTGTGTGTGCGCACTCTGGCCATCTGTCGCCGCGGTGATGGACGGCTCAGATCTGGCAACCCCGGCGGCATCTATCAGGCTGCCGCGTGTCCGAGCAGGTCTGGCAGTCCTCACGGACATCCATCAGCGTGTCTCGGGAGCCGCAAGCGCCATTATTTACCTCGCCAGTGTGAGGAGCGGCGCCCTAACACTAGATTGCTTTTCCATTAGCTGCTCAACAGGCTGCTTAACATAATTTGGGGTGATTTGTTACGCAGCACTACTACGTGTGTGTGTGTGTATGTGAGTGTGTGTGTGTGAACATCGATTTCGAGCGGACGATGGACGGATGGACGGACGGATGGATAGACAGGCCGGGGACGGAAAGACGATATGGTGGCACTGAAGACGGTGGCGTCTTTCGAGGGTGATAAGCTCGGCGCCTCTCAGAATGTGTGTCCTCAAAGTGTCACAGATACATCACACACCTAAGCTGGAATGCCACTCGGTGGCCCTTGTCCCAACTCTCTCTCTCACACACACCCACACACACACAAAGTCATGGGTTATGGGGTTGTTGAACACATGCCATGGACAAGGCAGGTGAGAGTGGAAATTGGCAGTGCTCTTGGGGTGGTGTGTGAGTGTGAATCTGTGAATGTGTGTGTGTGTGTGTGTGTATGATTGTCTGTACGTGTATGTGTTTGTGTCCATGTGTGAATAAGTGTGTGTGTGTGTGTGTATGTGTGTCTTGCCATTCTGATGCCAGGGCACCTGTCAGTGCAGTGAGTGTGGTGCTGGCCTGCTGAAGTGGGTATGCTGTGTGTGTGTGTGCGTGTGTGTGTGTGTACTGCCCCACCCCCCCCAGCATGGCAGCTGCTCCTGGATGCCAGCACTGTGGGTAGGGGCGGTGGGGGGGCAGACTCTAGAAGAAGTGAACAAATAGAGAGAAAGAAAGAAAGAAAGAGTAAGAAAAGTGAGAAAGTGTGTGTGTTTGTGAGAGAGACCGAGATACAGTATATTTATACTGTGTGCCTCTCAAACACACTGCCTCGATAACAAGTGAAAAATACACAGAAAGAAAGAGAGAGAGAAAGAGAGAGAGAGATACATGATTTGTCCTGTATGTACAGTATGTGCATGCATATCCAAATTGGGTACCACTTTACTTTAACTACTTCCTAATAAACCATTTATTTTGCATATGTTAACATTTTGTTCATCATTAGGTAACCATTGCTTTTTACACTATTTCTCATCAGTAAATAATTTATAAACATATCTCATCTCAAATATTAAAGCACACAGAGAAGATGATGGAGAAACATATTGAGAAAGCAATGGTTACCAAATGATGAACATTGAGTGTTAAGTAAAAGTTAACTCATGCTAATCGCATGCTTATTATAAAGTGCTACCCTAAATTGTATTTTGTGATGTTCTTTTGTAGTCTTGGTTAAAAGATTTACCTCTGTGTACAGTAAACTAATTTCCGGTTTGTTATCCCTAGTGAAAATGCTTTGGTAATACAAATGTTTTATCCTTTTTGTCATGCCAATTAAGCACATTGAATTGAGTTGAAAGAAATAATATTGAACAAAAAAAGAATCAGGTTTTAGAGTCTCAGTAGTGTATTTATATGTTACAGTATGTCATTGACACAAGCTGAGTTGAAAAGAAGGACGAGAGAAAGAGTGATAGAGAGTGCATGAGAGAAAGGAAGAAAGAAAGAAAGAAAGAGAGAGTGTGCATGAGAGTGAGAGAGGAAGAAAGAGAGAAAGAGAAAAAGAGAAACGGGCAGTCTGAAGTGTGCTGATATGTGGCAAGTCTTCGCAGAGGTGGCATTGAGAAGAGTATTGATTGCTGTGGGGAGAGCAGAAATGGATCTGCTTGATGGCAGAGATGGCTAAGAGAGGGCCAGCACCAGCACACACACACACACACACACACACTCACATAGCACCAGCACAGAAGAGAATTTTGGCTGCAACTGGAGGAGTGTTTGGCAACGAACAAGGAGCAGCTGCAGAGGAGGAATACACACACACACATACACACTGCACACACACATATGTGCGTGCGCGTGTACACACATTCACATATACAGACAAATGCACAGGAAAGAAAGATGCACAAATGCATGCATACAAAGCTAAAGCATGCATACACATACAGTACATGTATACACAGATGTACCAGGCACACACACACACACACACACACACACACACTGGGCCAAACAGTGGCATCATCAGCTTAACACCTCAACGTGACCTGGCATCACTGTGGCTGAATGTTCCACTCAGCTTGCCAATGCAGAGGCTGAACATTCCAGAAGCGTTGATGCACACCAACATAGCGAGCACACAAACACACACACACACACAAGCACACTGCCCACAGAATACATATACACTGTATCTCCAACTCTCTCCAATTCTGTCGCCACTGCATGCTTAGTGACGGCCCAGCACAAGCTCTCGCCAACAGCCTCACACATTCCAGTTAGGTTTATAGTGCCACTTTTAGTCTTAACCTCCTCTTACACACACACACACACACACACACACACACCACACCACACACACACACATTCTGATTAGGTTTATAGTGCTGATTTTAGTCTTAACCCGCTCCACACACACACATACATTCCGATTAGGTTTATAGTGCTGCTTTGAGTCTTAACCCCCTCACCAGCCCAAACATGCAGTGTAGCCTCACAGCTTAGAATTTATTATTTTATCATTAGTCACATACTGTCCATTATTAACACACACACACACACACACATAGACACAGATACACACCCAGACACACACACACACACAGAAATGTAAACACACCTTTCACACCCTTCCTTGGACACACAGAGTCACACTCAGGCACACATGCACCTACTCACACACGTACACCAATAACATTATCGAAACAGGCACAGACCCCCAACACCTCCCTTCGGCTCTCCTCAACTGGCACTCCCATCATCTTTGATCCTTCACCTTTCACCCTCCTCACACCACCGCTCAGATCACCCACTATCTGGAGTGAGGGAGAGAAGGAGAGAGAGAGAGGGAGTGAGAGTGAGAGTAAGAGAAGGAGAAAGAGAGAGTTGAATTGAATTACATGTGAGACTAAGAGAGCGAGAGATTAAAAAAGACAGAGAGAGAGAGACAAAGTGAGAGAGAGAGAGTGTGTGTGTGTGTGTGTGTTAGAGCTGCAGCAGATAGGTGGTCACCTAAGCAGGGAGGTTATTGGCTCCAGCAGTGCTTCAGTGAGGCCTGATTTCCCCAGGTGCCAAACGACAGAACACACACACACACACATACATACACACACACACACACTGTTTTTCTCACACACAACTCACACCCCTGTATTTCTACCACACACACACACACACAGCCACACACACACATAAACACACCTCATAGACCTAGATCAAAGATCAACTAGAGCCCCCAAAATGACGGATTTATGAGGTGTGTGTGTGGGTGTATGTGTATGTGTGTGTGTGATAGACTGTGTATAGGTTAGTGTAGATTTTTAAAACTGTAATAAAGTCCATTGACAAAGAGCAAGCATCTGCATATGATGTAGTTAATGTTTTGAACACAGTTGTAAATGTAAATGTTTGTAAATGTAAATGTTCGTGTGTAAGTGGGTTCTTCATGTGGCTATATGTGTGTGTGTATATGCTATTGTGTGTGCATGCATCTGTGTATGTGTGTGTCTATACGTTTGTGTGTGCCTGTGGCTGCGGTTGTGCGTGTGCCTGCATGTGTGTGTGTGTGCGTGCTCGTGTTTTCTTGTGGGACGGTACATGTGTGTATGTGATTCTGTGTGTGTGTGTGTGTGTGTGTGTGTGTGTGTGTGTGTGTCAGAGTTGTGCCCTGTCAGCAGCAGGCAGGCGCTGTGTGGTGTGTGTGCTCATTGAGTTTCTGTCAGTGCGGTGAGCTATGGAGCCCCATACCCTCAGCGCTGGATGGGAAACACTATTTCTGTACCACCTCACACACACTTCTGGGCCCGCTCGCGGATATTTACAGCCACACCATGTCAACACACACAACGGCATGCGAGGCATCAGGCTTCTGTTGAGTGTACTTGTGACTGTCTGTGTGTCTGTGTGTGTGTGTGTGTTTTTGGGGGATAGATAGGGGGTGGGGTAGGTCGGTTTGTGAGTATTAATGCAAATTTTAAGTTATTTACAACTGAGCCAAGTCAAGCCCAGAGCATAGATCATAGATGTAGTGTGTGGTCCTGCACGCCTCGGAGTGTTTTTGGGGGAAGCTTATGAATGGCTTTGTCTGTTAAGCATCATTTCTGGTTCATATGTGTGCAGATCTGTCTGTGAACACATGGACGCGTGTGTGTGTGTGTGTGTGTGTGTGTGTGTGTGTGTGTGTGTGTGTGTGTGTGTGTGTGTGTGTATGC
>CM059266.1:20632821-20635321 GCA_030347295.1 Setipinna tenuifilis | reverse complement strand
CACACACACAGACACACACACACACACACACACACACATATGCATTCACATAATCACTCTCCTTTCACAAAAACACACACACACAAACACACACACACACACACACACACACACATTGACACTCGCATAACTGACACACACCCTTTGCACAACGGAAGCTCATCTTTCCTCCTGACTGGGGTCATTCAGAGGTCATGAACCCATAGGGGTCGTTGCCAGGTCACCAGCCCACTGTCACTAAGGAGCACCATGGAAATGCTGAAAACTGCGGCTGAACACACACACACACACACACATACACACACACACAGGATACTGATTACCTATGCTGCTGCACTATGGGAACACACACACACACATACTAATACATACATACAGACTACATTCAGTACACATACAGATATCCATAACACACATGCAGTAAATGAGGCTACAAACAGGATCTCCCTTCTTAGTATTTGCAGTTTTTTTTTGGTTGTTTACCCACTAAAATAAACATTTTTACACAATTAACAAATCTTTACACTTAAGAAGAAAACCCCCTGTCCAGAGTTGCACAACAATACGTATAGACAGGACAGATTTAGCTTCACACGTTTTGCAAAACATCACACACAGCGATTTGCAAAACTCTACACGCATTTTCACACTCTAGACACAGATAAGGATTGTAAGGTTATGTCCCTGTTAAAAAAAGCCCTTGCTTCTCACACCAGACTTACATTATGAACGAAATTGGATAACCACATCCACCGGGTGTGGAAACACACATGTGCTTAGTTGAAAACATAGGACTTGGGGGTGCTATAAAAGGCAACAGGTGAGCTCACTTGTCTTTAACAAAATTGAAGGAAGAGATAGAAAGGGACCTGAAAGAAGAGAGAGAGCACCTTAACGAAGACCTAAAACATACTGTAACCTTACCTGATCTTAGCCAAATACGTAGTTTTTTTCTGTATGGCGGTTGAAGGTATACAGTTAGAGTTACAGTATTGTTGTTGTTGGTTTAGTTTTTCTTCAGTTACTGTAAGTGCACGTACTTCATACAATGATTTTTATTTGTGTACGGATTTTTATGTGTCTCCACTTTACAATGGGAAGAAAGCTATTATTTTGTTCTGATTTTCCATGTTGATTGACATGTTAGTGTAACTAAACATATGGCAAGACATAAATATTTTTAGTCTGCAGCATCAGTCATATGCAGTGCTTGGTAAGTTCATCATATTTGTGTACTGTCTTTGTGTACCTTAAAGTAATCGTGAAGAAAGCCTTTGTCATCTAAATTATCCCATAACCATGCGCTCAAACAATATTTCTAAATAAAATCCAGCACTCTACTTCAGGAAAATAGGTTTTTACAGATGTGTTTTGAATGTACTGCAGTCGTGTATAACAGATTGAAATAGTGTACGATCAAAAACTGTGTTAGTGGCATGAGAACAAAAAACATTTTTGTGAATTTGTTTATGGTCTTGGCTAAAAAAATGTTTCATTTTGCAAACAAACTGGGGTGTT
Organism: Setipinna tenuifilis; assembly: GCA_030347295.1. Taxonomy (NCBI): domain Eukaryota; kingdom Metazoa; phylum Chordata; class Actinopteri; order Clupeiformes; family Engraulidae; genus Setipinna; species Setipinna tenuifilis. The sequence continues at coordinate 20,633,803 of CM059266.1, read as the reverse complement.
CTGCAAATTAGATGTGGTGTTTGGTTAATTGTGTTAGAAAAAAAGGAGCTACGTTTTGAAAATTTTGTGTAAACAATTGAAAATAACTGTAAGGTACACAGTGTTGGGGGGAGGGAATAATATATCACGGAAAAAAAGGAAAAGTTACATTTTGAAAAAAAAAAAATTTCATCACATGGTTTTGGAAGCTGAGCAAGTATGTTTGTCTTGTTTCATTGTGCTTGCTGTAGTGTGTATATTTGTCACTAGGAAGACAGGCTGCTATAGTGTTATGGATAAACATAAGCAGACACATACACATTAATCCTCATAAACCGTGCGCACACACACACACACACACACACACACACACACACACACACACACACATACAGTACATAGTGTATATGCACACACATAGATGCACACAAAAGCCCACACTGTCACAGCTTATTGTGAAGAAGTCACAGCATCCCATCACATCACTGATGATAATGTTGTTATACTTACCCCCCACACAGACACAGACACACGGTAATGTGTTTGAGCTTTTTCCTTTCTGTTGATCATCTGTTTGGCGTTAGCAATAAATTGCAAGCAAGCCCTGTGTGAAAATTATGGAATCAAACAAACTCTCTCTTGCTCTCTCTCTCTCTCTTACTCTCTCTCTCTCACACACACACACACACATACACACACACACACATACAAACACATATACACGCACACACACACTCTCTATTTCTCTGTCTCTGTCTCTCTCTCTCTCACACACACACACACACACACAAACACACACACACACACACACGGACACGCACATTGACATGTCTTGCCCTTGTACTTATCCTCCAAGATCAAACCCTTCCCTCTGGAGACAACACACCCTGTCAAAACACTGACACAAACACTGACAACACAGAGAAAAACAACAAGACTGGCAGAAAAAAGAGCCAGAGTCAGTCAGAAGGATAGAGAGAGAGAGAATGACACAATGAAAGAG
>CM059266.1:20607821-20627821 GCA_030347295.1 Setipinna tenuifilis | reverse complement strand
GTGAGCTGAGCTGAGCTGAGTTGGCTGTGGCACAAAGATCTGACGTCCTGATTGGTGTGATGTCATCCCTCAGAGGTGCACACCTGTTGAGAGCCAAGCCTGCAGCGGCGAACCCAAGCTGAGGTGGTGAACCATCTAGAAATCCCTCTCTCGCAGTCACCACATCAGTATCAACATGCCATCTAAGTAACTCCATAGCCATCTGTTTGGGATATATCAATGTAATACAGTAAAAAATACTGTACAGCACATTTCTGTTTGCATAAATCCTTAATACTAAGTAGACAACTCATGCGCTTGTGTTGTTTTATATTTTTAGCTTTATGTTAGGTTTTGCTAAAACCACTTAGCAGCAAAAACATTTAACAGTTAAACTGTTGAAATTTTGTTTACATTTTAGAGACTTGCTGTTGATAGCGTTACATATGGCAACTAGGTTAACCGAGAAACTTTGTCCTTAATATCTTTTGCGCACTCGGCATAAAGACATAAATGAAGCTGCTTTGTAATAAAATCCAACGCGGCGATGACTTCATGTGCGTAGAATTGGTATTTGTGTGACAGCGAATTGCATTCTCCATGACAGATCTGGTGTCTCCCTACCTGGCCACATGGCCACTTGTGGAAGGACTGACAGCGATGGGCTGATCTCATAAGTTCCTGATGGATCAGGGGCTGGTGACAATGGCCGGTGAAGAAGGGGCCATGACAGACAGAGTAACGCCACAGATATATAAGGTAGCGAGTGAAAGCATTGAGAAAAAAAAGAAAAAGAAAGAAAAAAAAAAGAATCGGGGGAGCACTCATCGAAAAAGCCGTCCGTCCAATCCATAACATATCTGTAACAGAGCCCCTCCATTTGTATATTAGATTGGGTCGGGCCCAGGGTGGCCCACACAGGACAGGGAAGGGGGTGGGGGTTGGGCGTTGGGGGGGGGGCTGAGGGATGGCAACACGTCAAAAAACAAAATTACCGACATCTAATGCCCTCCCAAAAATGCAATCAGGGCACACTTACCGTCTAAATGAAGTGGCCTGCAGATTGGATTAACTGGAGCCGCAGCGCTTTACTGGCCCCCGCTACACCTGATCAATATATGGCCCCCGCATCTTAGCCGCGAGACGCCGGAGCCAGAGCCCTGAGACCACCGCCTGCGCCCTCTCCCTCGCTTTCGCCCTCTCCCTCGCTCCCTCGCTCTCGCTCCCTCGCTCCCGCTCCTGGGCGGCCCCCCATCGGCCCCTTGGCGTCCGTACGCGGCACATACATTAAGTAACTAACTAACGTGAAGGGGGGGGGGCCTTGGCCCCGGGGGTTAATCATGCCGGCAGTCTTAAATGCATTACTTGCACAAAATGTATTAGTTCAGAGAATATACAGGGTGGGGGTGAGGTGGGGTGGGGGGTGGAGTGCTTTGGAAATGAATGAGAGCTACCAGGGAGACAGGAGAGCATCCTGCCCTGATGGAACACCACGTCCGTGGGATAAGCACTGGATCAGGAACAGATGAGGGCTAGATCCTTACTTAACAAAAGTTTCAAGTTTCAAAATACTTTCTTTTATTTATTTATTTTTAATTAAGCATTTAAAATTAAGCATTTTCTCTGTATGGATATAATGACCATGTACTAGGAGGTGTTTGTTAAAAAAAACAATAATAAAAATAATTTTGTGCAGCATCATTTATGAAATGTGATTTCACAATAAAACATTTCAGCACATATTCAACAAAACCCAGCAATATCCAAGCATTTATTTTGCACAAGATTTGAATCACACATCCACACAAAATATTTTTGTTAAATAACCTTGTTTTAAATTTAAACTTACCAACTGGATGTCACCTGCCGTTATTTTCATGCAGAATTAGTATTTAATTAATGCATTAATAATTAATTTAATGTGTTCATATATATAAAGATATATATTATTACTGTCCATCACAAGTCAACACACAAAAGCACGTATAAGTGTACACACACACACACACACACACATATGCACACATACACAAACAGATGTGCGATGTGCGAACAGAAACCAAAAGCCTTAATTAAAATGCAGAATTTGTTTTAGGCTGAGTCACTTGATATGATGTATACAAATGTGAAATATTAATGCAGTTCACCCTATTTAAGCTCTATATATTACACTGGGCAACAGAGCACGCAGACACACACACGCGCACACACACACACACACACACACACAGCACTTCCACCCTTAACAGTGCTATTTTCGCTGTGTTAAGCCAAGTGCTTTTTTTAATGATACACGCTCAGCATCCTAAGGGAGCTGTTCTGGCTGGTGAATAAGGCCAGACGCTCTCTCTCTCTCTCTCTCTCTCTCTCTCTCTCTCTCTCTCTCTCTCTCGCCCCCCTCCAATCCAACTCTCCATCGCTCTCGCTCTTTCTCTCTCTCTCTCACTCCCCTCAAACTCTCCATCGCTCGCTCTCTCTCTCACTCCCCTCAAACTCTCCATTGCTCTCTCTCTCTCTCACTCTCCTCTAGCTCTCCCTCACTGTCTCTCTCGCCCTCTTCCAGCTCTCCCTCGCTTTTTTCTCGCCCTCCTCCATCTCTCCTTCGTTCTCTCACTCTCTCTCTCTCTCTCTCTCACCCTCTTCCAGCTCTTCATGGCTCCCATACTCTCTTTTGCCCTACTCCAGCTCTCCATCCCTCTTTTTCTCTCTCTTTTTTGCTCGCCCTCCTCCATCTCTCCATCCCTCTTTCTCTCTCTCACCCTCCTCCAGCTCTCTCTCTCTCTGTCTCTCTTATTCTCACCCTCCTCCAGGCTGAGTTGAAACGGCCCCTAAATCTCCAGTGATGCCGTTACGTCGCGACCAGGATGCTCGCCGTAAAGCATCCGCGTACACTCCTCCTCGTACACTCCTCCGCCGCCACCGCGTAACCCAAGCCGCTTTGAGTCGCCCTTTTTTACGGCCATGTTGAACTGTCAGGTCGTCGGGGGCCGCACTTGACGTGCAGCTCCGATGTCTGTCTTTATCTGCGCTTCTCTTTTCTCTTCTCTTTTTCTTTTCTTTTCTTTTCTTTCGGACGCTTTTGTGCTCGTGTCTTGTCGTGTCGGCGGCCATTGTCGCCGGTTAAGATACACACGATTGTACGAAGCTTTTAAAATTTATGTGTGTCTGCGCGTCACGCTTTAAATTAGCCAATTATCCACAGGACACTGTGGTGTTTGGACACTTCAAACAAAAAAACACACAAACAACAAAAAAACAAACACACACACACACATAAATACACACAGAGAGAAACAAACACTGTTGACATCGAATGTGATATACCAAGGCTTAACACCAAAAAATATTTAAAGGAAAAGAAGAGGGACAAAAGGCTAAAAGAGGAAAAAAGCAGGTGAGACAGAGAGAGAGAGAGAGATTGCTGAAGAGTGAGAGAAGCGGAGAGAGAAGAGGAGAAAAGAAGTAGAAAAAGAAAGGGAAGGCGAGAGAAAGAGAGAAAGAGAAAGAGAAAGACGGAGAGCAGGAGTCCCCACGCTGCCTTTGATCGGCGAGCCTGGCAGGCAGGAATTTACGGCCGAGTGTTAGGGGCGCCCCCCCCCCACCACCACACACACACACACACACACACACACACACACACACACCCTTCCCCAGATGCCTCTCTGGCACTGATGGGGGGGGGGGTGGAGGGGAGAGGGAGAGGGGTGACAGGGGAGAAGAGGAAGGGGGGGGGGGGTGTGGGTGTGGGGTGTATGGCGTGGGGGTGGGGGGTGTGGGGGGGGGGCTCCCTAAATCTTCGGCGGCGCAGATTTACAGCAGCCTATTCATATGTGTAACTACACACACAAAATCACTCGCCAACAGCAGCACACACATTCAATTTTCTTCTCACTCTTACACACACACACACACACAAGCACACACACACACACACACACAATCTCGACAAGCCAGAAAATCTTCAGGACAGCCAGCCCATGCATAAGGATCAGTGAGGAGAAAACACAGTACAAGAACACAGCTGTGATCATTCATATGGGGCTGTAATCATTCCCCTCCATCTTATTTCCACATCTTATTTCTTATCTTTTGTCAGCTTCTCACCAAACCTATACATCTCCGCTCCTGTCGCCCTTTCAGAAATTGATGTCACTGATTGGTCTTGCTTTCCCTGTCACTGAAAACAGTTTAAAGTCCCATGATGTGTGTGTATGTGTGTGTGTGTGTGTGTGTGTGGTGTTTGTGTGTGTTTTGTAAATAGTATTGACCTGAAAATGATGAGAAATTAAAAGCACAAGTAGACGTGTATGTCTGTGTGTTTGAGTGAGTGTGTATGTGTGTGTGTGTGTGTTTGTTTACCTAAAAGTGACAACAAAACATAAAACACACATAAAAGTGTGCCGTGCTGAAGAGCCATCAGTGTCTCCTGTTCCCCCCTCCCTTGGTGTGTGTGTGTGTGTGTGTGTGTGTGTGTGTGTGGTGGGGGGGGCAGGTGACAGCCTGCCAGAGGGACCCAGCCGCATGGCACGCCATGCCTAAATGACCCTGCCTGTGTGTCAGAGGTCAGGGGTCAAGCCTCCTAACTTCCTCTGCTGCTTGTCTCTACAGAGTGGCCACTGAGTGGACGACATGCCACACACCCCCACCCCACACCCCCACCCCCACCCCCACCTGACTCCATTCTGGAACCTTCCAGGCCCCACTCAGCCCCCCACCGAGTCTGCTTCCCCGCAAACAGGCCTCCCATCCTCTCGGTAAACAACAGGCAAGGGGGCCGCTTCCAAAATGGCCGGTCGTAAACGCAACAAACAGTAACTGCTCCCTGCTCTGTTTTTTTTTCTGCTCGAAAACAACCCCCCAGCCTCCCCCAACCACCACCACTACTTCTTGGTTTCACTCTGACGTCGCCTCCACCCCCCACCCCTCACCCTCACCACCCCTCAACCCTGATTTCTCCTATCTCTGTTTCACAGACTTCCATCGTAAATCCCCTCCCCCCTCTCTTTCTCCCTCTCTCCCTCCCTCTCTCTCTATTTCTCTCTATCTCTTAGCCAGATTCTGCACCTCTGTTTTTCTAAACACAAAAGGTTAAAGAGAGCTGAGGGTCAAACAGAAGACTACTACCTGTTTTGTTTTTTTTGCTATTTCTATATTTGTCTCCAGTGGAGTAGCAGAGGGACCACATGTAAGCGGCAGACTTTCTCGGGATCTCGGCAGACCAGCAGACATTTGTGTGTGTGTTTGGGCTGGGGCACCAACGACCACACACCCCCTGCTGAGAGGAATTTGATGAGGAAGTGTAAATCATGAACATGCCCATAAAACACAGACACGCGCGCACACACATGGACACACTCACACACACACACACACACACACACACACACACACTCTCAGACTCTCTCTCTCTCTCTTTCTGTCTCTATCTGTAACAGACACTCCCAGCTTGGGGAGTATAACCAAGTAGCTAAGCTCCAGTATAGCTTCTGCCAGGCCTTTGTGTTTCAGTAAGGATGTAAAGTGTGTAATATCGTCACTGCTTTCTCTTGGTACAGCTGGCTCTGGCACTAACGTCATCACCACAGCATCTGTATTAAACAACATCTTTATCTCTTCATGGACCTCTCTTTACATAAACAAACACAAGATGTTCTCTCTTTTAGACACACACACACACACACACTGTGCTGCCCATAAAGATACACACACACACACACACACACACACACACACACACATGCACACAGCACCAGCTGTGTGTGTGTGTGCCAGGCAGCCCAAGTGTCCTTTTGGTGACTCTGTGCGACGGGTTGCCATGGCGACGGGCCCCAGGACTGTAGGCAAATGAGCAGCACTGATGAATAATGCACCCACGCCGCCAGCACAAACACCGACGCGCTTCGCCCTGTTGCCACGGGATACCTGGGAACGCTTTTACGCTTTTTTTTTTTACGAAGGACAAACTGCGTAAAATCTGGACGAGCAGTCGTGCAAACCGCCTGATAAACTTTCACCTGAAAAACATAACTTTTTTTTTTGTTTTGTAAATACATAGGCCATGATAAATAGAAGAATAGTGTATATTAAAGTATTTGTTAAGACAAAAATACTGACTTAGATAAAGTTTGACTTCTACTATGATTGTCTCAAACACACAGCAGTTAAAAGTAGTTATTTAAAATCATCTAAATAGTGTTCTGAGGTAGTCGAAAAGGAAGCAGTTAAAAAAGCCTTAACTTCATATTTAGCCACTCAAAACATGGCTACACTTTTCAGACTTAGAGGTATTCATCAGAGCACTGCAAGTAACAGTCCGGACAAATTGTTTGTTGGCTTCATCTAAAGAGTTTTACAAAGTTATTTAAAACATTTTTTATAAGATACTACCATTCTCTAATACTGTCTTTCACACCAAGCTAAACCCCTTCACTGAACCTAAACAGTTTACAGAGATACAGATTGATCCTAAAGCAAGTTTAACTACATTTACATGGACAGTTTTTTTAAATTGGAATAGATCTAAGCCAATCATGTGATCTGAATGTATCGTTTACATGACATTTACAAAACCAGACCAGTATGTTCTAACACCCAGCGCTGCGCACAGGTATAGCAGGTTAAGGATGGACATCTTATCTCTAGTTGGACCTGAACCCCACCAGAAACAGTCAGATTAATTGTGTACACAATGACTGTAACGGACTACACCACCCCTTCCAGTCGAGGTGTTTACACAGTACGTGCCTTTCTTTTCCGATTCAGGGGTCATTCCGGTTATAATTGGCTTAAAAGTGTCCATGTAAACATAGCTTTTGCCAGAGCTGTGCTGGATGAAAATCACATGTGATTCAGTGCTCCTGTGTGAGGGGAGACACACACACACACACACACACACACACACACATTCTCCTGCTGAGGAGAGCTGAAGAGCACTGGAGTACTGCTTAAAGGCCTAAGGGCCATCGCACGCTCACGGGCACATGCGCACACACACACACACACACACACACACACCTGTTATTTTGCTGGTGTATGCATTTCACTTGTTTTCTCTTCATAAATGTGTGTGTGTGTGTGTGTGTGTGTGTGTGTGTGTGTGTGTGTGGGTGTGTGTGTGTATGTGTGTGTGTGTTAGGGGAGGACTTGACTTCACCTTCTGCCAGCCCAAAGTGGGTGTGGTGGAGCAAAATATTTTGTGTCGTCCTTTCCAACGAAAGTGTCATTTAAAGCCTATGTTTAGCAATACAGTTCTGCAGTTCTATGGCTCCTATTATGTGGAGCAAGTGAGTCAGTTTGAGGCTCGTTTGAATTCGCTGACACAAATGATCCATGGATGACAGTTTATTTATTGATTCTGACTTGTTTGATTATTATATCACTTCCTCTCGCCCCGTTCCTGCCCAGTTAAATTGGCCGTTCGTGAAAACAAAAAAAGACAGAGCCGGCGGGAATGGAGGGAAACGTGTTAAAAGAGTGTGTGTTTATCATGGCACGAGTAGCGGGGTGAAATCAGCATGTGTGTTAATTGCGGCGTGGGGGGAGGGGTGTGTGTGTGTGTGTGTGGGGGGGGGGGGTTGACAGGCGCTCCAGCCCTGGAAAGAACGAGAAATGGAGCTGAGACACAGACTCTTGAGTAGTCACAGAGCAGCATTTCAGCACAACAATTCTCTCTCTTTTCTCTCTCTCTCTCCATCACTTCTCTATCTCTCTTCCTCTCTTTCTACCCCCTCTCTCTTTCTCTCTTGCTCTCTCTGTCTCTCTCCTCTCTACCTGTCAATCTCTCCTGTCTCTCTCTCTCCCTCTCTTTCTCCCCCTTTTCTCTTTCTCTTCTGCACCATCATTCTCTCTCTCTCTCTCTCTCTCTCTCTCTCTCTCTCTCTCTCCTTCTCTTGTTCTCTTGTCATTCACTTACTCTCTCCCTTCTGTACTGTTTCATTCTCTGCCTCTCTGTCTCCCAAATGCAAACTGACTGGCCCATGAGCTGAAACACTCCGGAGGAGACTGCATTAAGTTAAAGTCCCATTTTATGTGAGCACAGCGAGTGCAGCTTGTTTGATTACATCTACACTTGCTTTATTCCCTCCGTTCAGTCATAGACAAATGAGCACATTTTGACTTGCACATTAAGACCAACTTTTACTAATGGGAATATATAACACACACCACCTTTTAACATCTGAATGTGCCATTTTATGACTCCCTGTGTAAATACACACACACACACACACCATACATACACACACACACAAAGCACATTCATAGACTAATATGGCACATATTGCCCATTGCACACATTTAAATCACCCCCCCCCCCCCCAACAAAACCCCCAACGCACCCCACCACATCCATCACCATCACCACCACCACCCCTCATCCACATACACACTCAACCAGTGCAGACACCACCTCCCCACAACCCCCCCAACACACACACACACACACACGGCACACATAAAACACATATGGCACACACACACACACATACGGCACACACACACACACATACGGCACACATAAAACACACATACACATATGGCACACACACAGACACAGACACACACGCACACGCACACACACACTATTCTTGCACTTGTGCACACAGTGGAACACGTATGAAACCGGAGCAGTGCCCAGCTGGTGGCCGGGGGTGAATATTTGCGAATGAGCATCATGTCGTCTGGTTGCGTGCGGTCGAGCGGCTGGCCTGAGTTATGGCGGCCCGGCTCCCCTGTTTGAGTTGGCAGCCGCCGCGGCGCCCATGACACCGGGTCCTCGAGCAGGGGAGGCTGAGGTGAGGTGCCCCGCGAGTGCCTGTTTTTTTTTTTTCTTTTTCTTTTTAACCAATCTATCTCCTGGCTGTAGTGTAGTGTATGTGGCGAGACAGAGAGGGTCTGAGCGGGCTGGCTGGAGAGGCTTTCGCTACTGTCTGTGAGAATAAGTCAAGCTGACAGAGCTGAGAGGGAGGCAAAACACCAGAGAATGCAGCAGAGGGGAGAAGGAAACGGGATGGGCTTTGTGTGTGTGTGTGTGTGTGTGTGTGTGTGTCTGTGTGTCTGTGTGTCTGTGTGTGCGTGTGTGTGGTGTGTGTGTGCGTGTTGAAAATTGTTCTGTGTGGGTGTGTATATGTGTGTGTGTGTGTGTGTGTGTGTGTATGTTGGTGTGTGTTGGTGTGTGTGTGTGTGTGTTTGTGTGCGTGTGTATTGAACATTGAGGTGTGCGTGTGCATGTGTGTGTGTGTGTTGAACATTGCATGTGTCTGTGTGTGTATGCACACATATGTGTGTATATACATCTGTGTATCAGGGTGTGGAGACATTAAAAAATTAAGCAAACACTGTAAAAGTGGGGGTTATTTCCTCACTGGGTTGGATAAGTCGCCCATATACTGACTCAGTCTGTACCTGTCCAACTCTATGTGTAACCAGTCCATCCCATTTAAAAGGGGGAAAAAAAGCTTTTTTAAATTATTTTTGGCTGAGCTGAGAGGGCAGATTTGTCTAGAATTACAAGCACTATGTCTATCCCCATCAGCATGGTCCTCCACAAACCCTGAAACGGTTAGCTTTTATTAGCTTTTTCCATGTTGTCTCAGCAATAAATCTAATGCTGAAATCTGGCCTCCGACGAGAGGCTCACTTGGATGGCGCGGTCTTAGTAAATCACAGGAGCTACTGTTACTGCAGCTAGGCTAGGCTACGCTACGCTAGGCTAAGCCACTACTGTGCTGCGGTGTGTATGTTAAGGAAGCAGCATACAGTAACTACTTCAGTGACCCCGAGCAGAAGGGCAGACTTTCTCTTCCTCTCTCTCTCTCTCTTTCTCTCTCTCTCTCTTTATGTCTTTCTTTTTCTCTCTCTCACACACACAGGGAGTGAGAAAGACAGTGATGGGGGGGGGGGGCATTCTAGACAGAAAAGACAAGATAAGAAATATACATGTTAACTCCTGCTATGCTATACTACTAGAAACACTTTATAAAACACTGATGTGTGATTTTAACATTTATTGAATTTCTAAAAAAAAAAACCTTGTTCACACATTTATAGATCCGATATTAGAAGGACTAAATACATGTGAGTGTGGGAGATGTGGAGGAGGAGGAGACTGAAGGAGAGGAGAGGTTGAAAGGATGACGGAGGGAGAGTTAAAAGAGGGGAGGTAGAGAAGAAAAGAAGAAGAAGAAGAAGAAGAAAGAGGTAGAATACAGAACAAGAAAGGACAAGATGGAGAGGATACAGTATAGGCAAAAAGAAAGAACAAAAAAGCACAGAGCACAAGGAAGAAAAGGAGATGAAAAGACTGAGGCAGAGAGGGGGCAGGATAGAGGGATAGAGGAAAGAAAGAAAAGCAGGGGTTTTAGGGACAGAAAGGGAGAGGGGAAGAGAGAGAACAAAAAGGTGTTTTGGGGAGGTGTACAGGATCAAAGAAGAGTAGATCCGATTCTGTTTATTTAGTTTCCTGTTATTACCATGTATTTTCACGACTTTATTTCCGTTATGCTGAAGCTTAAAGAAAGCTGTCATGTATGTCCTTTGAGCGTGATTCAAAAGTAATCCCATGCCTAACATATGGCTTTCAATAGGGAAAGTGTTTGTGTGTGTATATTAAGAGCTAGGGGATGGGAGTGTGTGTTGAAGTCAGTTCCGCTCCTACCAGTGGTGTGCATATGGCTGCTGGCTGTTAGAAGGGTTTTTTCAGACTTCCAGTCAGCAGCAGGCATCTTTGATGTCAGTCTGGCCCACGTCCATCAGGCCCTCCGCTTACGTGACCAGCAACGCCTAACGCATCTTTATTTCCCCCACATGTTAACGCAGTCAGTCAGTCAGGGAGGGATGGCTGTTGTGTTCCCTGCTCTTCTCTAAAGAGGGAGTTTGAGCTGATCAGGGAGTTCAGAGTACAGAGGGGCTGGTGTTATCTAGCATAGTAAGATATTGTGCACTCATGTGTTGTAACGACCGTATACGTTTTTCATGAAGAAAATGTGTGCACGGATACTTGTGAGGAGATGGCTTTTCAATTACACTAGACAAAGACATCCCTGGATTGTTCTGTACAATGCCACTTTTTGACAATTCTCGAACACATTCTCTTCAAGGGCATCTTATTATCAGCTGTACAAAGAAGCAAATCTTTAAGACAACTGCCCTTAATTTTAATGTTAAAAGCGACATGTATTGGGCAGTCAGCCAAAGAAAGCAGGCAGCAGCCCTAACGCCGAACCGTGTTGGTGCATTGTAGTGTACTCCTGAGCTATGTGGACAAGCCAATGGCCTCTGAAATTGCCCAGAGAGAGCAAGAACAGTCAGACCTGTACATCATCGCCCTAAGTCTATTTCAGCCTCACTATGATATTCACACACAATTCTTAAAAATGTATGAGGGCGCAATAACCTGCAGCTGGCACAATGGGCTGTTTCTAAACTCAATAGCCTCTCCATTGCTCTCTCTGCGACACAATGAGTTTATTAGCCTACATTTTAATAACACTGGTGTGATGTAGAGGTGTATATAATTTGACCACAGCGTGTGAATGGGTTCTGATGTGAATGCAGCTTTGAATACAGGAGACACAATGTCAAAACCAGCGCTGAAGCAATTTTATATAAAGACCTTTAACTTCAGCCAGTGTACTTTTTATTTTTTTTATTTTTTGTGACCATAGGTGGATACACGCTGTTGTTATGATGTGCCATTTGCTGATAGATTATGATCTTTGACGAATGAGTTTAAAAATAATGAAACGGAAGAAATGACAGAGCAGTTAGGCAGTCTGTCACAGGCCTGTTGGCTCTTAACGCTGTCAATATGTTAAGCAGCCAACCAGCAATGCTGTGAATGGGCAGCCATGACAGCCTGGCTCATATCAGTTATCAGCGCAAAGGTCATAGTCATATGAAGATGGAAAACTTTATGTGCTTTAAAAAAAAAACAAAAGTACAGTTTAAACGGACATTGCCCATATTTCAAAGGAACCAAAATAAAAAAAAACTTTGCAAATCAACCCAAGCATACACTCCCAACACAGTTGTGCTGAATGTGTACAGACATGTCTTCATTTTTTTAAAAGATGTGGCATTTTCATAATGTCAACGGATACGAACATTCATACACTACAACGTGTACATGTAAGCGGTAGGATTAATCAGATGCAATCAAGCTGTGCGCCATTGCCACTGCTTTCAGAAAGAGTCAGACACATCACCGGTCGAGACACGTTTTTCTCAGTCACCATGAAGCAACACTCCCTAGCTCTCGTCGGCTGAGTCGGGATTCTCCTCCTGCATATTAATCTTAATTTTTTATTCATAAAAATATAAAAGGTACAGAGTTTCAGGGGGCGGCCGTAGATAAGTAAAACTCTGATATGCGAATGTACTATGGAATATTTTTTTGAAACTCAATGCATTTTTCACAGTTTTCATTTAACTTTGATTAATATTGCACAGCTTGCTCATAATGGAAGACATCTCCCATAATACAGTCTGAATAATGAGAATTAGATGGAATTTATGTTCGTGAGATGCTTTGCTTATTAAATCCTCTTGTGCATTTAAATTCAGACAGGGTAACGACGCAGTCTTGTGAATATTAACGTTTCATTCCACGGTAATCGTCGGAAAGAACAGGCAAGTAATGAAAATGATATTGCCCGTTCGTCTACCTAAAACAGAAATTATCACCTTTAGTGCCAAGTTATACCAAACTTTTCCTTTGTAAAAAAAAGATAATCAGTGCATCTATGCCACATCTATCTGAAGGTAAAATGTTGAAGATGAAACGTCTTTTGGGATATTTATAACAGTCAGAATTTATCATGTAGGAACGTTATTATAGTCTTTTATGTTACTGTTTCGAATCCAGACCCAGGGGTTTTCTGTTACACAGCCACTTGCTACACTGTAGCCTACCACACCGTCATGCTTCAGGATGTACATTGTTAGCCTAGGCTACTTCTCTATCCTTATCATTACACACATAGGCCTGGAAGCAGCCTTCATCGTAGACTCGTTTTTCTATCTAAAAACAATTAAAAATGGCAATAAAAATACCTTTCATTGCAATATTGTAAACAGTATCAATTTAACACAAGTAATAAAATCCCCGTTGTATATTTAAACTAAGTTAGCTATTTAAAATATAAATAATGTGGTTAGAGTCTCTACATAACCCTCCCAGAGACTTTAAAGGTTGCTCTGGAGTTTTTGAGCCCGTACCAACCCACTAGGCCTATGGATTGGTGACGGATAACAACTTACCAAACAAAGGCCACTTTGCTTTTGGCGAAATCTGACCCTTGGAACGTGACCCGGGGTGATCGATTTGAGGGGAGATGTCGACTTTCATTTGGTCTGTCTTTCTGTTGAATTAGAAAACGAGGAGAGCCACGCGCGGGTCCAGAGGAGGCTCGCCCTTTCTCTGCCAGCCCCACGAGGACTTCTGCCAACCCCGAGAAGCGGAGCGCGTGTCAGCTCACTTTCCATCAACAGGGACGCCCGTCACGCTCGCTCGCCCGCTCGTCCCAGTCTGAGGTCCTCTACCGCCGACACATTGCCAAAAGTGACGCAGAGCCCCACTACCAAGAAATTATTGCGATTACTGTCTCCTTCAGTCACAAACAACGACCATCACACATTAGTGGAGGTAATATTTCTTAAAGATTGAACTCGTCAAAAATATGAGCTATTAACATCAACAATGCGAAAAAGAGGCGAAAATATTTCAGTTATTTTTATATTTATTGTTCATAATACAGCCAAAATATATCTTCTTTTTTATTGAGCTGGCAATTAGACTATCAAATGCTGTGATTGGCAGTGTACCCCAGTGTTTTTCGCGAGTTATAATCGTATAGTTACACATCTTAATTTATGACATTATATGATTACATGATTCATAGCTTTGCATCGTTACACTAGTCTCTCTCTGACAATATATAAACATAAAACTTTTGAGTATTTAAATACTTCTCTTTACTGAAAAAACACTAATTAATTTAACGGAAAAAATATGCTTACAAGTTTTAGCCTACTGGCAGACTTGTAATGCATTACTCTTTAACACAAATCGAAGTTATTCTTAGGCCCATGCAATAATGGCTTAGGCTATACGTTACACACACACACACACACACACACACACACACACACACACACACACACACACCGACACACACACACACACACACCATTTAAAAAAAAGCTTTTGGACAGATGAATGACAAAATAAATCTAGAAATCTAGAAAGAAATAAAAACAACCCACCTGCATACAGCTGTTAGTGGAGTTTCAGTAATGTTAGTACATTTAGGGATGCTTTTTGTCTTCAAAACCCCCGCTGTCATTACCAGCTATTATATTTTCCTTGCTTCAGTTAGGCCTATCATCGCTTACCTGAAAAATACCTTCATCGAAATAATTATTTATAATATTTTGGCAGCAAAATTATGTGTAGAATATTGAAAGCCTTTAATGCGTCTGGTGAGTTAAATGTCCTCCTTGATGGCATTTTAAAACATCTTAATATTCCTCCTGTGGCATTGTGTTAGACGGTAATTAGGAGACACGTCGTACAATTACTCAGCGTGACCAACAACAGTTTTACTGAATTTCAATACCTTAATCTTTCTTTTGATAAAATATCACGACCATAATTGGTGCTGAAAGGCCGTTTGCCTGTTAAACTCATTTAATCACAAATCTAGTTTTTGGACGGTGTGTTGTTTCCCAATCAAGATTATTTATCAAGCAATTAGTAGATGATACATTCAAACTGTACAGGAGATAAAATATTAATACGTGTATTAATCTCAATTTGAGTAGGTTTTAAATATTTCTAATTTTACTTATCGTGTAGGTAGTGATGAATGATTGCTTTCACCCACCTCTTTATCTAGACCTATTTCATATAACAAAACATGAATTGCACGTAAAGACTGTCCGCAACAACTTTCAAACATCGACTGAGTGTTAATGATTCTCCACTTGCAGGTAAATAGCCTGGCAATGTTTAAGATAGCCTACAATGATAAACTCTGTAGCTAGGTGGCGCTCCAGACCTCTTTATTCTTATTCTGACTAAAGGACGACAAAGTTTGTTTAAAGGAAATTCCTTGAATTTTAAGGAGAAATTTATTGTTATTGCCTTTGCACATTGTTGGGATGATATTCATCTTGTTGGGAGAGAGCACAGAGAAAAGAAAACAAAGGGGAACACACACAACTCCCTGTGTCTCGCCTTGGTTTTGCGAGGCCCGTGTCTTTATGAATAGGCTATGTGCCCATGAAAGTTTAACGGCACTGCGTAAGATCTTTGGTAGCTATTTCCAAAGTCAGATTATGAACATAACTGCGTGTAAACAGATTCACCCAGCATCATATCATTTTATTGCTGTAATTTAGCAATAAAATACTCATTGTTTTAAACTCACAAAACCCCTTTCGTAAAATTGCCAGTAAAAAAACATGTTCTCTCGTTGCAACAAATATTAACAATTAATTTCAACCAGGTATACACTGTAGACTCAGCCCCTGTAATAAAAAAGAAAAAAAAAAACCTCTCACGGTCACTTTAAAGAGTTAGGCTATACACATACAGACATGTGGTAATGTAAGCCGCACATAAATTAATGGCCTTTGCGTCCCCTCTCACATGCAAAGGGCAGAAAATGTTTGTCGGTGTCAGAGCGAGCTATATATTCACGAG
This sequence comes from Setipinna tenuifilis, assembly GCA_030347295.1. Taxonomy (NCBI): domain Eukaryota; kingdom Metazoa; phylum Chordata; class Actinopteri; order Clupeiformes; family Engraulidae; genus Setipinna; species Setipinna tenuifilis. The sequence goes on along the minus strand of CM059266.1, from coordinate 20,612,139 downwards.
GTGCGAACACGGCCAATTGGGCGAACAAACAGCGAGTAGCCGAGCAGGCTTAGTCCACTGTAATTCAAAAACGGCCGTTATTTATGACCTCGTCAATCTACAGGGGAAGAGATCCGGACACGTGTCGTTTGTCGGAAAGCATAAATCTACGTCTCGGTGATAATTACAAGATATCGAAAAGAGAACAGCCCAACAGCCGGTAATGCCTGACAAATTGTCATAGCAGATTTCTTTGAGCCCGACTATTTTGAAATATTTATGATCTTGTAATAAGCCTGAGGGCTAAAATATGTTTAGGCTTGATCATAGTTGCGCCTCAGTTATGCGTCCAGTGCCAAAGACAGAGGGGGAAAAAGTCTCGTTTTCAAGGACTGGAATACTTACGAGCTCACATTAAATCTGCAATTTGTCTCATAAACAGGTCGTATATTTCATGTGCTGTGCTTAAACAAGTAATGAACTGGGCCTCAGTGGATACAGAAATCTTTCCTCTGGTTCTCAATACAAACAGCAGGTGGCGCTCAGATCAATACGACTTTACCTTCTATATTTTCCAAACAAGTCATCCTACAGAACAAAGCCTTCAAGTGCGAAATAGTTTTCCTTTCGAATATTGTATTCCTCCGGAGGACACATAAGTAGAGTTTATTTGCAGACTCAAAATCAAAACCTCCCGTCAAGTCTTGTGAAGCGCCATTCAAAGGCAGAGGCATTCACACCAGTCTTCAAAGGACAACTTACTGCATTATGTATTCTGTAGCTTGATGGTCTGCCCAATCAACTTTAATCTAAAACGTGTTGACTTATAAATATGCATGTGTATTATTATTATTATTATTAGTAGTAGTAGTATTAGTAGTAGTATTATTATCATTATTATTATTAACAATATAATTATTATTAATAATAATAATATTATAGCTGTTGGTGTTGATAGAATATCACAGGACAATTGAATAAATTGCATAACACACAAACACTATGAGGATTAATAACAGTTAGTTATTATTTTGCCTTATCATCCATTAAGATGGCAGCCCTTAATTCATAGACATTTAAAGATGCATTTTCTCTGCACATTTATTTGTAGTTAGAAGTCATACTGGGTTTAAATCATTATGATTGAAAAGCACATGAAAATGTGATAAAACCGTACTTTAGTTCTATAGTCATATAGAAAAGGCATATAGACTGCTGCAAATATATTTCAAACTTAACAATAGTTATTTACTAAATAATAATAATAATAATAATAATAATAATAATAATAATAATAATAATGTTATGGATGGTTTATGTCTAGATATATTATTCAGGATTACAGATCAAATCTGTTTGTGGCTTACATTTAATCCTTACTAAAAGATAAAACAAATATATAAATATATACATTTTTCTCTTCAGTTGGGTAAAATTATAGTATAATAGATTTGTAGTATAATTTAGTAATGCACATGTGCAATCTTTGACTTCTCTTGAGACAGTCACATTTTTTGACACAACTTTAAAATCTCCGTTTAAAAAAAAAAAAAAAACGCATGTGTCTGAGAGAGACATACAGTAGAGATAGAGTGAGAGAGAACACAGTTTAAATCTTAAATACCATCTGAAACAATTTCTAGTCATCTCTAGTCATTAGACCGTTGGCTGGACCTGCCCAGCGGCTGGAGTGGACGGCACTGTGGGTTACACGTACCCCTCAGCACATTCAGATCCTTGGCCAATTAGCTATGCGTGATTAATGACCAACAAGAACCTGACACTCCTTTGAATTACACACATTTGGATGATCAAGGTCTTATTATATGTTGGATTAACAGAATTGCTGAGGAAACGTAATATTTAAGTCACTGTTGCTTTTTGAAATTAGATACATGTGTTATTTTGTAATAAAAAAAACAAAGATGTTTATACTACATATTCCCAGCGAAGTTTGAACAGTTGACTTTGTTGGTGGCTCACTGTGGACCTCTGTCTGTGGAGGACACCTGCTGTGTGTGTGTTTGAGAGAGAGAGAGAGAGAGAGAGAGAGAGAGAGAGAGTTCAGATGTTCTTTTTATATCTTTTCAAACTATGCATTTCAACCATATGTCCTGCTACCCTTTCTCTCCCTGTCTCTGTTTCTCTCTCTCTCTCTCTTTCTCTTTCACTCTCTCTGTCCTCTGTGATGTGTGTTTGTGTGTGTATATTGTTGTGGCCACAGCATCGCTGGCTCCTGCTTGTCTAGGAAGCAGTTGGTCTCCTGGGTGTGTTTGATGTGGATGGATTCCGGCATTTTGTAGGCATTCTTTGATTTGAGGCGGACTGTCTTAAGCACACACACACACGCATGTATGCTCGCACACAAACACACACACGCACACGAAAAGACATGCTTGCTTAACATGAGCTGAGAAGAAGGATGGGAGAGAGAGAGTTGTGTATGATGGGAGCCATGTTGTTATGAGGGAGTCTTTGTGGGTTTGTGTTGTTTACTTTTATGTGTGGTTATTGTGTATTCCTCTTGGGAGATGGTGCCTTTAGGTGCATGTATACATATACACATGCTTAATTGCCTTCTGGAGTCTGCATGTAAAATAAGCATGTGTGTGTGTGTGTGTGGGTCTGCGTGTGTGTTCGTGTGTGCGCCCGCATGTATGTGTGTGTGTGTATGTGTGTGTGTGTGTGTGTGTGCATGCGTGTGTGTGTGTGTGTACGTGTTAATGATCGATGTTGCAGTGCAGGTTACACTGGTGTGGTGCACAGAGCTGCTCAGATTTAACAAACACACCGATGAGTAATGAGGAGGATGATGCTGTTCAAAAGACAGACCTCCCTGCAGACACACACACACACACACACACACACACACACACACACACACACACACACACACAGACTACAAACACAAGAGTCAACAGCGCAGTAGACATATCGGTAGCCCCTGTGAATGCAGATGTAAGCTGTAATGTAATTTACATAATAACACTTAGATGGCTATTCTGGGAAGTTCTTTATTTTCAGCTCCTCTGCTCTCTCTCTTCTCCTTCATTTTCTCCTTTCTATCTCTCTCTTTCTGTAACACACACACACACACACACATGCATACACAATTTCTCTCACTCTATTTCTCTGTCTTTTTCTCTTCTCTTCTCTTTTGCTCTGCCCCTCTCCCCCTCTCCCTCTAACACACACACACACACACAGAAAGAGGGAGCGAGAGAGAGACTGAAAAAAAGAAAGAAAGAGAAAGAGAGAGAGAGGTACATTTGCACGTAGGTCAGAGTTCACTCTCATTTTTTAGCCAGAGGGAGTGAGAGGTCAGATGATGGGTACTGGGTGTGTGTGTGTGTCGGGGGTGTCGGGGGGTGTGTTGGGGCGTCGGGGTGTTAGGGGGAAATAATTGGGTGCTCAGGGTGTTTAACACAGAAGGAGCCTTCTGCTGGCTGCCAGCCTGACAAAATATGTGTGTGTGTGTGTGTGTGTGTGCGTGTGTGTGTGTGTGTGTGAGTGTGAGTGTGTACAGGGTGGTCTATTTTCCCTTATTTGTGTTTTTTACGCATTTTAGTTTTAGTATGCTAAAAGTTGCATTGCATGACTATGACACTGATTATACAGACAAGGGTTTGTGTGTGTGTGTGTGTATGTGTGATTTTGTGTGTGTGTGTGTGTGTGTGTGTACTGTTTTGAATTTGACCGCAGTTTAACCTCCCCTTGGTGCCCCCTCACCTCCCCTTCACCCCTCCTCTGCCCCCTCTCCTCATCCTTCACTTCTCTCCCTCCCTCCCCCTCTCCCTCTCCCTCTCCTCTCCCTCCCTTCCTCTCCCCTCTTTCTCTCTCGTTACAGGGTGACTCCTAAAGTGCCCCCATCTCTCTAACACTCCTCTACCTCTGAGCCCAAGCTGTCCTAGACACAACATTACCCCGTCCAGCCCTGTCACACACACAAATATTTGTTTTTTTAATCATTATGAAAACGAACGCATGGCAATATATGCTACAATCTGTTTTTTCCCATGTGATTTTGAAAAAGTTAATTTTAGTGATACTTTCTTTAGCATTTAAAGATGAAATGTATAATTTTTTGTTTTAGAATTTTAATGTGTTATATAGGCAGGTAAAGACCACCAAACTCTACTGATAATGGATAATATAAATAGCTAAGTGTCACTCATGCTGATTGGTCGGTTAAAGGGCAGAGCTAAGTGTTACTCTTGCTGATAGGTCAGTTAAAAGGTAGGTGGGATATGGTTGCACACCTCTCTGTTTGCTTGAGCAAGTTGAGGCGTGTACACCTTCTCTACAAAACACATGATGCTCTTCAGGATCGAAACGTGCG
>CM059266.1:20585321-20587821 GCA_030347295.1 Setipinna tenuifilis | reverse complement strand
ACAACCAGCACCCCACTTCTCTCCCGCTCTCTCTCTGTCTCCCTCTCTCCCCATCTCTATCCCTCTCTCTCTCTCACACACACTCTCTCTCTCCCTCTCTCTTTGTCTCACAAGCTTTCTCTCTCCCTCTCTCTTTCTCTCTCTCTCACAAGCTCTCTCCCGTCCTCTCTCTTTCTCTCTCTCACACGCTCTCTCTCTCTCCCTCTCTTTCTCTCTACCTCTCTCTCTCTCCCTCTGTCTTTGTGTCTCTCACGCTCTCTCTCTCTCTCTCTCCCTGTCTCTCCCTCTCTCTTTCTCTCTTTCACACACTTCCTCTCTCCCTCTCTCTTTCTCTCTATCACACACTCTCTCTCTTCCTCTCTCTCTTTTTCTCTCTGTCGCCCCCCTCTCTCCCGCTCTATGCATCGCTCAGTTTCTCCATGTTTCTTGTCTTTATCTCTATTTTCTTGACATTCTGCCACTACCATCCCTCTCTTTCTCTCTCTCTCTCTCTTTCTTTCCCTCTTTCTCTTTGTCTCATTCTCACTCTCATTCTCTCTCTCTATGCATCTCTTGCTTTTTCTCTGCCATTCTTTCGATTCCCCTGTTTCTTTCCATCTCCTGATTTCTATCTACCATCCTGGCTGTCTCTCACACTCTTGCACAGACACACACACACACACACAAGTAAAGGCTCCTTTTCAATTCATTAAGGCGGGGGTCTTTGGAGAGGCGGGGGGGCGGGTTGGGTGGTGGGGGTGGGGTGGGGTGGGGGGGCACAGAAGGGAGGGGTGTCATCAAAAAGGCACAAGTCATTTAGCACGCTCTGTGCGCCCCACAAATGGATCCTACCTTCAGATGCTTATTGGATCTACGCACGAATGCACTCCTACGAATATTAATCTAAGAAACACTCTCTCTCTCACACTCTCTCTCTCTCGCTCTCTCTCTCTCTCTCTTTCCACTTCCTCTCCCTGTCTGTATCCCTTTCCCACCGTCTCTCTTTTCTTTCTGTTACTCTCTTTCTCTTTATCTCTTGCTCCTTCTGCCAACTCATTCCTTTCTCTCTCTCTGTCTCTCTCTCTCTCTCTCTCTCTTTCTCGCTCTCTCTTTCTTCCGACATGTAGAAACTTCAGTAGTCACTGGTTGAACAGATAGAACAAATATGCAAAAGAATGGAACCACATATTAAAAATGAAAGTGTCATAAGAATCTGATGAAGAAGAGAAAGACAGAGAGAGAGACAGAGAGAGGGAGAGAGGGAGTAAGCGAGAGAGAGAGAGAGAAGAGAGACAAGGCAGTATGAACACTAAGCCAGAGAAGGAAACCCGTGAGCAATATTTCCATATCCAAAGTTTCCGATGTGTCCTCACAAACACACACACACACACTTAGCCTCATATTTTCAACCAGCAAAATTTGAGGAATTTTGAAAAAAAAGAGAGAGCAAAGATATGATCGACTAGAAGTAAATTCAAAGGTCAAACGCAGACCATTTGTCCAGACGTCACCCTCTCTCTCTCTCTCTCTCTCTCTCTCTCTCTCTCTCTCTCCCAGGGCGAGGCGGCGCTCATAAGAGTATTTAACATCTGTGCAGGCCCCTTCAGCGCTGGCCTCGGCCATACGTCTAACAACATGGTGTATCAGTAATAGAGCCAGGCCCGCGCGAACAATTAAAATCACAGAAAATGTGCTTAGCAACGTGTCTGCTTAATTTAACAGATGGCGGAGATCAGCTTTTTTCCAGACACTGGCGGAGATTTCTAGCTCTCCTCTCCTCTCCCCTCCTCTCCTCTTCTCTCTCCTCTCCTCTCCTCCGCTCCTCTCCTCCTCTCCTCTCCTCTCTCCTCTCCTCTCCTTTCCTCTCTCCTTTCCTCTCTCCTCCGCTCTCCTCTCCTCTCCTCTCCTCCGCTCTCTCTCCTCTTCCTCTCTCCACTCCTCTCTCCTCTCCTCTCTCTCCTCTCCTCTTCCATCTCTCCTCTCCTCTCTCCTCTCTCCTCTCTCCGCTCCTCTCCTCTCTCCTCTCCTCTCTCCTCTCCTCTCCTCTCCTCTCCTCTCCTCCTCGCTCTCCTCTCCTCTGCTCGGCTGTGGTGGGGTGAGTGTGTGGTGGGGTGGTAAATGTGATGGCGTCCCATTCTTTCAAACTTCACCTTTTCTTCCCCCCACTGATCGTTTCGAACACGAAACAGCTGGATGGACTATAATGAGTGCTCTCAACTCGCCCCGCCGTGTGTGTGTGTGTGTGAATGTGAGTGTGTGTGTGAATGTGAGTGTGTGTGTGTGTGTGTGTGAGATCGTAATGAGTCGTTCTCGACTCACCCGCCTTGTGATTATTTTTGGGAGAGACAGTGGAGCTCCAACAATTCCGACTTTCGGGCTTTCAATTTTCTCCCCGAGAGTTGAATTAAACAGCATGCTGATGGCCTGACAGTCTTTCCCACTTTTTAACTTTTTTTTTTTTCTTCCCCCAACCCACCCTGCTTCTCCTCCTCGTTATCGATGAATTGTTCGTCCCTCACTC
>CM059266.1:20577821-20580321 GCA_030347295.1 Setipinna tenuifilis | reverse complement strand
TTACTGTCCCTGTTACGTCAGTTAGGTACAGTGTAAAAAAGTGTGTAACAATATGTAACATTATTTACTTACACTCTATCATAAGATTAGGGTTAGGTTTAGGTACTATATGTACAGTGTAAGTACATGATATTACGTGTTGTTACATGTAGATACACTAAAAAAGGAACCGTAAAATAAAGTGTTACCAACCTTCCTTATTAAATGTAGTTTCAGATATACACTTGATGTTTTTAATGTGTATTCTTAAAAGGGACATATTGAAGGAAGAAATTAAAGGAAAACAATTGTTTTGATGATAGGGTTAATTGGTAAAAGTGTAACTAATCACTCCTGCCAAAACAACTTCAGTGTAGGAAAGAGGAGAAAAAGAAAAAGAAAAGAGATCTGTTGGCTAATAATTATGTATTGTATTCTATTTCATACGCACGCTGTTTTATCATTATCAAATGGCTCACACCCATCGCTGCAGTGATTACATAAAAATATACTGTACTGTGATACAGTATATATATAAATAAATATACTCTTAATACACGGTGATCTCTCGACAGCACAGCAGACTTTGCTAATCAGCAGCAGGGCCTGGGTGGGGACGCCGTTTATTTGGCTTTAATCAAGAGGAGCAGTAGGGGATGATTTGACTGGATTAGTCCAGACGCCCGCTTCACAAGCACCCCGCCATACAGCACATATTTCACAACAGCATAGAAACACAGGGAGACAGAGAGAAAGAGAGAGGGAGAGGGAGAGAGAGAGAGAGAGAGAGAGAGAGAAAGAAAGAAAGAGGGGGAGAGAGACCGAGGGAAAGAGAGAGGGAGAGAGAGGGAGAGATAGAGAGAGAGTGAAAGAGAGAGAGAAAGATAAGAGAGAAAGAGAGGGAAAGAAAGGGAAAGAGAGAGACAGAGAGGGAGACAGAGACAGAGAGGGAGCGAAAGAAAGCGAACAGTTCAACAGAAATATAGAAGAGAGGGAACAGGAAAAAGAAAGACAGAGGAGGTATAGATAGAAAGAATGTGAAGGGGAGGGGCACTGGGCAGACACTCAGGAAGAGAAAGGAGGACAGAGAGGGAGAGGAAAAGAGAGAGAGGGAAAGAGAGAGAGACAGAGGGAGAGGGAGACAGAGAGAGGGCAAGAGAGAGAGGGAAAGAGAGAGAGGGAGAGGGAGAGGGAGACAGAGAGAGGGCAAGAGAGAGGCACTTTAACCCAGTGGAGGAGTCCAGTTAGGGAGACTCTGCCCCTTAGTTCCTCTGCTCCTCTGCTTGACCCCGCTGGTCGCCATGGCGCAGGGGTCAGCCATGCAGACGTGCTCCCAGCGGTCAAAGGTCAGACAGGTCACAGGATGACCAGGTCAGGAGTTCATCCTGTCGCTCAGGACCAACACAGCAACTCCCTTTCCTAGCAATGATGATGATGATGATGATAATAATAATAATAATAATAATAATAATAATAATAATGCTCAATCTTTTTCCGATGTTCCAATGAGTTAGTTTTTTTTATTGTACAATTGGCATTATATTATATTTTGTATTGAAATTGCTTTTAAATGTATTATTATTATAGTATTGTAAGTATATACTATTAATATATATATTTATTTGTTAATTTGTTTATTTCACTACTATTGGTTTAAAAATGTATTGGAAATATTTTATATTATCCATGTTTATAGGACAACTTTTAGACAAGTACATTCTGCTTCCTTAGAAGAAGATTTATTTATTAGGATAAGACCCTTGAGATGCACCATCTCATTTTTGAGGGGGTTGGTTATAGGTTATAAAATAAAGAAGAAAATAAAAAACATAAATAAATGCTACATTTTTACTTAATAAATAATGAAAATTGATAAGATCATGTTAATGAATGTGTTTTAAATTGTTTTGGTATTAGCTTGTTTTAACTGCAATACTCCAACTGCAACAACAAAAAAATCTGACAACTAGCGTTATTGTTATTTATGGTTACATTTATGGTTAAATTTATTTATGTTATTTAGTTATATAATTGTTATTTATGAAAAATGATTGTCCAATAGTTTTAGTTTGTACAGTAGTCCATTATTATTTAGTAGCAGATTGTCAGATTAATGTCAGATTACCCAAATATTTTGGTTCCATGTCTGTTATAAGATGAGCTTTGATTAATATGATTTATTATGATTGATATGATATATTACACCAACACACACACACACACACACACACACACACACACACACACACACACACGTCAAATGTTTTAAACAGCCTTTTTCAGTGTATGAAAAAAAATCTTTGCAATTATGGACACAAAAGTCAAACATTTTCTGTATTGTGCTGTATGCATTTAGGTCGTGTACATCTTTGCTGTCAATTGGCAGGTCAGGTGTGTGTGTGTGTGTGTGTGTGTGTGTGTGTGTGTGTTTTCAAATAGTCTGGAGGTCATGTGACAAAATGAAATAAATATCTAAAGAGAGACACTGTCATGTTTATCGGAAATTAGGTCCCTCAAATTA
>CM059266.1:20570321-20572821 GCA_030347295.1 Setipinna tenuifilis | reverse complement strand
TTCCACGCATACGTTTCGTAAAGGTTGATCTGTGTATTTTACAGCAGAATTGTACATTTCTATAAGAATTATCACATCAGCCAAAAAGAAAATGATGCTAACATTGATTAGGCATTAGCTGTTTAGTATCCAGGCTATAGCATTTAAAACAGGCTATAGCATTTATTTAACATATAATTTCTGAACTGTGTTGAATTGACAATGAATATGAGAACCCCCCCCCCCCCCCCCCCACACACACACACCCAACAAAAAAAAGCCCACAGGACACCCACATGAACGCGCTGTGAACCCCTGAACTGAACTTGAACCGCGAGTATCACGGGCAGGTCAGGGTGTGGCCGGCAGGTGAACTTTGACCTCCGGGAAGCAATCTTAGGGCCATAGGGGGGCCCCGGGTGGCATAGCGCCCCCCCCTCAGGGGGGCAGGTCGTCAGTGTCGGTTCCCCTGTCCCGATCCAACCACGGGCATCCCTGCCCTCAAAGCCTGTGGAGCGGTTCGGGGGCAGAGAATGGGGCGGTGAATGGGGAAGTGCTGGCTGATTTGTTTAGCGTGAATTGAATTGATCCCTGATGGGGAACAACAGCATAGGGTCACACACACACACACACACCGCCACCACCACCATCATCACACTCACACCAGATCACAAGGCCCTTTTTTTCCTCAAGGGGGTAAAAAAGGGGGCAATTTTTCCTGATTAAGTACTCCCCCAACCTCACCCCCACCCCCCACCCCACTTCTAAACAGCCTTGAATTTCTCTTTTTTTTTGTCTTTGTTGGTTCTCGCTGGTTCCCTGGCGCACTCCCAAGGGCTGGTGCTGTTTAGAGAGGAGCCACCTTGGCTTGGAGGTTAAATGGGAAGGGATCTGTCATGGAGGGAGGGCTGCTGCCGCTGATGTTGCTGGCGCACATGAGATGAACTCTGAACTCTGTTTGCCCTCAGCGTAATATTGCTGTGGTGGCTGTATTTGTATTTGTGTGTGTGTGTGTGTGTGTGTGTGTGTTTGTGTGTGTGTGTGCATGTGTGGTTTGCTCACGGAATGCATTGTATGTGTGTGTGTGTGTACACACAGAAGTGTGTGTTTGTGTCTATATGTATGTTGGTGGTCATCTACGTGTATATGTGTGTGCAAGTGTGTGTGTGTGTGTGTGTGTGTCTGTGTGTGTGTGTGCGTGTGTGTGTGTGTGCATTGGGTGTCTCGAAAAGGGCTATATAAATGCAATGTGTTGTTGTGTGTGTGTGTATACTACATTTCTGTATTTTAGTATATTTGACGGCATCTGTACACGTGTTGTAGTCTGAAATAAACAGAGAGAGAGAGAGAGAGTCAGAGACAGAAAGAGAAAGAGCAATAGACAATGAGAGAAAGAAAGAAAGAGAGAAAATGAGAGAATGCACGATGAGTTCATGCCTGCCTATGTATGTGTTAACTGTTCACAGCCATTACCAAATGTGCCCAGTTGTACAGTTTATCGAATTACACATCCTTTTAATCAAATCAGCCGAGTATGGCTCTACCATGGGAGACACACAGAGAGAGAAAGAGAGGGGAAAAATTTCGAAAACGGGAACGAACGTGCTCAAGCTTCACCGTTGGGTGGCGCCGTTGGTCGTTCAAGTGATGAAACAGGTCTAGTATGTGTGTGTGTGTGTCGTGTGTGTGTGTTTGTGTGTTTTTGTAGGGTGTGGAAGCCGAAAGGGGAGGGGGTGGGGGGGAGAGGTGGGGAGAGGTGCCTGCACCACCCTCACAACTGGCGTCAAGGCAAATGATCCGAGCTCTGTGATTGGCTGAGGGCGGGCGTCACGCGGCCCTGCTCAAACAAGGGAGGGGCGGAGCTAAGCGTGATGCAGCCGTCGGCAACCAGGGTGGCAAGGACACAAATCCCTCTCCATCTTCTTTTCCCTTCAGCAAAACACGCACACACACACACACACATGCACACTCACACACACACACATGCACACACACACACACACACACACACTGCGTGGACCATACAAACACTCTGACACAAAAAGTCCTTTGTATTGACCTTTCCCTCATCAAACACTTAACTTCTGTAGCAAAGGTGTGTGTGTCTGTGAGGGAGTGTGTGTGCAGGTGAGTGTGTTGTACACATGCATGCACACACAGGTGTGTGTCTCGGCGTGTGTGTATTTAGGTGGGGAGGGCTTTGTTCACTGATATAAACTGCTGTCTTCGAGATGTGCCTAAAAAGTCTACTCGCAAGCACGCACGCATGCACACACACACACACACATAGCCTCGATGCACAGAAATACACAGTCTCTCTTTCCTTCTCTCTTTCTCTCTCTTTCTCTCTTTCTCTCTCTCACATACCCACAGACACACATACACACATACATGCATGTGCGCGCACACACAATAAACACAGGCACAAACACACAGACACACACAATAAACACACCTATATAAGCCCATCTACCCTTCTTTATACACAGCATTTCCAAGCACAAGGTGTGTCCAGCTCACC
>CM059266.1:20537821-20560321 GCA_030347295.1 Setipinna tenuifilis | reverse complement strand
TAGGTCACGTTAGAATATCTCAGGGTTTCAGAGAGAGAAACCGGAAAGGTTATTAAATAGGTTAAAGGATTGTCTGAGTCAGACATGACTTTGCTGTATTTTAGAGCATGTCACAACCAGCTACATTGACTATGCACCGTCCACAGAGATCCACATTGCATCCCACTTCCTCTGTCTGGTTGAAACAGTAGGGTAGGTTGGTTCCTTTCCAACAAATCAGAAGTGGAAATCTTTTCACCAAACTAAAGGACACGAACGCATCACTGATCCATCTGTTTGTTCAACCTTCTATTAGCCCTCTGTTAGCGGTCAGCTAACCTTTCCTGCAAAGGTCAAAGCAATCAAACACAAACCAAACAACATGAGAGATGCAATTCCTCATCAGAAAGCTAGGGGGTTCAGGTCATCGCTTTTCCTCCCTCTTACACACACACACACACACACACACACACACACACACACACACACACACACACAGTTAAACACACACAACACACACAACACACACACATGTATGCACATAGCACACCACACACACACACACACACACACACACACACATTCACACATACACACACACACACACACACACACACAAATGCACACAGTTCAACACACATACACACAAACACACACACACACACACACACACCACACAAACACACAGTGGTGTCGTGGCTTATGTGAAGTTATTTGAAGGGGATAGATTGTAAGAGTCGGAGGTAGGGACTAGGGAGGGGTAGTTGAGAGCAAACAGAGGGGAGGAGTGTGGGAGAGTGGCCGTCTGATTCACCTGCCAATCACAGGGAGGTGTGGGGTTAGGCCAACCAGCCCCGCCCCATTCCAACGAGCTGAGTCACTGCCAAACAACAGAGGCCCCCAGTACCCCCCCACCCCCCTCAATAAATATACACCCACACATATACATGCAAACATACACACACACACACACACACACAGTCACCCACATATACCTGCAAACACAGACACACACACACACACACACACACACAGTCACTCAAATACAAGCATACACACACACAACTTACTGCAAGATATAGGTAGAAAACCACACACAAGCAGTATTTACACACAATTCACAAAACTCACACAAACCCTGCACAAATATACGGTGGTGTACACCCTGTAGCATGTGCACATTCATACAGACACACACACACACACACACACACACCAAGCCTGCTCTTCAACTCATAGGCAGAAAACATGCATCAGAGTGATCATACACAAGTCATGCATACACTCAAACACACATGCACACACTCACACCTACGCAAACGAGCACACATGGTCCATAGAGTCGGCAGATCATCACCATTTTGTATGCTGTGGATTAGCATTTTTCTCTTTCCGGTTCTAAAGGGGAAACTTCCTATGGACAAATGAATATGCTTTTGAAAAATCATCAATCTAAAATCTAAAACACAACAAGGTCAATTGTACAAGGACCTTTTGCATTCGTTTTTAAACAAATATGCATTCGTTTTGAAATAAATAGCCAACAAAATTTCTAATTTGTCCACAGATAAGTGTGTTTTATCTTTCTTCACTGAATGCTGGGGTCGTCTACTTCACTTATACCATATTTGTGATGAGTTCGCAAAAGCCTATTTGTGTTTCCATAGGGATTTTCACCTTCAAAACCACTAAGACTTCAATGGTAACACGGAAAAACTTTAAAACTTGCTAACTCTATTGGCTTGTTTGAAATGACTGGCTGGCTGGCTGGCTAGCTGGCTTAAAGCAATGAATTCTGGACTTGAAACAGTGAAATTTTTGGACAATCTCCACAAGATCACTATTTCAAATCTAGAATGCATTGCTTCAAAACCTGCCACTCAGTCAGACAGTCATTGTAAACAAGCCCTATTCCTCCCAGCACATACTTGAGTGACAGACACACACAGGCGCACACATGTTCCTATGCTGTACACATACATTTACACCACCACAACCAATCACAAGTGGGCTGTTGGATATTTTGGTCTACTGCAAACAATTTAATTAGCTTCATTACACAACTGTATACAACTGAATACATTCTCTAACATAATTATTCCATCAATTATGGAATCACCCGCTGCAGATAAGGATACAAGAGTGACCACACCTACACCAAAGACTACTAACAGTTCTTATATTTCATTTCTCTCTGTGTGTGTGAGTGTGTGTTCTCTGCGAGCGCTTGTGCCTAGGCATGTTTAAACACTGAAGCACGCGTGCCAAATCTCAAAGTCAGAGCCAAACTATAAATAAAAACCTCTCGCACAGAAGTCACATTTGAAACCTCCACTACAGCGCTTCCTGGAGCACTTCCAATCCGCTCCAGATTCGACTGGCCATCCGTCAAACACGACATCGGCACTTACCATTGGTTGCTGGGAGTCTTTCAGCCAACGAGGTGGAAGCTACAGAAGACAGCGATTAGATGTGCTGGGGTGCAGTACCCACATCTGACCAGAGGGGTGCAGTGCAGCGCGCAAGACCACCGGGTAGCTCGCTTCTTGTCAGAGGTTAACTGCTTCATTGCCAGACACATAAAAACAGACACACAGACATTGCCAGACACACACAAAAAAACAATACATACAATACTTTATACAGAAAGTTACACAGTCCTTAATAATTTCTCAGGTATGCTGGAGGCTAGGACTCTGATGTTTTACATTATCACTATAATGTGAAACTTTTTATATATTATGTAAACTTTAAATGGTTTACTAAACCATGCTAAATTTCTGTTACACTTCAACATTTTTTTTTACTTTCATCAAAACTATTGTCACGTAAAGTGTAATTAACTGCCTTTATTCTGTTTTATCACTACAGTAATGGTATGTTTACTTAGAAATAAATCAGCCATCAGCAGCATTAAGGCGTGTCTCAGTGCTCATATAGGCATGACGAATGGTGGCAGGTCATGGTGGATGATAAGCTGAAGAGGTGGTTTTACAACATGCACACGCGCGTACACACACACACACACACACACACACACACACACACACACACACACGATTGCACGTGTGCACACAACACACACATACACAAAAGTACATGTTTGCAAATGTGCCTGTTGACTGAAAACACACAAACACACATACACAGATACACACAAGTACACAGATACATTTTACAAATACATCCACTTATGGAAATAAGAGCTCTCACACACTTCCCATTGCACAACCAAGATTTATTTACTTTGCAACGTTTCGGTCATGGACCTTCTTCAAGTTGCTTCACAAACACACCCACTGACTGAAAACACAGACACACACACACACACACACACACACACAGATTTAGACAATGGTGTCCCCCACGTCCACTCAGTGAGGACAGCATGTTCAGCACGAGTGTGTATGACCATGTGTGTGTTGCATATGAGTGTGTACGTCCATGTGTGTGTGTTGCGTATGCGTGTGTACAGCCCTGTGTGTGTTGCGTACGAGTGTGTATGTGTGTATGTATGTATGTGTGAAGGTGTTTGACAGACTCTTATCAGAGTGTCACTGGATGGCAAGGACAGGAAGAATGAGACGCCAGACACACCACTTGACCACAGAGGTGAAAGAGGGAGATACAGAGGAAAAGAGAGGAGAGAGGGGAAAGAGACAGTGGGGTGGGGTGGGGGGGGGGGGGGGGTTAGTCAGGATGAGTCAGGGAGAAGGAAAGAGAGAGGGGAAGAGAGACAGTGAGGGGGGAGAGAGAAGGAAAGAAAGAGAAGAGCAGGGGGGGGGGGGGGACTAAGGTCAGGGCACAGTGCAGTGCAGTGCCTGTGTGCTAATCTCCATACTTAAGTACAGAAAGAGAGGAATAGAGAGAGACAGCGAGAGAGAGAGATAGAGAGAGAGAGAAAGAGGGGAAAGTAAAAGAGAGAGAGAGAGAGAAAGAGAGCAAACTCCTGCCTCCTCCTCAATTCCCTTATCTGAAGCATAGCAGCCACGCACCCCGTGCTGAATAATTACCGGTGTCACTCCGAGTTAAACCAACTCAATTTCTCTCCCACAACGCCAGCCGCACAGCCGCCTCCCCAGCTCCCTGAAGCAGCGCTCACCTCCGCGCCGTCCCCTTTTTTCCTCTCTCTTTGGCTTTTTTTAATTAATCAGTTGGCCGTTTTTTTTTTTCGTTTTCTTTTTTTGTGTGTTTAAATAGGGGGGAAAACGGTGTGTGTGTGTGTGTGTGTGCTGGAAGACGTGGCGTAATGACTGCCATCAATTAATGGCCTCCGCTGGTTAAATACCTTTTTATCTTTGCCGCGGCACCCCGCCAGTACCACGGTGTGGCATTTTAATGGGCACGGGGCCACCACTGAGGTTTACTGCGCACCGCGCCAGTGTGTGTGTGTGTGTAAGTGTGTACGTTTGTGTGTGTGTGTGTAAGTGTGTGCGTAAGTTTGTGTGTGTGTGTTTGTGACAATGTATGTGTGCGTGTGTGTGTGTAAGTGTGTGTGTGTGTGTGTTTGTGAGAGTGTATCTGTGTTTGTGTGATGTGTGTGTGTGTGTGTGTGTGTGTGTGTGTTTGTGACAGTGTATCTGTGTTTGTGTGACATGTGTGTGTGTGTGTGTGTGAGAGAGAGAGAAAGAGAGAGAGAGAGAGAGAGGATATGCTTAGTTATGGGTTTAAGTTTCTGGATGTTTGTTTATGTGTATGCATATGTGTTTGTGCCATGTTGTGTATTGTTGTACGTGCTGTGTTTTGGGAGATGAACACTTAGTTTATATACGTGTGTGTGTGCGTGCACATGCTATTGTCTGTGCATGCGTGCGTGCATGCGTGTGTGTTTGTGTGTGTGCGTGTGTGCACTTGTGTACTGCTAACAGCATCTGGTCTTGCATGTCTAGCTGCCTTGTGTGTGTGTGTGTTGCATGATTGAACCTGCATGTGGGGAACACCAGCTTAGCCGTCCTGCACACACATGCCCATACACCACACCATGGCCCTGTGCTGAATCACCTTTATACAGGGAGGTGTATACCTACAGTAAAGGGTGTGTGTGTGTGTGTGTGTATCTAGAGTAAAGGGGATGTGTGTGTGTGTCTGTACAGTAAAGGGTGTGTGTGTGTCTACAGTAAAGGGGATGTGTGTGTGTATATACAGTAAAGACAATGTGTGTGTGTGTGTATACCTACATTTAAGTGTGTGTGTGTGTGTGTGTGTATATATATATACAGTAAAGGGGGTGTATGTATACCTACAGTAAAGGGAATGTGTGTCTATCTACAGTAAAGGGGATGTGTGTGTGTGTGTGTGTGTGTGTGTGTGTGTGTGTGTGTGTGTGTGTGTGTGTGTGTGTACAGTAAAGATGATGTGTGTGTATCTAGCATAAAAGGCTTTGCCAAGTGGCCATGGGCTGTTTGCATGTGTTAGTGAATCCCTCTTAAGCTGATACATTAAGGATATACCCCCACCGACCTCATCCACCCATCCCAGGGCTTGCACACACACACACACACACACACACACAGCCCTACACACACAGCCCTACACACACACACACACACACACACACACACACACACATACACAACAGCCCCTACACACACACACACACACACACAAACATACACACACACCAGCCCCTAGGCAGACACACACACACGAACATGCACACACACACCAGCCCCTGGGCAGACACACACACACACACACACACACACACAAAAGCCCCCAGACAGACACACACGAACATACACACACACACCAGCCCCTGGGCAGACACACACACAGACACACACACCTCAGTACCTAGACAGACATAGACACACACCCGTGCACCATCTTAGGGCTGAATCTCTGCAGGCAGAGGAGCAGCAGCACAGTCGTGCTCTGATAACTGCACCTTAAAAGGTCACATTTACCTTCCTCCTAAAGTGCCTGTTTACTTTCCCAGCTCCAAGGAGCACCCTCACCTCACCCTCACAGCACATACAGCAGGCTGGCACACCCTCTGCTCTCGTCTTTTTTCCTCTCTTTACTCTTTCTTTCTCTCCCTTCCTCTCTCTCTCTCTCTGTCTACCTGTGCCCCTCTTTCTCTCTCTCTCTCTCTCTCTCTCTCTCTCTCTCTCTCTCTCTCTCTCTCTCTCTCTCTCTATACCTCTGTCCCCCTTTCTCTCCCTCTCTCTCTCCCTCCCTCTCTCTTTCTACCTATGTCCCCCTTTCTCTCTCTCTCTCTCTCTCTCTCTCTCTCTCTCTCTCTCTTTCTCTCCTTCTTTCCTTCTTTTCCTCCAGTGTGGCTTTGGGCAAACACTTGAGTGTTGCGATAGCATCGGTGTGTTCTGCTCCCATTCTTCAGGCCCTTATCAGCCGCTTGATTAGGCCTGAAATGAATTATGTCCGACTGCATAAACAAACGTCTCCCAGTTCCCAAAGTCATCATTCGTCTCGGGGGCTCCACGCAGTTTACCCCGGAAAGGCCCCCGCCGCCGGCACACACACACACTCACACACTCACTGCACACACACTCACACACACACACACACAGACAGCAGGAGGGGGGCTCCGGGCACCTCACCGGGGACGCGGGGAAGGTACAGGCACACCTTGACACACACACACATGTGCGTACACACACACACATGTACATACATGCACGCACACATACATACACATGCATACACAGACATGCACATGCACACACACACACACACACACACACATACAGACACACACATGTGCACACGCATGCATACACAGACACACACAGACACACACAGACACACACACACACACACACACACACACATACATGCATACATACATACATAGATACATATGTGCCATATGCAGGGAGACTCACATGTATGCACACCCTCATTGGCACACCCATACACACCCACACATATACAAACATTGACACAAAACACACACACACACACACACACACACAAACTAATGTGCACTACACAAGCTACCTGTGTGTGTCTTAAAAATTAATAACTCTTTAAAAGCAATAACTCTGTTTAAAGTCGGCTCCTAATTGCTCGCTGATCCCACCTGACACAAGCAACTCATATAAATATCTTAAGTGCTCGGGGCACATTTTCTGTCAGGCAGGTCTGCCAAACAAATGAGACTATCGGGTCTCCGAGGCACGGGTTTGTCGGAAAAAAATACATCAAACGTCAGCTAAACAGATCAGCGTTCAGAAAACTGAACAAATATTTGTCCAATTATTTTATTTAATCACAGGGCCATTTCATATTTTTCTTTTTTCACAAGATACACGTCTTTGCCTGCGGGGCCATTAACCAGCTATGCTAAAAAGCCGTTAGTGGTTGCTTTATAATCAATAATGCACCATTAAGGAGGCGTATTCAAAAAATGCTGCGTTAAAAAAACAGAAAGCCTAATTCGTAGAAGCCTTTAGATGAATAATGGCTGCTGCTCTGACAGCGGGGGAATGCGTCCTGTGTGAACCCTTCTGGCCACCGTACCATTGAGTCACCAGGAGCCTCGGGAGCCATGGGAACCGTCGCTAGGAGCTAAAGAGAGAGAGAGAGAGAGTGAGAGTGACCGGACTGGACACTGTGATCCAAAATTTCTAAGTGGATCAGTTTCTCTAAAATAAACCTGAGAATGTAAATTAAAAAAAAGACCAAGAGATCTGATTGTAAATGGTTTCTAAATAGTTCTATAACATTTGCTTGATGATAAACATGTTTTAAAAAAGTCACTATCAAAAGTAATTGTATGCTAAACCGTTAAGGGTTTCTTTTCGTGTTTTACCCTGTGAAAGACTGCTATCAGCACTCTCTGTGTTGCTATAGTGCAGCGGTGGTGCCTTGTTTGGGAAGCTGCTTGTGGTTCTGGAAGTGGCCACTAGGGGCAGTGTGGTACAGAAAGTCACCTTGTGAGCGGCTAGCCCTGGAGAGGAAAGAGGAAGAGGAGGAGGGGCGTACGGAGCTCCCCAGAGAAGACCTACCTGTCAGCCAGACCAGAGTTACAGCCCCCTGGTTACACTAAACACGGCCAGCAAGATGGATAGACAGAGAAGGGACACACACACACACACACACAGAATGAGGAGAGACAGAGAGAGAGAGAGAGAGAGAGAGAGAGCAAGAGAGAAAGAGATACAGATAAAGAGAGAGAGAGAGAGATGAATAATAGTTACACCAAGGCATGAAGAAGACAGAT
Organism: Setipinna tenuifilis; assembly: GCA_030347295.1. Taxonomy (NCBI): domain Eukaryota; kingdom Metazoa; phylum Chordata; class Actinopteri; order Clupeiformes; family Engraulidae; genus Setipinna; species Setipinna tenuifilis. The sequence goes on along the minus strand of CM059266.1, from coordinate 20,552,157 downwards.
AGTGCCAAGAGAGAGGGAAAACATAGAGAGAGAGATGCAGAAAAAGAGGGAGAGAGAGAGAGGCAGAGACAGATATTCATACAAACACCAAAAACATGAAATAGATGAATGAGAGAGAGAGAGAGAGAGAGAGAGAAGGAGAGAAGGAATCCCAAACCGTGGGTTATATTTAGCTCTAGAGACAGTTTCCCAGACCTTCCCAATGTTTTTGGCAAACACTTCTCCTTGTTTTTCTTTTTTTCTACTGTAGGACATGTCTATCAATTTCGTCTTTATTTAGTTTGTATTTCCACAGATAGAGTGTGGAGCTGGTCCCTCAGGGGGATAGGGGACGGTGCCGTGACCTGGCCCCTGACAGCGGTGGCCCAGGACGGGAGGGGATGGGGCGGAAGGGTGTTGTGTGTGTGTTTGCTACTGTATGGGAACAGCAGAGACTGGGCCTTGGATGAGCACATCCTCCTTAACTGGACGGACAACAGGTAGAAGATATGGACATATGTGGAAGGACTGGGGAGGAGAGGGGAGAAGAACTTAAGAACTTACCGTACCTTACTATAGGGAGCACAACGTGTGTGTGTGTGTGTGTGTGTGTGTGTGTGTGTGTGTGTGCGTGTGTGTGTGTGTGTCACGTGATGATGATGATGATGATGATGATGGTGTGTGAGCACTGATGATTAACAGCTGTTTGTTGGCTCTGGCTATGTGGAATCTGATGTCTTCTCCTGGGCATCATCTACTGTATGTGTGAGGGGAATCCACAGGCCAACATGGACACATCAACATGGCCCCCTGGGTATCATGCTCCAAAGCCAATCTAGCCAGACAACAAGATGTTTGACAAGTATGCGAGTAGAGGGAATATGAAAAAAGCTGAGAGAGAAAGAGAGAGAGAGAGAGAATGAGGGAGAGAGAGAGAGAGATACAATGCTGTAAGTAAAAAACACGATGCATTCCCATAATGGGCTGGAATGTTCACTAAAAGCTTTCACTAAAAGCTTCTTACATCATTCCATTTTCAGTTGATGGAATTTTATTAAAATGACAGCCCGGACACTGTACACAGAAGGATGCTGACTGGAAATGGAAAAAAAAAACAGTTTTTCCCAGGGAGTTAAAAGCCATATTCTATTCTATTCTATTCTATTCTATTCTATTCTATTCTGGGCAGTCAGCCCTGGCAGATGAAGTTAGTCCCATCAGGTCCAAAACCAGTTATGACACAGTTCCATTCTTACTCCACGTTTCCATTCTTACTCTGATGAAGGTTTGACTAACCGAAATGTCAGTGTGTCTGTTAACGTTCCATTAAAAGTGCTTTGTTTGTAAAAAGCAAGACAAGCAAGTGTTGCTCTTTTTTTGTGTTTGGCTCTCATGAATGACACAGTTCCACGACTTACAGCTCTGAACCACTTCTTCTCCTTTGAGTAAGCAGTCAGTTACTTTCCAAAGAGCCAATTTCTCATTCAATCCCCCCCCCCCCCCCCCCCCCCCCCCCCCCCCCCAACCCAGCCCCAGTGGCCCAGTTGTACACCTACAAACAAACATGAAATAGGTGGGATATCTGCCACGTTCCTTTCTTTTCTCTCTGAGAGACGAGGGAGTCATACTCTCCCCAAAACACACACCCTAAATTTCTTGTCGCCCCCAACCTGACCTGCCCAAACCTTCGACTGTAACACGGAAACTGCTTCGCGCCTAGGTGACAAAAGCTAAGACAAATAGCTTACACTTGTGAAGTCATAAAAGAGCAAATGGCATCCTATCCCAAGGTGTTGCCTTGCCCTGCTATGACACTGAGTGTTTTGAGTGGGTTTGCCGAAGCATAACATTTAAGAAACAGACCAGACCTGCTTCAGACTAAGGTAGTTTATTTAGACAAGTGTCAGTGTCATTCAGTGCTAAAGCCAGGCATTTTTTGGGTGGTTCCTTTTACCAGCTTGACTACAGAACAATGTCATTATATGCTTGTTGTATTCATAGTGTAACACAAAGATTGTTTTAAACTGGCACATTTCCCCAGTTCCTGGAAAATAATCCTTTATTTGCATATATAATTAGCACATTGTCCTCTATTAGCTTAGTTAGCCACTGAGGTGTACAGTTTGCAGGTGTACAGTGGGGGTGTGCAAGATACAATCTGTGTGTGTGTGTGTGTGTGTGTGTGTGTGTGTAGTGTCAGTGTGTATTTCATATCATGATTTTGATGGACCATTTTGATCGTGCCTCACACGTGTCAAATGCGGCATGAGCTTTGATCTACAAGGAAGTTGATGCTATCGTTTCCCCGGCGTTAACGGCAGATGTCACGCTGCCTATGAGATATCAAAGCACATATAAATGACCGAGGGCTTGTTGTGCGTGACTTATGTCCTCAAAGTAGCACTGAAACACTGCCATAGCCGTTTGTTGGTGATGTAGAGTGTGCTGGTGCGCACGTGTGGGAGTGTTTGCTGCTCTCTGCTGCTAACGCTAAATGATCAATATTAAGAGAGGAGCCTGCCAGATGGTAAGGGCTCTATTAAGATATTAGCTCCCAGTCAACAAGACTAACGAGGGACATGGAGACTGATGTGTGAAAAACATGGAAATATACACATGAGGGGGAGAGCTAAAGGCAAGTGTGCTGAGAAATAATTAAAAAAACAAATCCTATTGAAGGTTCCTCTCAAGGTTGTTGCTCAGTGCTGTACTTTGGTGCAAGCTAACAGTTCAGAAATTTGTAATGTGTAATGGATAACTAACTGATAATCACATGAACTCTGTTGAAATTTGCTCCTGATTTCTCTAGATTTTGCAGAATTTCTCTGTGCAGTTTTCATGCAGGTTACTTATTAGGCAGCAGTAAGGCATTGACATGCAGCAATACATTTGTTGGAATTTCTAGACATTCCGCAATAGACTTGTCCAAAAAAACTGGAAAACCCACACAGACAGGAACCTTGTAATGTTTCTCAATCTCAATCTTCTCAGACAGAGAAACAGAGAGACGGAGAAAGAGAAGAGAGAGAAAGAGAGTGTGTGACAAATGGATCTGACAGGAGCGGTTGGCGGGATGGCGCGGTAGGCGTTACGGAGATGCCCTATGTAAACTAGCGAGTTGCCCTCAAACCCTGTCATTAGCCGCCAAATCCTCCTCAAATAATGGGCCTCTCCTTTCACCAGCGCTCTGTCATAACCCTCTCTACAGTAGCCCTAATTACAGGTGTCACTCCGCCAGCGCTTTTGATTGGCACTGGTGTGGCTGGATCTAACAGCGGCCGACCCGGGGCTAGTCAGCACGGACTTAGCCGCCGTTCTGCGCCTATTATTCTCCGCTGCGTCGCCTCGCAGGAGGTCAATGAGTACTTGGAGGCTATTATTATCCGACAGTTGAGAGACGCGTCGTGCAGGAAGAATAACACAAGGGAGGAGGAGGCTATGGTGGGCAGGAGAGGACAAACAGAGAAGAGAAAAAAGACGAGAGATTTAAGAAAACAGAAATGACTTTAAGGGTTTTTTTTTTTTGGAAGAGACGCCCTGGCTACACACTTGAGGAGATCTGAGAGGGCTGCATGAGAGAGGGGTGGGGAACCAACTCTACAGGTAAATGGGGAGGGTGAGGAACAAAAAGCCCAAGCAGGTATGTTTGTGGAACTGGGTGCTACGCAGAAACACGCGCACACATATGTGCATGCATGCACATACACATACGCACACACATGCACACACTCAAACAAACACACCCTACAGGCACACACATGCACGTGCACATACACTCATGCACAAAAACACACACATGCACACGCACAGTCACACACACACACACACACATATGCATGCATGCACTCACGCACACACACTCATACGCACACAACTACATACATACACACACACACACACACACACACAAACACGCACAGATGTACACACATGTACACAGAGATACCATTCAGTTCTGGTGCTGTTTTCTCATTTAGTGTGTCTCTCTCCTCTCTTTCATTTAGTGTGTATTTCTCTCTCCTTTCATTTAGTGTGTGTGTCTCTCATTTCATTCATGCATGCAAGAAGAATGTCTCTCCCTCTCATTCCCTCTCTCTCTCTCCTTTCTTTCATACATGCAGGAAGAATGAGGAGAATTTCGTGGGAAGCCAATGTTGACTGAGGACTTAATTAATGCCACCATGTTGATTTCGGAAAGTGCGGAAATAGGGTGTGTTCCTGCGTGTGTGTGTGTGTGTGTGTGAGAGAGAGAGAGAGAGAGAGAGAGAGAGAGAGAGAGAGTAATCCTATTTACATACATGTGTTTGTGTTCCTGCATGAAAGTAGACTTGGATGCAGTACATAGCTGTAGTATCTGTGAGCATGGAACAAGTATCTGTGTAAAACTCTGTTTGCACCCCCCCCCTCTCTTTCTCTCTGCATGCATATGTGTAAGCCCACTTGTGTGCTTGTGCAATGCTCCAGATTCTCCCCATGCTGCAGGTATCTCTATCTGTACCTCTCCCCAAAGGCTTTCCCCTTGACAGGCTGAGCAGGCCACTGAGGGCCCCCCCAACCAGTGGCCCCCGCAGAGCTCCTTAGACACCCCCCACACCCACACACACCCACACCCACACACACACGCACCACTCCACAGCTCCATCCAGATCCATTTAGTCCACAGCCCAGCACAGCGTACCTGCCTCCCATACCTAGGTGCACTGAGGTCAATTGTGCTGACTGGAAAGGGTATAACTTCTGAACAAGTGGCTGCTAAGCAGTTCCATTGACCGTCATGAACAACTGATGTCTGTAATATTGCAAAATGGGAGGTTTTATTGAACCGCAGAGAGGCCAGTGAGCAGACAGGGGCATCTAGTAAGCATATAGTACATCATCAATACATATGAAAGGTGTTTGTTCCGTATTGGCATCTGTGGTAGGTAGGGAGGTTAATGTTTGGGGATGATGCATAGCCAATTTGGGATTCCTACTAAATAAATTCCTCCACAGTGATGTAGGGCCAGTGTGGTTCATAGAGGGCTCATGTGTCAAGGGTTCTGTGCCAGCTTTATCAGGGCTGCTGCCTGAAGCTCCATTAACACCAGACAGGGCCGTTCAGTCTCAGAGTAGAGCATGGTATAGATCTGTGTTTCTTAAAAGTTTTTCAGACTGAGGACCACTCCCCCCCCCTTAAAAAAAGCCTCAGGACCACTCCCCCTGTCCGTCTATCTAAATGCATAATTTGGTGCACCATCACAGTCCTAACTAGGCGATGAAGATGTTATACATGGTGTTTAAACATACTGTGCATAGCATAGGTAGTTTAAGAAATATTGGTAACACTTTCTATAAAGCTTGTATTCATAAGACTCTATAAAGACACTTCTAAAGGGTTATAATACCTTCCATAAAGCTTAATAATGGTTAAAATTAGTATTCATAATACATACTCATGACTGCACTTTGAGGTGTGTGCGCTGACTCTTCTCCATATCTGACTCAGTAATGACTCAGTATAACAAGCTGACATGTGTAAAGTGGCCTGTGGGAACTTGGAAGCTTGTTATCCATTTGCTGTATTGACATGATATTCCACAGTTTATATGCAATAGATGAATAATTATATATATTTTTAATCTATTGTTAAATTATTTGTAATATTAATATTATTCTATTTAAATAAATTGTACAATAGAATATACAGTATCCTACTCCATATAAATATAAAATGTTAAAATAAATTTCCACATACAAAATAGTTTGGAAATGGTGAGAAGAATTTCATTTACACAGTTGTTTTTTTTATTCAACATTTCAGAGAACTGTGAATAAATGACATTTACAAAACTCAAGTGTGTAAGTGTTCTGCAGATTGTTTGATTTTTTTTAAAGGGGTGTCGCTGTGACACAGCAGAAGGACTCCATTTTGTGTTGTACAATAGATTGCACCTTGACCCTCGCCAGAGGCCATGCCGTCCACCCACACTTCCTGTTGTGTCCGTGCTTCTCTCTCTCTCTCTCTCTCTCTCTCTCTCTCTCTCTCTCTCTCTCTCTCTCTCTCTCTCTGTCTGTCTCTGTCTCTCTCTCTGCCCTGACAAAGCACAACCTCTCTCTCTTTCTCTTTCTTTCCCTCCCTCTTTCTTTTTTGTCTCTCTCTCCCTCTCTTTCCCCGTCTCCCCCTCTCTTCTCTGTCTCTCTCTATTTTCTGTCTCTTTCCCTCTTTCTCTCTCTGTCTCTGTCTCTCTCTCTCTCTGTCGCTCTCTCCCTCTGTCTCTCTCTCTCTTTCTCTCTCTCTCTCTCTAGCTCTCTCTCTCTGTCGGTCTCTCCCTCCGTCTCTCTCTCTCTCTCTCTCTCTCTCCCTCTCTCTGACACGGCGCTCTATCACACCTGACCCATTTTCCGGGCCGGTCTCCGTAGAGACGCACTCCCCGCGTAGCGCTTCGCGGCTCCCTGAGATATGTGACGTGAGGGTGGCAGGAAGCCCGCACTGTGAGCTCATGGGTGGGTGGGAGGAGGAGAAGCCCCAGGGCTCGCAGCTACTGGGCCCAGCGAGGGGGGGTAAGGGAGGGTGGGGGCTGGGTGGTGGGTGGAGGGCGGAGGGTTGTACAGTGGAGAAAAATGCTGCAGGCTTATTCGCGGACAGCCGTTTTATTTTCCCTTGGACCAGCAGGACCCCTGAGTGATGTCAACTGAGTTTTGGCCCTGGCGAATGTAATCTAACTATCGGTAAATGGAGTCTCTGCCTTGCAACTTTCAACAGGCCTGCTTCAGAGCAAAGAAAGACAGAAGGGGGAGAGATAGAGATAGAGGGAGAGGAAAGAGGAAAGAGAGGCTTTGAGGGAGACAGAGAGAAGGACGTTGAGCGGCACCATCAAGCGTGCTTGGCGGTGAAAGGGAGAGATATGAGGACAGGCGGCCATCTTGGATATGCACATTACACGTGAACCCTCTGACCCAAAGCACGTGGCTTGTATTTACCCCACAGAGAATTCCTCAGTGGAAAATTCTGGTGCATTCACTGTCTCGCTAGGTAGGCAAATATATACCAAACACACACACCGAGACACACTGACAAACACAAACACAAATGCACTCAGAGGACGATGCTGTGTGTTTGCTTCTGTCCCTCTCGCACACAATGCTCAGAATGGGCTTACTAACGCCACATGAGAGCCTAAGCCACATCACTGACTCCCACACTAATACAGTCTTATGTGATAAGCAAAATTATTAAAATGACAATGGTAAGCAATTTTAATTGCAATTTAAAAAGACTGGTTGATTTAAGGGAGAATAAAGAATATCTTAAACAGAACATGCACCAAGTGTATCAGATATTTTAAAATGGCCCATAGTTAACATGTTAAAATAACACATTATTATTACTATTATTATTATTGTTGTTGTTGTTATTGTTGTTATTATTATTACCATAAACAGCCCAGTTATAATACATTACAACCACAAAAATAATAGTAATCAAAATAATAATAATAATAATATTACAATAATAATGTTTTTTACTGCAATGCAATGGGTCATATGTGACATTTTGCAGGAAATGGCATTGTGTTTACATAGACACTTAAATCTGATGGAGAATATGTTGGTGATTTATTAATAATCTATTTGAGATTAAAGCGGGCCTCCCCCAGTGCACAGTGCCTGCTGAGAGACAGGGGCCATGTGTGTTTAAATGCCTCTGTCACTGCTGTCATCTCCCATTGCACAACACACACAGGTGCAGGGTGTGTGCATATGAGAAGCTAGGTTGTGTAACTGTGTGTGTGTGTGTGCAGTGTGTAGTGTGTGGGTGTATGTAACTGTGTGCGTGTGTGTCTGTGTGTGTGTGTGCAAGAGAATGAGAGAGAAGACAGAAACGACAGTGTCAATGTTTGTTTGTGTGAAAGAAAGAGGGCGAGAGAATAGTTGGTGGACTTGGGGAAAGACAAAAAAGGAATTTGAATGTTTGAGTGTGTGTGCGTGTGTGTGTGTGTGTGTGTGGTGTGTACATATGTGTATGTCAGTGCATCTATGCATGTGTGTGTGTGTGTGTGTTCGTGTGTGTGCATCTGTGTGTGTGTGTAAGTCCATTGCACAGGGGTATTCAGAGGTTAGAGGGTGGGGGATGGGCAGAGAGAGGGAGCTGCTGTGTCCTGCTCTGGCCATTAGGGGGCAGTGCAGTGTGTAAGGTGACTGGAGGCGCCACTACTGCTCTCCCTCTCCTCCAGGGCTGCACAGAGGAAGCTATTGGCCAGATTTACGAGGCCCAGGAAAACACCGCGCTGACAAGGCAGATAGAGAGAGTGTTACAAGCACTCACTCACTCAGTCCTGCACACACACACATGGACACGCACACACACACACACACACACACACACACACACACACACACACACTTGTGGGTGTGCACATATACACACTGAAAAGTGCACAAAGAAACAAAAGAAAATCCCCCGGCTTGCATACACACACCCATACTGCAAACACGCGCATACTTTACATGCATTCTTACACTCAAATCTACCTACTTTGCACACACACACACACACACACACACACACCTATGTAAACCAAAACTTCACATGACTACACAAAACTGTCTTTCTGTCTCTCTCACACACACACACACACACACACACACACAGGGAGGGAGAACACTGGGGGTGGGGTGGTGTGTGTGGGGGGGATTGTAAAGGGAGCGTACGGAAAGAATAACAGAAATAATAAATATCTTGAAAATCCCCGGTGTTCTATTAATCTTCATCACGAAGACTACCTCCAGGCCATAAATTTCCTACGTGTGTGTGTGTGTGTGTGTGTGTGTGTGCGGCGTGACTTGTGGGGACACATGCCCGCTCCAGTCCAAGCCGCCCCACCTTACCTTTAGACGCGAAGGGGCAGTTACAGCACCCAAATACCAACAGAAATCAGCTCCAATTATACTCTCTGATGCCTTAAATTGTGGTCATTTCCTTTCCAAAACAAACCCAATATGAAGGCATTTATTATTGTGAAACCACATTCAAAGATGATAGAGGGATATATGTACGTGTAATATGTAACGAGAGAGAGGGAGAGAGGAAGAGGGAGAGAGGGAGAGAGAGAAAGTGTACATAGATTTATGGCTGCTCAGTAAACAGTGTTATAGGGCATAAAAGAGTGGTACTGGTCCAAACACAGCATCACGCATGGAGGCATGTGAGGATTGCTCATGTGATCTGTTGAGTTATTGGAAGAGCAGTAATTGCTCTCATTAATACGCCGAGGGTCTGGTGCAGTGTGTGTGTGTGTGTGTGTGTGTGTGCGTGTGTGTGTGTGTATGTCAGGTGAGGGATGGGGTGTGGTGTAGGTGTAGGTGTGTGTGTGTGTGTGTGTGTGAGGTGGGGGGTGGTGTGGCGTGCAAGTGTGTGTGTCTGTGTGTGTGCCTGTGTGTGTGTGTTTGTGTGTGTGTTCGTGTGTGTGTGTGTGTGTGAGTGTGTGTCTGTGTTCGTGTGTGTGTGTGTGTGCGTGTGTGTGTGTATTACTGTGTGTTTGCGAGCGTGCCTGGGCTCGGTGCTACCTGCCCTGTCTGCGTTGACCAATGTGTCTCTCTCACCTGAGTGAGGAGCCCATCTGGCCCAGCCGCCCTGGCTGATCCATCGCTGGCACTGACACACCACCACAGCACACCACCACACCACCACACCAGTGCACGAGAGGGGAACAAACCACTGACATGAGAGAGGGATGGAGGAGGGAGAGAGATGGAGGAAGAGAGAGGAAGGGAAGGAGAGAATAAGAAAGAGAAGGGAGACGGAGGCAAAGAGAGCAGGAGGGGAAAAGACAGAGGGACAGAGAGAAAAAGAAAGAGGAAGACAGAGAGAGGGGGAGAAAGAGAGGGGGGGGGGAGAGACAGAGGGACAAAGAGAAAAAGAAGGAGCAAGACAGAGAGAGGGACAGAAAGAGGGAGGGAGGAAAAGAGAGTGAGGGAGGGAGGGAGGGAGCTTGAGGCAGAGAGAGAAAGAGAGGGAGAGAAAGAGAAAGAGGGAGGGAAAAAGAGAGGGACATAGAGACAGAGGGAGAAAGGCAGAGAGAGGGAGAGAGAGAGGGAAGGAGGGAGGGGAAGGGAGGGAAAAAGAGTAAGAGAGGGAGGGAGGGAGAGAAAGAGAGTAAGAGCGAGCACTTGTGAGCACGCCAGCTTACCATTTGTCTTCACACAGGACTGATGGCCAATACCTGGCCAGGAGATTCTAGGATTTCTCCTCTTCTCTCTCTCTTCTTCTTCTCTCTCTCTTTCCTCTCTCAGAAGGATGAAGGGATAGAGAGAAAGAAGAGGGGGACGGGAATCACCCATCTGTGCTGGCGAAGCTGGCTGGCGTTGGATACGTTCCTCCTTCATTTTGACTCACAAAAAAAAAAGAGAGGAAAAAAAAGGTCTAGAAGCGTGAGAAGAGAAAAGAAGTGCGTCATGGCGAGGGGTTCTGTATTAGCGTGATTGATAGGCGGGATGGAGCCATCGCTCCGGCGTAATTTGGCAGACATGGCGATGCCGTGTTGCACTCGCTGTAACGATGCATCAGGATAATTCACGACGCCGCCAGCGGACGCATCAGCGTTGGTCTGAGTAGAGGGTGCGTGATTTAGGCCCCCCCACACACACACCCCCATCATCCGTCACCTCGGGCCTTGGCCTGTGTGTGTGTGTGTGTGTGTGTGTGTGTGTGTGGAAAGACAGACAGGGGAAACTCCTGGTCTTTGCACAGTAGTTTATACTGTATGTGTGTGAGTGAGTTTAGCACATGAAATAGCATCAGCTGAACATGGGGAGATGGCTGCAGAACTGCTGTACTGCACACACACACACACACACACACACACACACACACACACACACACACACACGAATGCATGTAATCAAACACATGCATGTACAAACTCATATGTATGCACACACACCGACACACACACACACACACTCATGCACAACACTCATGCAGAAACACAAGCACATGCGTACACATGCACACACATAGACAAGCACACACATGCACACACTCACAATATCGTGGTGGTTTGCCACCTTGTCATTTACAGTACGACCATTACATCTGTAAAGCAATCATTGTAACAGTGAAGTAACACACACACACACACACACACACACACACACCACAAACACTTACAAACACACATGTATACACACACGCACACACATACATTACATCTGTAAAGTGAAGTAACAAGCTCCCAAAAGCATCTGGGATAATCAATGCACCCTAATCAATCAACGTGACAGGCCGCATTTAATCATTCAATCTCCAGGATCTTTAGATGTGATGGTTCGGTCCGGCTCCCTCATGCTCTGACCCGTTGGACCCACTCCCAGAGCACAACAGGGAAGTGCTGTTGGCCCGTGCTGGCCCATGTTGGTCCGTGTGCATGTGTATTTGTTAACATGCATTATTAAAATACTCAGACAGAACTTCCTGTGTTGCCTTTGAGAACCCTCCAGGTGCTATGCTGAAACCACCCCCCCCTCCCCCTCCCCCATACAAACACACACTGATACACACACTCAACCATGCACACTCTCACACACACACTCTCTCTCACACACACACACACACACACACACACACACACACACGTACACACACACACACACGCAAACACACACACACACACACACTTAACCATGCACACTCACACACACACATGTACACACATACGTACACACATACGTACACACACACACTCAACCATGCACACTCACACACACACACACACAGACACACACACACACGCACACACACACACACACACACAACCATGCACACTCTTACACACACACACACACACACATACTCACACACACACATACACACATACGTGCACACGCACGCACACACACACACACACACACACACACACACACACACACATACACACACACACACACTGCCATGCCCCTTTGCTGTGGTCAGATGAGGTCCCGGGCTGCCCTGGAGGTGTGGTGTGGGGGCTCAGCACATGTTGGCGAGGCCAGGCCTGCGTTACTCTATACGGGCCGTAAAACTGTCAGAGCGGAGCCCCTCCATTTGCTCTGGAGGAGAGCTGGGACTTAGGGGGGGACCAACACACACACACACTCTCATATACACACACACACACACACACACAACACATACACACACACGTACGCATGCACACTCGCACACACAAAACACACAAAACACACACACACACACACACACACACACACACAAACACACACACACATGTGCATGTGCACACTCGCACACACACACACACACACTCATATACACACACACACACACAAACACACACACACACAGACATACGCATGCACACTCACACACACACACACTCACACACACAGGGTTGGGGTGTGGGGGGATTTGGGGGTGGGGTGGGGTGGGGATCCAGGGCCAGAGCAACAGCCAGTCTGGGACTCAAGCACTTGTGCTGGGCCTTAGGTCCCCTTACTCATAGTGTACTAGGCTGTAGTGTACTAGGCCCTACTAGGCCAATGCAGTCAATTGAAAACCATAGGGCTTTTTAAAGGGGAGGGAGGCCCAACAATTACATCTTTCCAAGGGGGGCCCAACCATCTCTCTGGGCAGGCCTGGGTGTGGTCTGCCACAGTGGTCAGGAGGAGTGAGGAGGAGGAGGACGAGGTGGAGGTAGAGAAAGAGGAGGTGGAGGAGGAAGAGGAGGTGGAGGAAGAGGAGATCGAGGAAGAGGAGGTGGAGGTAGAGAAAGTGGAGGTGGAGAAGGTGGAGGAGGAGGAGGTGGAGTTGGAGGAGGTTGAGGCAGAAGAGGAGATGGAGGAAGAGAAGAAGGAGGAGGTGGAGGAAAAAGAGGTGGAGGAGGAGGAGGAAGAGGAGGAGGAAGAGGAGATGGAGGAAAAGGAGGTGGAGGTAGAGAAAGTGGAGGTGGAGAAGGTGGAGGAGGAGGTGGAGTTGGAGGAGGTTGAGGCAGAAGAGGAGATGGAGGAAGAGAAGAAGGAGGAGGAGGAGGAGGAAGAGGAGGTGGAGGAGGTGGAGTTGGAGGAGGTTGAGGCAGAAGAGGAGATGGAGGAAGAGAAGAAGGAGGAGGAGGAGGAAAAAGAGGTGGAGGAGGTGGAGGAAGAGGAGGAGGTGGAGGAAGAGAAAGAGGAGGAGGAGGAGGAGGTGGAGGGGAGTGAAGGTGACGTGAGGAGTCTGCGAGTGCTCACATGAGGATTCCAGCAGACTGAGGACAGAAGCATTTATACTGCACTGCTCACACACACACACACACACACACACACACACGCACACACACACACACACTCGCGCGCCACACACACACACACACACACACACACACACTGCTCACAGGACGCCCAGGGACAGTGGAAGAAACGCAGGCCTTGGAGGAGAACACGAAAGGCAGAGGACCCCAGGGAGAGAGTGATGAATACAGAGAGAGATAAAGATATATTTATATAGAAAGAGGGAGAGGGGGAGGGAGAAATAGAGAGAGAGAGAGAGAGAGAGAACGAGAGAGGGAAAAAGAGAGAGAGGGAGAGAATAAAAAGAGAAAGAGATGGATCGCAGAGGCAGAGAGAGATGGATGAGGATATACATAAAAATGTAAACGGAGAGAGAGAATGACAGAGTGCCTCCCCGAGTCCGTCTCTGCAAAACTGGAGGTTAAAGATCATTTGAAATGTAAAAATGGAGAGCAAGAAGGAGCGAGGGAAGAGAGAGAGAGAGAGAGGGAAAGACAGATGCGTTATGTGGGAGAGGCGTAAAGAGAGACAGACATTAGAAAAAGGGAAGAAGACAAATGTAATCTATAGCGGGGCCATGGAGCACACAAACGCTGTGTGTACGTAGCGGAGAGCCGTAGGAAGGGAGACAGACTCTTACAGAGGCAGCCTGACGAGGCAGAGAACGGGGCAGACTCAGAGAGAGAGAGGGACAGGACAGGACAGGAAAGGAGAATTATAGAGAAAGAGATGTGGAGAAGAACAGACAGAGAGAGGGAGAGAGAGAGAGAGAGGAAAGAAAAGTAGAAGTAGACAGAGATGTACAGAACAGAGGGAGAGAGAAAAAAGAGAGAATGAGAGAAAGAGAAAGGACACCAAAGTAAAAGAAGATGTACAGATGTACGACATGTGCAGAACAGAGAGAAAGAAAGGCAAGAAAAGTAGAAGTAGACAGAAATGTAACGAATGGAGACAGAGAAAGAAAAGAAAAGTAAAAGAAGACAGGGATGTACAGAACAGAAAGAGAGAGAGAGACAGAGAGAAGGAGAGAAAGAGAAAGGACACCGAAGTAAAAGAAGACGTACAGATATACAAGATATACAGAACAGAGAGAGAGAAAGGAAAGAAAAGTATAA
>CM059266.1:20527821-20532821 GCA_030347295.1 Setipinna tenuifilis | reverse complement strand
TTGATGTAATAAAGTATGTAATGTGTAGATATAGTGTGCAAGATCCTTAGCGATGATAAGAAGTGTGTGTGTTTGAGAAGGAGGTGATGGCAAAAGTGGGGATGGCCCAACCAATCAGCTGCTCAGGAGGATGACGGCAGTGGGAGAGAAGCTGTTCTGGTTGTTTTGACTGTGGCTATCTCTCCTTAATGTTGTGTGTGTGTGTGTGAGAGAGAGTGTGTGTGTGTGGTTGTGTTGACTGCGACTGTGCTACAAGCGGGCACTCCTGTCCATCTGCTCTCCTCTATTTTCTGTGTGTGTGTGTGTGTGTGTGTGTGTGTGTGTGTGTGTCTGTGTGTGTGTGTGTGTGTGTGTGTGTGTGTGAGTGTGAGTGTGTGAGGTAGCTGCAGCTCCAGCAGGCACCAACAGAGGCAGCAGTATCTGCTTGATGGGGAGCCTCAGCCCCTCTACTGGACCACTGAAAGCAGGAGTGCTTCTTTCCACTGTAGGAAGAGCGGTGGAGGTGTTTCCAGCAGTGTGTGTGTGTGTGTGTGTGTGTGTGTGTGTGTGTGTGTCTGTGTCTGTGTGTGTGTGTGTGTGCGTGTGTGTATGCTTGGTATGCTTGTGTGTGTGTATGTGTATGTGTGAGTGTGTGTGTGTGAGCGTGTATGTGTGTGTGTGTGTGTGCTATGAGTGTGTGTGTGTGTGTGGGAGGGCAGCTCTGCGGGGCAGCTGTGGCGTGGTGCGGGAATAAGTCATTATAAGCGAGTGCGTAATACACTGGCGGGCGCTCGGAGCCGATTATGGCCCCCACCCAGACACTAAACGTGGGAGGATTTGCAGCCAGGGCCCCCGCCGGCCCATAAACATAAAAGGCTTAATGCACATTTAAGGCACACACACACACACTCACCGCACTCACACTCACACTCACACTCACACTCACACTCACCGCCGCACTAAAATAGCACAGGAGAGAGCAGTGTGCAGGGTATGTGTGTGTGTAGGTGGGTGCGAGTGTGTGTGTGTGTGTGTGTGTGTGTGTGTGTTTGGGGTAGAGGTTGGTGTAAAATGTCTAAGAACAGAATACTGAAATATGAAGATACACACATACACACACACACACACACACACACAAACACACACACACACACACACACACATATTAATAGGTGATGTATGATAATAATTGTGAGAGGTGTTCAGTGCTTGGAACACATGGAGAGAAATGGCGCCACCTCATCAAAAGCCCACCTGCTAACTTCACAGTGAGAATTCACACACACACACACACACACACACACACGCACACACACACACACACACACACACACTATCCAGTCTGACTGGGAAGGGTGCACATCCTAGTTCTACACTTTCATGCTTCCATTGCTTTGATGCATACTCAACCCTCCCCCACCCCCTACTCTATAAACACATTTATAAAGCTTTAGTTTTTCATAAAATAGGCAAAGTGTTTATAACTATTTCTGCATACTCATGACTGTACTCCTAAGGCATTATAATGCCATGCCATAAGCTCTATGCCAACTTGACACAGTGCATTCTTGGTTATAAAGCTGTCTACAACTGCACTGATAAGTATAGATAAATAGTTATCAATACTAATTCCAACCATTTTTAAGCTTTATAACGGCATTATAACCCTTTATTAATGTGTTTATGAAGTCTTATGAATGCACGCTTCATAAGAAAGTGTTACTTTCCCCCCTCTTTTCTGTCTCTCTTTATTAGTGGAGAAACATAAACTTACAGGCCACTGAGTTGCTTTTCCTGTTTTCTTTTCCAGTTTATTAGGCCCGTGTCAACAGGTGCTGCGTGGCGATGATTAATGCTGAGCCTTTGTTAAAACAATGTGGCCGACCGTAAATATGCAAGATACAGCGGGGAATACTTAAATACAATGAAATTTTAATGCTGTTGTACTCCTATGAGAAGAACATCCATTACACACACACACACACACACACACAGTAGGAGCAGTAATTAATGGAAGATATACTCTTACCGCCCCTCACTGTAATGAGCATTAGAGAGTGTGCATCGCTATCTGCCTAGTTCAGGAAGACGGAGAGTAAAAGACGGAGAGTTAAGACGTAGGGATGGGGTTGGCCCTGTTGGTCTGGTGTTCTGGTGTTGATGGCTCCGTGTCGGCCATTACGGCGGTGAGCACAGAGTGACACAGTGACCTTGTTTGGTTCGAACGCCGATGTCAGATGAAGATGTCCAATCGTGGAGCATCTCCCAGGAGCGCGGGGGGGGGGCCGAGGGAGGGGGGACTGGGGACTGATGAGGCGATCAATAGCACCCCCTAATGGGCCCACGTTAACTGGCCCCCCAAACACCCCCCACCCCACCACCACCCCCATGTGCCAGGGCAGCCTGCTGCCCCCTCGCTCGCTCGCCCCCCTCGCCCCCTCGCTCAATCCCACTGTCACCTCGGAGACGCCTGAGTGGATACGATTGGTCGAGAAACGATCACTCACCCACTGAGGAGAGGAGCTTTGTTTTCGTGTTTTTTTTGTTGTTGTTGTCTTATTTCTTAGTTTGAGATAAACTATTATTTCAAGAAGCTGTGGTTTGTTGTGAATTTGTAACTTTCCGCGGAAAATGGGCCATCTTTCCTCAGATGAGCAAAAAAGGCGTTGAAATGTTGTCGTGCAGAGGTAGAGGCATCCTGTGACTGTGGGCCACGGTTAAAACTTTAACTTTGGGGGGATGATGGGGTTGGGAGAAGGTAAGGGAGTAGGGGGAGAGGGGAGGGACAATCTTCAAAAAGCAATTTTTCAAAGTTAAAAAAAAAAACAAAGAGAGATTAATCTGGGGCGTTTTTCTGGAGATTTGGGGGCGAGGTAAGGAATGTGATTTTGAACGCGTTGGTTTGACTGGAAGCAGGTGATGGGAGCTGTGAGGGACTGATCTTTGGTGTGTGTGTGTTTCTGTGTGTGTCTGCGAGTTTGTGTGTGTGTGTTTGTGTGTGTGTGTGTGTGCGTGTATCTGCGACTGTGTGTGTGTGTGTGTGTCTGTGACTGTGTGTGTGTGTATGTGTGTGTCTGCGAGTGTGTGTATGTGTGTGTGTGTGTGTGTGTGTATAGGACATTTTTAAAAGAGCGGAGCGGCGAGAGAGAACAGCTGGCTGGGAGTCAAGAGGAGGCCGACGTGACTGGCCAGAGCAGTGTGAGCGTAAGGCCACATCCATCACTCACACAACCGCAGATGTGACCGTGTGTGTGTGTGTGTGTGTGCGTATGTGTGTGTGTTTTAGTCAGTGTGTGTGTGTGTGTGTGTATTTAAGTGTGTTTGTGTGTTTGGAAGGTGGGTTTGAGTGAGTGTGTGTGTATGCGTGCACGTGTGTGTGTGTGTCTGTGTGTGTGTGTGTGTGTGTGCGTATGTATATGTGTGTAGTTGTGTGTGTTTGTGTGTGTGCTCGATTTTGTTCCCATTTGTTTGCACGTGTCTCCATGAGCACATTTGTGCCTTTTGTATTGGAGAGTTGGTATGTGTGTATGGTGCACATGCATTCTTGTAGCTTGTATGTTTGTTCGTGTGTGTGTGTGTGTGTGCGTGTGTGTGTGTGTGTGTGTGTGTGTGTGTGCGAAGCCGACTGAGCATGCTTGATGTTGCTGTCAAACATCCCTCTCTCCCTCTCTCCCTCTCCCTCTCTCTCTCTCTTTACCTCTCTCTCTCCCCTTCTCTCTCCATCTTTCTCTCTCTCTCTCTCTCTCTCTCTCTCTTTTACTCGCTCGCTCCCTGCCCCCCCCCCCCACCTCCTGTCTCCACTCCCCCTCCCCCTCCCCCTCCCCCTCCTCCTCCTCCCTCCTACCCACCCTCCCTCCTTCCTCCTTCCTCTGCGAACTCTCTCTGACCCCGACATCAGGCCCACACTCACTCCATCATCCTGCCGCCCAGACAAAGGGGCTGCCGGCCCTGCCATTGTGGCGCGATCCGGTGGAAAAGTTCATCCCTGGGATGGACCGCATGCCTCCGACAGAGAGAGAGAGAGAGAGAGAGAGAGAGAACAAGAGAGAACGAGAGAGAGAGTGGAAAAGAGAGAGAGAAAGAGAGGAAGGCAGAGTAAGAGAGAGTGGAAAAGAGAGAGAGAGAGAAGAAGAAGATAGATAGACAGAAACAGAGTGGAAAAGAGAGAGAGAAAGAAAGAAAGAAAGAGGGACCCCTTCCACTTCCCCCTGTTTTTTTGCCCAGCAGAACACAGATAGAGAGAATCGTGACGTTTGACGCACGGGTGTCAGATATGTTTCCCATCTGTTGGGTGGACGTGTGAGCAGATATGTGATCAGGTCAACACTGACCTTCCAGACGCTTCAGTTCTTTTCCTTCCTCACATCAGAATCTGTTTTTTTTCTCATGTGATCAAAGCATGTCTCATATGTTTTTGTTTGTTTTAGCTTTTGAATATACACAGTTATGCTTTTATGCTTGTTTATGATTTTATAAATGTAGCCTACATTTGTACAAGTTGCATTCATGTGGTGGTGGCCTCTCACGCTCATTTACTCTCTCTCTCTGTCTGTGTCTTTGTCTCTCTCTCTCTCTCTGTCTGTCTTTGTGTTTGTGTGTACGTGTATGTGTGTGTGTGCATGCGTACGTGTGTGTATATGCGTGCGCATGTGTGTGTGTGTGTGTACGTGCATGTGTGTGTACGCGTGTGTGCGTGTGTGCGTGTGTGCGTGTGTGCGTCCGTGTGTGTGTGTATGCCTGTGTGTGTGTGTGTATGTGTGTGTGTGTGTGTGTGTGTGTATGCCTGTGTGTGTGTGTGTGTGTGTGTGTGTACGTGTATGTGTGTCTACAAGTGTGTGTGTGTGTGTGTGTTGACTTTGAGACGGTTGAGCCGAGTGGAGTGTGTGAATGGCCCAGGTGAAGTCCGCGGTGAGCTGTTTGGACAACAGTGGTAATGCAATCAGCACAGCCAAGAGAGACGCCCCAGGCCACGCTCACATAATGACCAGGAGATGAGAGATACCTGACCACTGCTGAACCCA
>CM059266.1:20520321-20522821 GCA_030347295.1 Setipinna tenuifilis | reverse complement strand
GCTGGCCGGTGGGTGGACCGAGGGTTGTTTCGTCCTGCAGGCGTGTGTTCAGCTTGGTGCGGTGCCATGCCGCTGGGCTCACATTGCTTCTCCCACCACAGGGCCTTTGCCAGACAGGCCTCATGGTGTGTGGTGACAAGCATATGAATGGACTTGTTATTATCTGTGCTCATGCCAAAGCTCCTGCACTTTCTGGGCCTTCCCTTTCGTGCGTGTGTAAGTGTGTGTGTGTGTGTGTGTGTGTGTGTGTGTGTCTGTGCACGTGTGTGTGTACATATGTGTGTGTATGTAAGTGTGTGTGTGTGTGTGTGTGTCTGTGTCTGTGCACATGTGTGTGTACATATGTGTGTGTGTGTGCATGTGTTTGTGTGTGTCGGCAAGTGCGTGTGTGTGCATATATGTGTGTTTGCCCATATGTGTGTACATATGTGTGTGTGTGTACACGGTTCTGTGTGTGTGTGTGTGTGTGTGTGTGTGTGCATGTGTCTGTGTGTGTGTGTACACACGCACATCTGCACATGAGCTATTGTTGAGCAGAGCCAACCGCACATGAGTGAGTGTATCACTTTCCTCTTCTGTGGTGGGGCAGATTACGGTTGCGTGCCACTGTTGGTGTGTGTGTGTGTGTGTGTGTGTGTGTGTATGTATGTGTGTGTGTGTGTTTGTCGGAGGAATAGAATGCAGGGCCACACATGAACCGGCCCTTGGCCTAGAGCTCTGTGTCAGTCTTATCACGTGTGTGTCGGCACGTATGTGTGTGTCTGTGTGTGTGTGTGTATGTGTGTGTGTGTGTGTGTGTGTGTGTGTGTGTGTGTCAGAGGAGGAGAATGGAGAGCCTCACATGAACCGGCCCCTGGCGTACAGCTCTATGGCGGTCTCACCAGATGTGTTTGTGTGTGTGTGTGCGTGTGTGTGTGCCACACATAAACCAGCCCCTGGCCTACAGCTGACAGACAGCCTCACCGCATGTGTGTGTTTGTGTGTGTGTGTGAGTTAGCTGTGCCCATCACAGATGCCCTCAGCCCAGCAGCCTGCCCTCCAGCTCCAGCAACACCAACACTCTCATCTTCACTACATCTCTGCTCTTTTCTCATTCCCTCTCTCTCTCTCTCTTTCTCTCTCTCTCTCACTCTCTCTCTCTCACTCTCTCTATCACTACATCTCTGCTCTTTTCTCATTCTCCCCGCCCTCTCTACATCTCTCTTTCTCTACCTCTCTCCATCTTTGCTCTTTTCTCATTTCTTCTCTCTCTGTCTTTCTCTCTTTCTCTCTCTCTCCCTCTCTCTCTCACTACATCTCTGGTCTATTCTCATCCTATCCCTCTCCCTCTGTTTCCCTGTTTCTCTCAGTCTAGCACTTTTACTCATGTTTTTTTCTCTCTCAGCATATCTCTGTCTGTCTCTCGTTCTCCTTGTCATTGTTTTTATTTGTTTGTCCCATTCCCTTACCCCCTCTCTCCATCTCTCCCTCTCTCCCTCCTTCTCCCTCCTCCCTCTCTCTCTCCCTCCCTGTCTGTCTTGCTTTCCTGCCACCCCCCCAACCCCCCCGCCCTGGTGTTGCTGTCATCTGGCAGAATGTTGTTGTTGTTTTATTCATTTTTAGGAGGAAAAAAGCTCCGTGCAGCGCCACACAGATAAGGGGGCCGGTCTCCATGGCGACGCCCCACAGCAGCCCTTACTGGGTGGCCACAGGGGTGAAGCAGAGGCGATAGCCCCCTGACCCCGCCGCCTCGCAGTGTGTGTGTGTGTGTGTGTGTGTGTGTGTGTGTGAGCCTCTCTCTCTCTCTCTTTCTATGTGTGTGTGTTTGTATGCATGCCTCTCTCTCTCCCTCTTTCTCACTTTCTGTGTGTGTCTGCCTCTCTCTTTCTCTCTCTCTCTCTCTCTCTCTCTCTCTCTCTCTCTCTATCTATGTGTGTGTGTTTGTATGCATGCCTCTCTCTCTCCCTCTTTCTCACTTTCTGTGTGTGTGTGTGTGTGCATGCCTTTCTTTTTTTCTGTCTCTCTCTCTCTCTTTGTGTGTGTTTGTGTGCATGCCCCCCTCCTCTCTCTTTTTCTGTGTGTGTAGAAGAGAGAGAGAGAGAGAGAGAGAGAGAGAGAGAGAGAGAGAGAGAGAGAGAGAGAGAGTGAGAGAATGTCTTTCCCTGGCTGTGACAGACATGCACTCATGCACATGTTGGCATGCACACACCACACACTCCAAGACAGACCCAGGGGGCGAGAAGAGGGTGACACAGAGGCTGAGAAAGGACAGACAGAGAGCTTGAGAAAAATAGAGAGACAGAGAGAGAGAGAGAGAGAAAGAGAGAGAGAGAGCAGTGGACTGAGCACAGGAGTGGTAGATGAGTACCTGAGACAGAAGGGAAGAAATGGTGAGAGCGAAGAAGGAGGAGGAGGAGAGAGAGAGAGAAGAGAGCAGTGAAAGAGCATAGGAGAGCGACGGAGGGTCAAAAACGAGATGAAAGGTTGAGAGGAGGAGGAGGAGGAGGAGGAGAAAGGCGAT
>CM059266.1:20505321-20512821 GCA_030347295.1 Setipinna tenuifilis | reverse complement strand
GTGGGTGTGTTGTGTGTGTGTGTGTGTGTGTGTGTGTGCGTGTGTCGGTAAAAAGCGTCTGCTAAGTGTACTGTAATGTAATGTGTGTGTGTGTGTGTGTGCGTGTGTCTGTGAAAAGCATCTGCTAAGTGCAGTGTAATGTAGTGTGTGTGTGTGTGTGTGTGTTAGTGTAGCTAACGATATTAGCTAACATTTCAGAATGAATTACATACACACACACAGATATACAGAGAGAGGTCCTACTTCAAAGCCAACACTATGCAGAGAATATCTACACAGACACATAGGCAAAAGGATGACAACACACACACACACACAGAGACACACACACACACTGATACACACACACATATACTGGTACATTACCATACACAAGGCAGTTCTTTTTTGTCCCCACAGACAGTTAGGTCCCCTCTTTTGTCCTGGCCTCTCTCTCCATTGATCCAAGCCAAACAATCAGGGAGCGGCCATCGCACAATTAGCATGCAAATTACAGGCCGCTCCTCGCTACGCCAGCATCAATCCACTCTCATTTGCCGGACTGTCACTCCGCTGAGAGGGCCACGCATACGACCCATGCGAGGGGAGCAAGTGTGTGTATGTGTGTGTGTGTGTGTGCATTTGTGTGTGTATGTGCACGTGTATTGGGGTGTGTGTGTGTGTGTGTGGGTACACATGTGTTGGTGTGTGTGTGTGTGTGTAGGTGCGCATGTGTTGGTGTGTGTGTGTGTGTGTTTGTGTCTTTGGTGAGAGGGCCATGCATATGATCCACACCAGGACCACGATCACACACACACACACACTAGGACACACCACAGTAGTCTGCTGCTAGGGCTGTCACATATGCATGTGGGTGTGCCGACACACAAACACACACATGCATACAGACACACTGACACAAACACAAACACATGCACACACACACACACGCACACACACACACACACACAAGGCAAAGGAAAAACTTAAATGCATACAAGTACTCATGTTTACAGGAAAAATGCTCAAACAAATTGACATCCTCAAAAGAGGAAACAGAAACACACTGCATGTTCAGCAAACATGCACACACACACTCACTCGCGCATGCACACACACACACACATACACAGGCACACACGGGTGCACACACACACACTCACAGACACACTTGCACAGGAAAGGACTCAGTGGTGGTCATGGTCTCTTTTGGGGTGTGAACAGCAGCCATTTGACCCTTTCTTTGATGTCATTGAGTGTAAGAGGCCCAGTCAGGAGACAGACTGTGTGTGTGTGTGTGTGTGCGTGTGTGTGTGTGTGTGTACAGTATAAACTCAGCCAGACATGTTCAGTATGAGGAAATGTGTGTTTGCGTGTGTATGTGTGTGCGCGCACGTATGTGAAATCCAACAGGATGTGTTTAAGAGAAGAAAAATGTGTGTGTACGTGTGTGTGTGTGTGTGTGTGTGTGTGTGTGTGTGTGTGTGTGTGTGTGTGTTGGTGTCTACCTACAATATTAACCCAACATGACATGTGTGAGAGAGGGGAAATGAGGATCAATAGGGCGTCAGACCAGCAAAGCTCTCTTGGCTGCCAAGTCACCATCCCCGAGTACACACACACACACACACACTCTCACACTCTCTCTCTCTCCTTCACACACACACATACACACATACACACACACAAGAGGAAAAAAATCACAGAAAAGAAAAACATGTTCCTGTTGCAGGAAATGGGCTGAGTGGTGTGCTGAGATTTCTATGGAGGCCATCAGATGGTGATATGTGATCCCGCCTCCACTCTCTGATCATTGGCTCTCAGAGAATGACCTCACACCCAGACAGGAAATAGGGTTCCATTTGTCCCCTTCCAAACATAGGCACGTGACGCTCATACAATACAGTGTGTGTGTTTGAACAGGAAAGTGATATCCCTGTGGGTCATAGTATAGACTTAGTGGGTATAAGTGTAGGAAATACATTAGGAAGGTATATTAATAAGGCAAATAAATACTCGTGTATTTCACCTGAATAGCAAGTCACATTGTACAAAAATGCCTTTCAAATGATACAATACAAATGAGACGAGATATGGTGTCAGTGAGTGATGTAGTAGAGGATAAATGACAATACAGCGTTGACTTTTTGTGTTCACTAATGTTAAGAATATGGATAGTTTACCCACTGCTTTTACTGCCTTGGATGTTATTTACTCTTCTTTCTTTGGTACCACTACACAACCTGAGTCATTGGCAAATTGGTACCAGTGGTCGTAGTTACTTAAAAAACAGGAATGATCACATACTGCCCTTCTCGAACATTGAGAGACTTTCCCTCTACCTGCCCGGCAGTTTAGCTCCCCTGAGACCCACGGGGGAAATTATAGGAGCTCTCCACAGCAGCCTGACGGACCTCTCTGGTGCTACTGGACTATAACAAAGCTTGCCATGTGTATCTCTGTCCTGTGTTCCTTTGCCAACTGTTGAAACACTTTGAGCTACATCCTTGGTATGAACTGTGCTATACAAGTAAAAATTATTGTTATTATTCTTATATTTTTATTGTTATTATTTTATGTGAATGCTAGTTTGTTAGTGGTGCTAGTTTGTCATTGTTGTTGTCTCCTCTGGTTCCTCTCTTGTGCCCTGGCCAATGAAGTGCAGTAGTCATGGCGTTTGGTCTCTGTGTAGGCACTGAGCTGAGCTAGTGCTGGTGTTGATGGCTCCCTACTGCTCCCTACCCACAGACATCTCTGACACCGGCTTCCTGCCATCCTCACAAACACACACTCCACCTGCTAACCACTACGGACACGCCGATTGGTCAGGACACGGCCATGTGGGCCACTAGGCCCCGCCTCCCAGTCCAATTGGTGCTCACCCCACGATCCCCTCCGCCGTCAAAACAGCTCCTTACACAGACACACACATTTACAACCCAACACACACACACACACTCTAACACACACACACACACACACACACGCCCTGGCCCCCGCCACCACGGTAACCGCTGCCATGGAGTCCGGCGGGGAGAAAGCGAGTGAGAGCGACAAAAACTGTCAGCAGCGAAAATGAACTGTCACCTCGCATTTTTCAGCGTGCGGAGCAGCCGGGATGGGTTGGAGCGCCGCACTGAACCCCTGTGCCCCAGCCCTGATTGAGTTCCGCGGGCTTCTCTCCTCTCCTCTCCATCCCCACACACACACACACACACACACACACACACACACACATATAAACATACACACACAGATACATGTACACACAAATACACACAAAAGCATGTATGCATATATACACAATACATACACGAATCTACTCACACACAAATACACACATGCTGAAAAGATATTCCGGTTCAACAAGCACAGAGGCTTATTCACACACGCATACACACACACACACACACACCTAACACTTCTTTTTTTTACATTAGTTCATCTCATGTTGACATATGGTTAGTCATCAAGTTAACACCAGGGTTGAAAGGTACATTTGTGTGTGTGTGTGTGTGTACGTGTGTGTGTGTGTATGTACATTTGTATGTGTGTGTGCGTGTCTGTGAAAGAGAGAGAGAGTAAATGTGAATTTCTACAAGGCCAGTGAGTGTCTTCCTATAAATACCTTCATGAATATTAAAAGGAGCGCAGACCTCAGTTTCTCTGGGTGATGAAAGGTCTACTATAAACACCTCAGACCACATACTGACACACACAAACTAGCACTTTAGCACTGCGCACTTCAGCAGAACCATCTAGCACTCCTCTGCAACAACCCCCCCAATGATCCCCACATTAGGGAAAGAGCACATCAGCAGGGCAACTTACACTGGAAACATTCGGAGCTATAGGGGCTTGCATTAGGCTCAGTTTAAATTTGCAATTATTCAACTGATGGATGCCTTTAAACTTTCGACTTTTTCCCCCCTCAAAGCTAGCGGCACAATTTTTAGCTACCGACACAGAGGACCCTTTTGTGTGTTTCCGTCCCTGTTGCAGCTGCTCCTCGTCGTAGCATTAATTCATTTCAATTTAGCCCAACGCAGGGCTTCCGATTAGCCTTGAGTCGAGACAGAGAGAGAAAAAGAGACAGAGAGAGAGAGTGTGAGAGAACGAGAGTGGGAGAGAGAGGGAATGAGAGAGAGAGAAAGCACTCTGGGCAAACGGCCTCTGTGTAATTCACATCGTGGCCATTATCTGCGTCGCACTTAGCGTGATAGCGGCGCAGCAAATGCACTTCTCATTAGCATGAGCGCTCCAGCATATGGGTGACGTATGCGGCCAACTGTAAATCATATTAGCGCGGGACTATTTCCTGCTCAAGTTTGGCAGCGTGTTGCCTCGAAAGTAAATCACCGTGGGGCCTTCTTCATGTCGGCCATGCGCCGGAGTTTAGCATTACAGTCGTGTAGCTAACGGCTATCCATCATATCGTAGCATTGGACTACTGTAGGCCTCCCTCTCTCTCTCTCTCTTCCCCCCCACACACACACTGTACACAGTGGCTGTACAGTTACAGTTACAGCTATGGTGTGCTGCTGGTGCTACTGTCTACTATACTTGGGGACACCGCTTGCCACGGCTCGCTATAAATCAAAGTGGCACTGCGTGCTGTAGCGTATTAGCAGAGTTCACCTTTGCAGGGAGGCACCTGCAAACTCCCCACCTACCCTGCCCCCCCACCCTCTCACCACGTGTGAGTCACCCCCACACCCCGTGATCTTACCCTCAGCCCTCTTTCATCTCTAGCTAACCTGCGCTCGGTCGGTCAGGCTGGCTGGAGGTGCTGTTTAACATGAAAGAGAGCCATGGACACCGCGCTAAGATAAACGTTCCCCAGTGTGTCACCTCCTTCTCTGTTTTCAGCCAAAAGCCTTTGAAGCTCCCTTAACTCCACCCACCCCCCCCCTGCCTACACCCCAGCCCACCCCACCCCACATCACCCCCACAGAGTGACAGGCCTGGGTACAGCACAGAGCACAAGGCCCAGGCAGGAAGTGAAGCCTGGGACTCCATTTGTAAAAAGAAGCCTTGTGACAACTGCTCCCACTGGGGGGTCCCCTGTTGTCCTCGCATCGACCAGACCCTAAGCAGCAGCAGGAGCAGTAGGGGGAGGCAGGACAGTTGGAGGCCTTCACCACATTGTGAGGGCACAATATCTACAAGGAATATTACTTAAGTGGGACACATTAAAAAAATACTGTGTGTGTGTGTGTGTGTCTTTGTCTGTGTGAGTGTGTGGCAACATAGCATTTGCATATCTTTAATAAAGGGAGAGAATGTGTGTGTGTGTGTGTGTGTGTTAATGTGTGAAACAGAGAGAGAGAATGTGTGTGTGTGTGTGTGTATGCATGTGTGTGTGTGTGTGTGTTTATGTACTGTGAGCTCATTTGAAAATATTCTTCTCCACTCATTGAGCCTTGGCGTCCCGCAGGATCCATTCATCGTCTCTTTTATTTTTTTCTCTCCCAGCGCAGAGCAGAGCTGGACTCGTAAAAGCCACGCAAGCGTCACCAGCGCGCTCCTGTCCCGGGCCCTCGCCAGCGGCCTTATAAAGCCGTCATCCCCACGAGTTACGAGCTCCCCCTGAAAGGGAAGACTTCTCTGTGATTTATCCCTCTTTGTGTGTGTCATCTTCCTGCCCCCGACCGTACCGAAAAAAAAAACAACAACAAAAAAAACGCGTGCATAAAAGGCAGCGAAATAAATACGGCGAAGCGTGGAGAGAGAGAGAGAGAGAGAAGAAGAGAAGAGGGGCCTGGAGCTGTGTGGTTTGAACCCACAGGGCCTCGTAAAAGAGCATTTGCGAGCGGGGTCCCCAAACAAGGGCCTGCATTTAATCTCTCGCTCAGCTGGACTAGGCTTCACGGCCTCTCAAACAGCACCATTGTCTCTTTCTCTCGCCTGCCTCACAGTAGCATCAACGGCTGGAAGATTCGCCAGAAGGTAGTGGTAAATTTTCAGGGGACCCAGGAATTTATTTGGAAGCCGTGTGAGCCAGAGAGGAGAAAAAAAACGAGAGAATGAAAACAGAGCGGGGAGAACAGTGAGATAGACAGACAGAAAGAGAGAGAGAGAGAGGCCCGGGCAGATCAGAGGGAGAGAAAGGAATAGCATGGCTGCCTGCATGCATAAATCTGTTTTTAATAACTGTTTCAAAACTACTCCTTATGAAAGATTCCTTATATCGTAAAAAATCTGTCCATTACTCAAGCATGCACCCGCGGTCATAAATATCACACAATTATGACCTGTCGTCCTCTGTGGGCCCAGGGTGAACTGAAACTAGGCCTCCCCAACCTGCCCCCCCCCCCAGCACCCCCTCACACCCACCAACCCCCCACCCCCCTCCTCTCCCTCTGCCCGCGTTAAATCAACATGCATCAGGGCTACACCATTTCACTTCAAAACAGTCATAAATTACCCGACCGCCGCGTTCATTAAGGAGACTCCAGGGCGGGGAGCGGAGCGGATCCCCAGCCACGAGGCCTTTATCGGCGGGACCAGACAAAAGCACAACATAAACATGTGGCCGGGCCCCAAGCGAAACCGCCATCACCGCTCCGCTCCGCTCTCTGCTCCCCGCTCTCCGCTCTCTGCCCGCTTGTAACCAAATCTGTTGCTGGTGATTTGGGGTAATTGAGTACTTTTTCATGGCGTCAATTCAGCTGCTCATTGTCGGCCATTTTAGGTGTAGGTTTGCAGCTGGTGCTTTAGCCTGTATGTATACTGTATGTGCCAGCTCTCTGCCAGACCAGGGCCAGAGCAACACCAGACTTGGCTGCCCTGTAGGCACCCAGCAGTAGCACAGTGTCCAACTGTGTATGTGTGTGTGTGTGTGTGTATCTCTGTGTGTGTGTGTGTGTGTGTGTGTGTGTATAGACTGCTGCGGGCACCCTCCAACATCCCAAATGGGATGTGAGGATTGGGGCTGTGTTTAGGCTGCTTGGCTTGCATAGCCGGCCTTAATTACAAAGAGTAGGAGAGGGCACTGCTGAATCGAAAACACCCTCCATCCTCACAGCGTCTTACCGAACATTTCTTGGCCACGTATCACTTGGCTGATATTCCTTCCTTACCTTCCTTCGCGAGATGAGCTGATAAGAGCGAACGCTCCACAGTGTGAGAATAAGCTGCAGTGCTCTCTGACTCCCACGAACTTAGGGAGGAGAGGGAGGGAGGGAGGAGAGAGAAAGGAGGGAAGAAAAGAAAAGAAAGAGAGGAGAGGGGGGAGGGCTTCAGGTGCTGATGAATCGCCTCTGAACCCTCAGCGACCGAGCGCGGCAACGGGCCAAAGAACACCGGCGGCGAGCAAAAAGGGGCCCAGCCAACTGTACATCAGCAGCACAGCTAACGCTAACAGCCTCGATATAGCGGAGCAATGAATTATGGCCCATGCTCTTGTCTCGCCCCCGTGCCACGCCGGGGGTGTGGGCTCTTAAGTGATATGCGGGTGCGCGCGCCACCTTTGTCAAATAAGGCCATTTCTCAGGGGGCGGAGGGGTGCCCGCCCGCCCG